>CM038142.1:419484533-420024503 GCA_021437245.1 Aegilops speltoides | reverse complement strand
GAGAATGATGTGATGGACAAGACCCAATCCTAAGCCTAGCACAAAGATCGTAGTTCGTATGCTAAAGCTTTTCTAATGTCAAGTATCATTTCCTTAGACCATGAGATTGTGCAACTCCCGGATACCGTAGGAATGCTTTGGGTGTACCAAACGTCACAACGTAACTGGGTGGCTATAAAGGTGCACTATAGGTATCTCCGAAAGTGTCCATTGGGTTGGCAGCAATCGAGACTGGGATTTGTCACTCTGTGTAAACGGAGAGGTTTCTCTGGGCCCACTCAGTAGGACATCATCATAATGTGCACAATGTGACCAAGGGGTTGATCACGGGATGATGTGTTACGGAACGAGTAAAGAGACTTGCCGGTAACGAGATTGAACAAGGTATCGGGATACCGACGATCGAATCTCGGGCAAGTACAATACCGCTAGACAAAAGGAATTGTATACGGGATTGATTGAGTCCTTGACATCGTGGCTCATCCGATGAGATCATCGTGGAACATGTGGGAGCCAACATGGGTATCCAAATCCCGCTGTTGGTTATTGACCGGAGAACGTCTCGGTCATGTCTACATGTCTCCCGAACCCGTAGGGTCTACACACTTAAGGTTCGATGACGCTAGGGTTATAAAGGAAGTTTGTATGTGGTTACCGAATGTTGTTTGGAGTCCTGGATGAGATCCCAGACGTCACGAGGAGTTCCGAAATGGTCCGGAGGTAAAGATTTATATATGGGAAGTCCTGTTTTGGTCACCGGAAAAGTTTCGGGTTTTATCGGTAACGTACCGGGACCACCGGGAGGGTCCTGGGGGTCCACCAAGTGGGGCCACCGGCCCCGGAGGGCTGCATGGGCCAAGTGTGGGAGGGGACCAGCCCCAGGTGGGCTGGTGCGCCCCCCACAAGGGCCCAAGGCGCCTAGGGTTTGGGGAGGGGGTGCTTCCACCTTACTTGGGGGGCAAGTTTCCCCCCTCTCCCCCCTTGGCCGCACCCTAGATGGGTTTTGGGGGCAGCCGCACCCCTTGGGGTGGGAACCCTAGGCGAGGTGCAGCCCCCTCCCCCTCCCTATATATAGTTGAGGTATTTGGGGCTGCATAGACATGAGTTTCTCTCCCTCTTGGCGCAGCCCTACCTCTCTCCCTCCTCGTCTCTTGCGGTGCTTGGCGAAGCCCTGCAGGATTGCCACGCTCCTCCACCACCACCACGCCGTCGTGCTGCTGCTGGACGGAGTCTTCCCCAACCTCTCCCTCTCTCCTTGCTGGATCAAGGCATGGGAGACGTCACCGGGCTGTACGTGTGTTGAACGCGGAGGTGCCGTCCGTTCGACACTAGGATCTCCAGTGATTTGGATCACGACGAGTGCGACTCCTTCAACCCCGTTCTCTTGAACGCTTCCGCTTAGCGATCTACAAGGGTATGTAGATGCACTCTCCTTCCCCTCGCTGCTGGTTTCTCCTTAGATAGATCTTGGTGACACGTAGGAAAATTTTGAATTTCTCGCTACGCCCCCAACAAATGGCATCATGAGCTAGGTCTATTGCGTAGATTCTTTGCACGAGTAGAACACAAAGTAGTTGTGGGCGTTGATTTTGTTCAATATGCTTACCGTTACTAGTCCAATCTTGATTGGCGGCATTGTGGGATGAAGCGGCCGGACCGACCTTACGTACACTTACGTGAGATAGGTTCCACCGATCGACATGCACTTGTTGCATAAGGTAGCTAGCGGGTGCCAGTCTCTCCCACTTTAGTCGGATCGGATTCGATGAAAAGGGTCCTTATGAAGGGTAAATAGCAATTGGCATATCACGTTGTGGCTTTTGCGTAGGTAAGAAACGTTCTTGCTAGAAACCCATAGCAACCACGTAAAACATACAAACAACAATTAGAGGACGTCTAACTTGTTTTTGCAGGGTATGCTATGTGATGTGATATGGCCAAGAAGAATGTGATGAATGATATGTGATGTATGAGATTGATCATGTTCTTGTAATAGGATTCATGACTTGCATGTCGATGAGTATGACAACCGGCAAGAGCCATAGGAGTTGTCTTTATTTATTGTATGACCTGCGTGTCATTGAACAACGCCATGTAATTACTTTAATTTATTGCTAACCGGTAGCCATAGTAGTAGAAGTAATAAGTTGGCGAGACAACTTCATGGAGACACGATGATGGAGATCATGATGATGGAGATCATGGTGTCATGCCGGTGAGGATGATGATCATGGAGCCCCGAAGATGGAGATCAAAAGGAGCAAAATGATATTGGCCATATCATGTCACTATTTGATTGCATGTGATGTTTATCATGTTTATGCATCTTATTTGCTTAGAACGACGGTAGTAAATAAGATGATCCCTCATTAAAATTTCAAGAAAGTGTTCCCCCTAACTGTGCACCGTTGCGAAAGTTCGTCGTTTTGAAGCACCACATGATGATCGGGTGTGATAGATTCTTATGTTCACATACAACGGGTGTAAGCCAGATTTACACACGCGAAACACTTAGGTTGACTTGACGAGCCTAGCATGTACAGACATGGCCTTGGAACACAAGAGACCGAAAGGTCGAGCATGAGTCGTATAGTAGATACGATCAAAATGAAGATGTTCACCGATGATGACTAGTCCGTCTCACGTGATGATCGAACACGGCCTAGTTGACTCGGATCATGTAATCACTTAGATGACAAGAGGGATGTCTATCTAAGTGGGAGTTCATAAGATGAACTTAATTATCCTGAACATAGTCAAAAGATCTTTGCAAATTATGTCGTAAGCTCACGCTTTAGTTCCACTGTTTAGATATGTTCCTAGAGAAAATATAGTTGAAAGTTGACAGTAGCGATTATGCGGAGAGTAGAAAGCTTATGTCCTTAATGCACCGCTCAGTGTGTTGAACCCCAAACGTCGTTTGTGGATGTTGCGAACATCGGACATACATATTTAGATAACTACGTGATAGTTTAGTTAAACTATTTAGAGTTGAGGCACCAAAGACGTTTTCGAAACGTCGTGGAACATATGAGATGTTTCGAGGGCTGAAATTGGGATTTCAGGCTCGTGCCCACGTCAAGAGGTATGTGACCTCCGACGATTTTCTTAGCCTGCAAACTAAGGGAGAAAAGCTCAATCGTTGAGCTTGTGCTCGATTGTCCGAAAAGCGACAATCACTTGAATCGAGTGGGAGTTGATCTTCCAGAGGTAGTGATGTTTCTCCAAAGTCATTGCCACCAAGCTGCTAGAGCTTCGTGATGAACTATAACATATCAGGGATAGATATGATGATCCTTGAGGTATTCGCGATGTTTGACACCGCGAAAGTAGAAATCAAGAAGGAGCCTCAATTGTTGATGGTTGGTGAAACCACTAGTTTCAAGAAGGGCAAGGACAAGAAGGGATACTTCATGAAACGGCAAATCAGCTGCTGCTCTAGTGAAGAAACCCAAGGTTGAACCCAAACCCGAGACTAAGTGCTTCTGTAATAAGGGGAACGGTCACTGGAGCAGAATTACCCTAGATACTTGGTAGACAAGAAGGCTGGTAAGGTCAATAGAAGTATATTGGATATACATTATGTTAATGTGTACTTTACTAGTACCCCTAGTAGCACCAGGGTATTAGATACCGGTTCGGTTCCTAAGTGTTAGTAACTCGAAATAAAAGGCTATGGAATAAATGGAGACTAGCTAAAGGTGAGCTAACGATATGTGTTGGAAGTGTTTCCAAGTTTGATATGATCAAACATGGCACGCTCCCTCTACCATCAAGATTAGTATTAAACCTGAATAATTGTCTTTTGGTGTTTGCGTTGAGCATAGACATGATTGGATTATGTCTATCGCAATACGGTTATTCATTTAAGGAGAATAATGGTTACTCTATTTATTTGAATAATACCTTCAATGGTCTTGCACCTAAAGGAATGGTTTATTGAATCTCGATCGTAGTGATACACATGTTCATGCCAAAAGATATAAGATAGTAATGATAGTACCACCTACTTGTGGCACTGCCATGTAAGTCATATTGGTATAAAACACATGAAGAAGCTCCATGTTGATGGATCTTTGGACTCACTCGTTTTTCAAAAGTTTGAGACATGCAAACCATGTCTATTGGTGTATATGCATGAAGAAACTCCATGCAAATGGACCATTTGGACTCACTTGATTTTGAATCACTTGAGACATGCAAATCATACCACATGGGCAAGATGACTGAAAGCCTCGTTTTTCAGTAAAATGGAACAAGAAAGCAACTTGTTGGAAGTAATACATTTTGATGTGTTCAGTCCAATGAGTGCTGAGGCACGCAATGGATATCGTTATGTTCTTACTTCATAGATGATTTGAGTAGATACTGAGTATATTTACTTGATGAAACACAAGTTTGAATTATTGAATGGTTCAAGTAATTTTAGAGTGAAGTTGAAGATCATCGTGACAAGAGGATAAAATGTCTATGATATGATCATAGAGATGATTATCTGAGTTACGAGCTTTGGCACACAATTAATACATTGTGGAAATTGTTTCACAATTAATACCGCCTGGAACACCATAGTGTGATGGTGTGTCCGAACATCATAGTTGCACCCTGTTGGATATGGTGCGTACCATGATGTCTCTTATCGAATTACCACTATTGTTCATGGGTTAGGCATTAGAGACAACCGCACTCACTTTAAAATAGGCACCACGTAATTTCGTTGAGATGACACCGTTTGAACTATGGTTTGGAGAAACCTAAGTTGTCGTTTCTTAAAAGTTTGGGGCTCCGACGCTTATGTGGAAAAGTTTCAGGTTGATAAGCTCGAACCCAAAGCGGATAAAATGCATCTTCATAGGACACCCAAAACAGTTGGGTATACCTCCTAATTCAGATCCGAAAGCAATAGGGATTGTTTCTTGAATTGGGTCCTTTCTCGAGGAATGGTTTGTCTCGAGAATTGAGTGGGAGGATGGTGGAGACTTAATGAGGTTATTGAACTGTCACTTCAGCAAGTGTGTAGCAGGGCACAGGAAGTTGTTCCTGTGGCGCCTACACCAATTGAAGTAGGAGCTTATGATAGTGATCATGAAGTTTTGGATCAGGTCACTACCGTACCTCGTAGGGTGACAAGGATGCGTACTACTTCAGAGTGGTACAGTAATCCTGTCTTGAAGGTCATGTTGCTAGACAACAATGAACCTACGAGCTATGGAGATGCGATGGTGGGCCCAAATTCCGACAAATGGTTAGAAGCCATGACATCCGAGATAGGATCCATGTATCAGAACAAAGCATGGACTTTGGTGGACTTGCCCGATGATCGGCAAGCCATTGAGATAAATGGATCTTTAAGAAGAAGACGGACGTGGACGGTAATGTCACCGTCTATGAAGCTCGACTTGTGGCGAAGAGTTTTTCACAAGTTCAAGGAGTTGACTATGATGAGATTTTCTCATCCGTAGCGATGCTTAAGTCCGTCGAATCATGTTAGCATTAGCTGCATTTATGAAATCTGGCGATGGATGTCAAAACGAGTTTCCTTACCAGCCAGAAGGAAAGGTTGTATGTGATACAATCGTAAAGGTTTTGTCGATCCTAACGATGCTAAAAGGTATGCTAGCTCCAGCGATCCTTCCATGGACTGGAGTAAGCATCTCGGAGTTGGAATATGCACTTTGATAAGATGATCAAAGATTTTGGGTTTATACAAAGTTTATGAGAAACCTGTATTTCCAAAGAAGTGAGTGGGAGCACTATAGAATTTCTGATGAGTATATGTTGTTGACATATTGTTGATCAGAAATGATGTTTTGAAAGGTGTTTTGAATAGAAAACCTGGATTAAGCTACTTGAATATTAAGCATCAAGATCTATGAGGATAGATCAAAAATGCTTAATGGTACTTTCAAATGAGCATATACCTTGACATGATCTTGAAGGTGTTCAAGATGGATCAGTCAAAGAGGAGTTCTTGCCTGAGTTGTAAGGTATGAAGTTAAGACTTAAAGCTCGACCACAGCAGAAGAGAGAGAAAGGACGAAGGTTGTCCCCTATGCTTTAGATGTAGGCTCTACAATATGCTATGCTGAGTACCGCACCTAATGTGTGCCTTGCCACATGTCTAGCAAGAGGGTACAAAGGTGATCAAGGAATGGATCACCAGATAGCGGTCAAAATTATCCTTCGAGGAATAAGGATATGTTTCTCGATTATGGAGGTGATAAAGAGTTCGGCGTAAAGGGTTACGTTGATGCAAGCTTTCACACCTATCCGAATGGCTCTGAATAGCAAACCGGATACGTATAGTGGAGCAACCATTTGGAATAGCTCCAAGTGGAGTGTGGAAGCAACATTTAGAATATGACCTAGAGATTTGCGAAGTACATACGGATCTGAATGTTGCAGACCCGTTGACTAAAACCTCTCTCACAAGCAAAACATGATCAAACCCAAGAACTCATTGAGTCTTAATCACATGATGATGTGAACTAGTTTAGCGACGCTAGTAAACTCTTTGGATGTTGGTCACATGGCGATGTGACCTGTCAGTGTTAATCACATGGCGATGTGAACTAGATTATTGACTCTAGTGCCAAGTGGGAGACTGTTGGAAATATGCCCTAGAGGCAATATTAAATTAGTTATTATTATTATATTTCCTTGTTCATGATAATCGTTTATTATCCATGCTATAATTGTATTGATAGGAAACTCGGATACATGTGTGGGTACATAAACAACACCATGTCCCTAGTAAGCCTCTAGTTGACTAGCTCGTTGATCAATAGATGGTTACGGTTTCCTGACCATGGACATTCGATGTCGTTGATAACAGGATAACATCATTAGGAGAATGATGTGATGGACAAGACCCAATCCTAAGCCTAGCACAAAGATCATAGTTCGTATGCTAAAGCTTTTCTAATGTCAAGTATCATTTCCTTAGACCATGAGATTGTGCAACTCCCGGATACCGTAGGAATGCTTTGGGTGTACCAAACGTCACAACGAATCGGGTGGCTATAAAGGTGCACTACAGGTATCTTGAAAGTGTCTGTTGGGTTGGTACGAATCGAGGCGGGATTTGTCACTCCGTGTAAACGGAGAGGTATCTCTGGGCCCACTCGGTAGGACATCATCATAATGTGCACAATGTGACCAAGGGGTTGATCACGGGATGATGTGTTACGGAACGAGTAAAGAGACTTTCCGGTAACGAGATTGAACAAGGTATCAGGATACCGACGATCGAATCTCGGGCAAGTACAATACCGCTAGACAAAGGGAATTGTATACGGGATTGATCGAGTCCTTGACATCGTGGTTCATCCGATGAGATCATCGTGGAACATGTGGGAGCCAACATGGGTATCCAGATCCCGCCGTTGGTTATTGACCGGAGAACGTCTCGGTCATGTCTACATGTCTCCCGAACCCGTAGGGTCTACACACTTAAGGTTTGATGACGCTAGGGTTATAAAGGAAGTTTATATGTGGTTACTGAATGTTGTTCGGAGTCCCGGATGAGATCCCGGATGTCACGAGGAGTTCTGGAATGGTCCGGAGGTAAAGATTTATATATGGGAAGTCCTGTTTTGGTCACCGGAAAAGTTTGGGTTTTATCGAACGTCTGGGACCACGGGAGGGTCTGGGGTCCACCAAGTGGGGCCACTGCCCCGGAGGGCTGCATGGGCCAAGTGTGGGAGGGACCAGCCCGGGTGGGCTGGTGCGCCCCACAAGGGCCCAAGGCGCCTAGGGTTTGGGGAGGGTGCTTCCACCTTACTTGGGGGCAAGTTCCCCTCTCCCCTTGGCCGCACCCTAGATGGGTTTTGGGGGCAGCCGCACCCCTTGGGGTGGGAACCCTAGGGGAGGCGCAGCCCCCTCCCCCTCCCCTATATATAGTTGAGGTATTTGGGGCTGCGTAGACATGAGTTTCTCTCCCTCTTGGCGCAGCCCTACCTCTCTCCCTCCTCGCTCTTGCGGTGCTTGGCGAAGCCTGCAGATCGCCACTCCTCCACCACCACCACGCCGTCGTGCTGCCGCTGGACGGAGTCTTCCCCAACCTCTCCCTCTCTCCTTGCTGGATCAAGGCATGGGATACGTCACCGGGCTGTACGTGTGTTGAATGCGGAGGTGCCGTCCGTTCGGCACTAGGATCTCCAGTGATTTGGATCACGCCGAGTACGACTCCTTCAACCCCGTTCTCTTGAACGCTTCCGCTTAGCGATCTACAAGGGTATGTAGATGCACTCTTCCCCTCGTTGCTAGTTTCTCCTTAGATAGATCTTGGTGACACGTAGGAAAATTTTGAATTTCTGCTACGTCCCCCAACACATACCCCCCGATACTAGCCATAGATGCATTAAAATAAGCAAACAATACACGGAAAACAGAATCTGTCAAAAACAGAACAGTCTGAAGCAATATGTAACTTTCGAATACTTCTGGAACTCTAAAACTCCTACCAGAATAGAAAGTCATGGGCAATTTGTCTATTGATCTATTGCAAAAAGAATCAACGCAAAAGCACGTTTCTGTGATTTATTAAAATTATTCTCATACGTGCAAAAGTTTCTGTTTTTCAGCAGGATCAAATTAACTATTACCGTAGGTTATCCTATAGGTTCTACTTGGCACGAACACTAATTAAACATAAAACCACATCTAAAAAGAGGCTAGATGAGTTATTTATTGAATAACAGCAAGGAAAAATATTGGGTTGTCTCCGAAGAAATTCACCGCGTTCATTGATAATCATAGTTCTTTTGCTTGGACATTCCGAAGAAATATGACCTCTTCCTTTGCACTTGTGGCATTGAATGTTGCTGCTGCGTGTAGAACTCTTTTCTGGAGGTGGAGCAAAGGATACTCCTGTTGTAGCTGATGACCTCTTATCTTGATTGCGAATAGCAGGTGAGGAAGCCGTCAAGGCATGTGGGTGTCTAGGTGGTGCACCCTCGAACTGAGAACCATATGGTTGTTGTGCTCGCTGCCATGAGCGTGTGGTGGTGCGGCCTTGGAAGGTACGAGTATGACCATTATGCATATTCTTCTTCTCAACTCTTATAGCTTGATGTACCACATCTTGTAATGTATCACAAGGAAACATCTCCACAAAATCTGATATTTCATCATTTAGACCATGTAAAAATCTCGCCATCTTCGCCTCATCACTTTCACGTGTTCTTGTCCGAATTAGCAGCACCTCCATCTCTTTATAGTACTCCTCAACAGTGTGAGAACCTTGAGTGAGCCCCTGCAACCGCTTGTACACTTGCCTTTCATAGTATGATGGAACAAAACGGCGCCTCATGACTTCCTTCATCAAAGTCCAGCTGCAAATATGATTATTGCCTGACATCAACCGATCGTCTTGCAGCGGATTCCACCATGTAAGAGCATAACTAGAGAACTCCATAATAGCAAGATCAACTCTCTTGGCTTCAGAAAAACCGTGGATGCAAAAGATTTGATCACACTTCTCTTCCCGCTCAATATATGCATTCGGGGTCCTCTTTTCCCGTGAATGATGGCACATGTAGCTTCACTCTCGCTTGGTTGTCACGGTCATCCTGATCACAACAGTCGTAATGATGACCATTGTGACCAAAAACAGCACCACGGCGAGGCGGGGAGTAGGGTTCATAGTCCCTCATGCCTTCATCTTCGTCACCATGCTCGGAGAGATCTTCAAGGAAGATGGCATCACCATCATGTGTCGCTCATCGCCGGTGATCAGCAGCAAACCCGCGGGGGTCATGGCCTCGCCCGCAAGCTTCTCCTCCATGTAGCCCACCCTCACGGGGTAGCAAAGTCGCCACGCCTCCGTTCAGCACCAACAGCAGGGGCGTCGTGGGCAGCAGCTCCTGCCACTCGTCCACGACCAACATGGCGATCGTTGTGTTCTTGACGTTGCCGGTTGTCGGCGACCAGCGAGGCAGCGGGGTTGTGTTGATGTTGATCCCCATTACCTGCAATAGGAAGACGACCACCGAACATCCTTCGCATAGCTGCAACTATACTCTCCTCAATCATATCACCAAGTGTTGCGCGAGTTTTTGGGAGATCATCTTCCACATGTTGATGTCCATGTACACTCGAGTTGGATCTTGTCATGTTAACTCTTGGAAACAAGTGGACAAAAGAAAAATATATGTGGAAAACACTCAGCTCACCTTCTTGCTTACCCAAATTCTAATGATTCATTGGCGGCTGTGCGGAAGTAGCAAATCAGGAGTGGACAAGCGAATGAAAGGAAGGAAGCTGAAGGTTTCTAGGTGGATCTGGGTGGGGTAAAAAAGGGAGGGCTAGTGCTAAGATCCAATCGATGCAGACCAAATGAACAAGAAAAATTTGTAGATCCTTGCACCATGTTTGAGCTGCAACACTTGCCACTACAACTTCTGAAATTTCTCACCCAACTGAAAATGACTGCACACTTGCTCAACACTTTCTCTTCTCTTTTTTTTGCTCTTTTTTTCCTCTCTTTTTTTTGCAACACAATAGATCCAACAACAAGACTCAAAGGGAAACAACAACAACTTTTGATAGAACTTGGTGCAAACACAAAGAGGAAAGCAAACAACTAGATCTCAGCAACAAAGGCTTGGATTTTTTTTGGATTTTCGCTTTGGATTCTAGGACGGGGAAAACCTAAATAAAAAGGATAGATCTAGCAACAAAGATACAAATCCTACCGTGTAAACCTTGCTCTGAATACCAGATGATGCGACCCCGTCTTCGGAGAAGAGGGAGTACAAGGGGAGGTCCAATCTTCACGGCGTAGGATCGATAAATGGATGGGGATAACTAGCTGCAAGCAGCCGAAAAACAGAAAAAAAAGAGATTATGACCCGACGAGGAGGAGGCTCACCGAAGCTTGCAATCCGAACATTCGCCGATCCACAACCCGCAATACTAACCCACACAACCATGCTCAAGTCGTGGAGCACGGGATAGGTGCAATCCGTAAGGGAAACCACGAACTCTAATCCACACAACACGATCTAGTCGTGGAGCACGAATTAGGAGCAATTTCTCAAGGAATCACGAGAATAAGGATAACAAGAGCTCTCCAATCTCAGGAGGAGTCTATGTCTTTGGTCTTTGATAGAAATGGCAAAAGTCCCCAACGAAGGGAAGAGCTAGCCTATTTATAATCGGGACAACCCGCCTGGATAGGTGTGAAACAGAACTAGCTTCTGGAACCAGCTTAGGTGTGAAAGGGAACCAGCTTTGTTTGACTAAAAGGCTTCAAGACTTAATGAGGTAGCTTCTGGAATACTCTCGTTGGAGGTGGTTGGCAGTTCCCGACCAAACATTTTTCACTAGAGTCTACCAATGTTTCCTTTAGCAGCAAACTCGTGTTCTGGGAACCTTTCACAAGTTGGAACATGCAAACTCGTACAAAACATTGTTTCGTCAGAATCGGAACAATGTTTCTTCAGCAGACAACTCATTCTTCATGAATTCCTAACTTTGTTCCTTCGTCATAAAACATTGTTTTGCACAGACTGAAATGTGTTTGTCCTTCTTCGATATCACACCTGAGTTCAACCAACAACAAAGGAGGTGAAGGCACAACCATGTTTTCAAGGTGAAATGATATACTTAAGTTAGCGTTCACCTGATCATGTATTTGCATTGCGCGGCTTCTTGTGATTGGACCGTTGATGATTGGTGGTGCGTTGCCATGGTTGGGATGTCCTCATCAGTAATGCGAGGGAGATGAGTTTGTGATGGATACTTGGTATGTCTTGACTTGAGAAAAGACCTCCCCGGCAACGGCGCCAGAAATCCTTCTTGCTACCTCTTGAGCACTGCGTTGGTTTTCCCTTGAAGAGGAAAGGGTGATGTAGCAAAGTAGCGTAAGTATTTCCCTCAGTTTTTGAGAACCAAGGTATCAATCCAGTAGGAGGCTCCTCAAAAGTCCCTCGTACCTACACAAACAAACAACAACCTCGCAACCAACACGATAAAGGGGTTGTCAATCCCTTCACCGTAACTTGCGAAAGTGAGATCTGATAGAGATAATAAGATAAGATAAATATTTTGGTATTTTTATGATATAGATTGGGAAGTAAAAGATGCAAATAAAAGTAGATTGGAAACTTATATGATAAAAGATAGACCCGGGGGCCATAGGTTTCACTAGTGGCTTCTCTCAAGATAGCATAAGTATTACGGTGGGTGAACAAATTACTGTCGAGCAATTGATAGAAAAGTGCATAGTTATGAGATTATCTAGGCATGATCATGTATATAGGCATCACGTCCGCAACAAGTAGATCGAAACGATTCTACATCTACTACTATTACTCCACACATCGACCGACTCCTGCCTGCATCTAGAGTATTAAGTTCATAAGAACAGAGTAACGCATTAAGAAAGATGACATGATGTAGAGGGATAAACTCAAGCAATATGATATAAACCCCATATTTTTATTCTTGATGGCAACAATACAATACGTGCCTTGCTGCCCCTGCTATCACTGGGAAAGGACACCGCAAGATTGATCCCAAAGCTAAGCACTTCTCCCATTGCAAGAAAGATCAATTTAGTAGGCCAAACCAAACTGATAATTCGAAGAGACTTGCAAAGATAACCAATCACACATAAAAGAATTCAGAGAAGATTCAATTATTTCTCATAGATAAACTTGATCATAAACCCACAATTCATCGGATCTCGACAAACACACCGCAAAAAGAGTTACATTGAATAGATCTCCAAGAAGATTGAGGAGAACTTTGTATTTAGAATCAAAGAGAGAGAAGAAGCCATCTAGCTAATAACTATGTACCCGAAGATATGTGGTAAACTACTCACAACTCATCGGAGAGGCCTTGGAGATGATGTAAAGGTCCTCCATGGTCGATTCCCCCTCTGGCGGAGGGCCGGCGAAGGCTCTAAGATGGGATATCACGGATACAGAAGGTTGCGACGATGGAATTAGGTTTTCATGGTGCTCCTGGATGTTCTCGGGGCACGTGGATATATATAGGAGGAAGAAGTAGGTCGGTGGAGCCACGAGGGGCCCACGAGGGTGGGGGGCGCGCCCACCCCCATAGGGCGCGCCGGCACCCTCGTGGCCGCCTCATTGACTTCTTGACGTCCACGACAAGTCTCTTGGTTTGCAATTGTTCCAAAAAGATCGCTCCCGAAGGTTTCATCCCGTTTGGACTCCGTTTGATATTCCTTTTCTTTGAAACACTAAAATAGGCAAAAAAAAATCGGACTGGGCCTCCGGTTAGTAGGTTAGTCCCAGAAATGATATAAAAGTGTAAAGTAAAGCCCATAAACATCCAAAACAGGTAATATAATAGCATGGAACAATACAAAAGTATAGATACGTTGGAGACGTATCAACGGCGAGGTAGTAGATGAGTTCCGGCAGCACGACGACGTGGTGAGGGTGATGATGATGTGATCTTCACAGGGTTTCGCCTAAGCACTACGAAAACCTGGCGTGGTGTTCAAACGCCAGCCAGGCGTGGTGTCCGCCATGGACGTCGTCGGCAGGGGAAGGAGGGTACCTTGCCGCGGACAGATCCTGGGTGGACGACACCATAGTACAAGGCGAGCGGGCGCGTGGGTGGTGGCTGCGGTTGTCCGGCAATGCCTGGATGGCGGATGAAAGGGTACAACGATGGCATCAGAGGAGAAGAGCACGGATGCAAGACAAAGAGGTAGCAGTGGCAGAGTGAAAAGAGAATGGGACTAGGAGGGGATTTGAGTGGGTCGGAGGTGTCAGAGTCGTACGTGCCGGCCACAAAGCCCCTCCAGTTTACTTCCAATTTGCGGGAAAAGCACACCCAAACCGACAAATGTACCTATACAGGTTCGCATCGGATGGCAAAATACATCTGAACCACGCGGTCGGGACAGGTGCGGGCGGTTTAAGTGTCGACATTGGAGATACCCTTAGATTCTTTGTGGTGGAATAATCCATCAGTTTCAATACCTACCCTTAACATTGGTGGTCGCATTTTTCTGAATTTATTTCAGACCTTCTGGCGATGTGCGTTTAGTGGCAGAAGATGTTCTTGTCGACTACGAAACAGACTGTGGTTACTTCATCAATCTAAAGATGATGTATTGGCTTAGTTTATTGAAGGTGCTCATTAGGGTAGGGTTTTTTCATAGTAATACATGTCTCATTTATACCATATGATCATAGTACAAGTCACGTAAACATCAAACTGACAAAACTAAGAAGACAACAAAACGATGTCCTTTGCGCAAAGGTATACCATCAAAGAAAGGAAATTATAATCAAGACCCAAGAAAATATCCTGAGCTTGACACCAACACCAATCACCTGCCTCTGGTAGCAACCAAAGGAAAAAATGAGGGATCACATCCTCACCCCGCGTTCGACGTGGCTTCATCGATGATATGTAATTTTGCGAACCTCCAAGGTGGTTATGCAAAGATAAAGCCATTTTAGTTAAATGAATCGGACCGGGGCAACACGCCATCAAAGTCCGGTTCTGACACCCCTTAGGGCTATGACATCGGAGGAGGAAACCATATGTGCCAGCCACGAATGCACAACACGATCCACCATCTTTCAGATGTTGCTGATGCAGAGCACAATCTACATCTGCTCATGAATTACGGGGGCGTTTGGATCGTGGCCAATGGCTACCACGCCAAAATCTTGGCGTTGACTGGCTGCCTGGGTGGATGTTTGGATCGTGGCCCAGCTTCCGTTGCCACGCCAATATTTTGGTAGCCTAGTTCACAATCAACACCCACGCACGGGCGAGATGCGGGCGGCCGTTTCCTCCGCCAAATTTTTGGCTCGCCCTTGATTTGGCGAGGCCATCCTGGGCGTAATCCAAACAGCCCCTACCTCCCAAGCTCCGCGCGCGTGCTAGAGCAAACGTTGTTGTAAGGACGGAGCCCGATGACCCAAACCCACCACGAGGGTATCGCGACCACCACACCATTCTTATTTGAACAAACTGATTTTCAAACCCATCTCAACCATAGGCCCGATCACCTCTTTAGGGAAGGATTTGAAACTTATTTATTCAGCGCCGCCATTACAGCCGTCAAAGTCAAAAAGATGAACGACTAAAAGACCTAAGCTACTAGAGCCTAAAAACCTAAAGCGACACGATCCACACGCGTGTATCCGGCGACTCCCCTCATCACGGACGGCCGAGGTCGTCGGCGGAGGGAAGCCGCCGGAAGACGGCGGCGGCGGAAGGACCCGGCGGCTTCCCAGATCGCTCGAAAAGCGATGTGAAATCCTCGTAAGGAGAAGACGTGCGTTAATGTGTTCATAGGGATATGTACGTGCGTATGTGTGAGCGTTTTGCATGACCGTGACATGGTATAAGCGTGACATACCGTCTGGAGAGAAATACCTGGAGCACAAATGAAATTCGTCAACAAACGCCCGAGTTCCATGGCCAACCCAACCAACCAACCAAACCCAGCCTCGCGGCCCGCGGCAGCACATCCATGAAGCACCTGCAGAACGCTCCTCCGTATTTATGTATACTTTCCCCCATTTTCCTCCGACTCTCCTCCCCTCCCCACCGCAGCCGCAGCCCAGAAGCCAGAAGAGATCGGCAGGCAGGCACGCAGATCCATCCTTCCTTCCTCCCTCCCATCCACCCGCATGGGCAGCGCCTCCCCACGCATCCCGGGGGCGCCCGCCTAGCATGGGCCAGTCCCCCTCCGCCCCCCACCTCCCCTCCAAATCCCCATCCCTCCCCCTCCCCCTCCTCCATGGCGCCGCCGATGCCCGCGGGCGCGGGGAGCGGCAGCCTCGACCCCGACCCACCCCCCTCCCCCTTCGCGCCGCCCCCGCCGGCCCGCGACCACACGCAGGACCTCCCCGACGAGATCCTCACGCTCGTCTTCGCCTCGCTCACCCCGGCCGAGCGCAACGCCTGCTCCCTCACCTGCGCGCGCTGGAAGGACGTCGACGCCGCCACGCGCCACCGCCTCTCCCTCGACGCGCGCGCCATGCTCGGCTACAACACCCCCGCCATCTTCTCCCGCTTCACCGCCGTCACCAAGCTCGCCCTCCGCTGCGCGCGCGGCTCCGGCGCCGACAGCCTCAACGACGGCGGGGCCGCCGCCGTCGCCGCCACGCTCCCCTCCGACCGCCTCGCCAGGCTCAAGCTCAGGGGCCTCAGGCAGCTCTCCGACGCCGGCCTCGCCTCCCTCGCCGCCGCGGCCCCCGTGCTCCGCAAGCTCTCCGTTGCCTCCTGCACCTTCGGCCCCAAGGCCTTCGTCGCCGTGCTCCAGTCCTGCCCGCTCCTTGAGGACCTCTCCGTCAAGCGCCTCCGCGGCCTCCCGGACACTTCGGGCGCCGTCACCGCCACCGCCATCACCGAGGACATCCTGTTCCCGCTCGCCATGTCGCTGCGCTCGGTCTGCCTCAAGGATCTATACAGCGCCCTCTGCTTCGTGCCGCTGGTTTCGTCCTCGCCGAATCTCCGCTCGCTCAAGATCCTGAGGTGCTCCGGTGCCTGGGACTTGCCTCTAGAGGTCATTGCGGCCCGTGCTCCTGGCCTCGTTGAGATTCACCTTGAGAAGCTCCAGGTCGGTGACCGTGGGCTGATTGCTGTCTCGGCCTGTGCGAATCTGGAGGTGCTGTTCCTTGTCAAGACCCCTGAATGCACCGATGGAGGCATAATCAGTGTTGCGCAGAACTGCCACAAGCTGCGCAAGCTACATATTGATGGCTGGCGCACAAACCGGATCGGTGATTGCGGCCTCATGGCTGTTGCTCGAGGGTGCCCGGACCTTCAGGAGCTTGTCTTGATAGGGGTCAACCCCACCGTGCAGAGTCTCCGGATGCTTGGTGAGCACTGCCGCACATTGGAGCGTCTTGCGCTTTGTGGCTGTGAGACTGTAGGGGATACTGAGATTATTTGCCTGGCGGAGCGATGTGCTGCTCTCAAGAAGCTTTGCATCAAGGGATGCCCAGTCACAGATCGCGGGATGGGAGCACTCAATGGGGGTTGCCCCAGTTTGGTCAAGGTGAAGTTGAAGAGGTGCCGTGGAGTATCGTATGAATGTGTTGAGCATCTGAAGATGGCCAGGGGGGATTCCTTCTCGATCAGCCTGGATATTGTGTTGGAGCATGATGCGGTCGCTCCAAGTGAAAATGGCGTGCAAGAGACTGGACAACAAGCACAGGTTACAGAGCTAACTGGTCAGATGGCTGCCATGGACCTTCCCACTAATGCTGCTGGTGCACAATCTTTTGCTCAGGCGAACAGTAGGATGCGGAGCGTCATGTCAGCACTTAGAAGGAGATTTGGCAACCCTCCACCAGCGTGATGTGGGATGGAAACCTCCATGAACTCCTTTGCTATTGATCGTTTCTAGTCTCATGTTCGTGTTCCTTAGCTTGTTACATTTCATATCCAGTCCATGCAAAACCTCCATTATGGATAATTCCGTGTTTTACTGTGGAGCTAATAGCATCATCAGTAGTCTCTCCCTTGTTCTGATTTTACCTTGCTATATGGCATAGCACTGATGGTGATCACCATGCTTCCATCCGTATCCAGGGAAAACATTTATTGTTCGTTTGCATCAAGCTGCAACTCCGTGTTTGCATTTCTAGATCAGTACTTAAACATTAACCTTCACTGTCGAACACATACATACATATAGTCAACATATCGATGCCAAACACTGTCGATTGTCGGCGTACAATGTTAGCACATGCTATGCAACTACACACAATAGTTTTAGTTAGTTTTGTATGCAGAATTGAGATTTGATATCTTTCTTTGTGCAGAGTCGATTCTTATTCAGTTTGTCCAACTTGTCATCCATAAAGCATGCAAATGAACTGGTGCACGGAAACAATCAAAGAAAATGCATACTTTAAACCAGGTGCCATTTCCTGCTGTTACTTATAAAGGTCTTGGATAGCGATATGCTAGTTGTTGCTTGGAAGTTTAATTAGCAGTGGTAGTGATATGCTGATTGTGAAGGATTCCATATCGTGTAAAGCGGTATACGTGTCTTATCGGTTTACGCTGGCATGTTAATTGAATCGTCATCTTAACCAATCCATGATAGCCCATCTAGAAACAGAGTAAAGTCAGTGATTACTTATTCTCTTGTGTTTCAGTTTATAATATCTAGTCCGTGCCTGTGCCTGTGCCTGTCGATACTTTTGAGTCGTGAATTTTATATTGCGAGACTTTGGTTAGTTGTTGTCATATCACTCATAACAACCTTGTTGGTGTTGAGAATTAGCTTGTAACAAATGTGTAACACACTACATTTGAAAGTGCGCTTGTAGATTTGTTGTGTTTGGAGTAGAAGTTAAGCAAATGGAAGTTCATAAAAGAATATCTGCCCTCCTTTTGTCACAAAGGCATCATAGTCAGTTGCCGGTAAATGATGCCCTGTCACTGGGGTGTATCTTCCTCGGTGAATATGTGTTGTTGGCCAAAGAAAATAAGGTTAATGAAATGAGATAGCTCCGCACCTTTCTAGTAAAGGTGAGATATTTGTTGTACTTGTGTCTGGTCCTTGAGAAAAACCATTAGCAGGAGCTTTCAAGGGTTAGTCTGATGATGATGTGCATGTGTCGAGTCTTGCATACGCGTCGTTACAGGTTAGTCGTAGACCTCGACAGATTCTTGGAGTATGTAGTCAATGTTGCACCTTTATGTGCTTCACTGGCTTGACATGGAGTGCTAGCAAAAATCGGTGTAGCTATCAATAAAAATCGGTAATAGAGAGTGCTTATCAATACTCTTTTGATATTTTCAGCGGATCAGCCTGACAGAAAACCATCAGATGGCGAAGGGGGGACAAAATATCTTTTACTAGTAGCGCAAATCATACGGCATAGTTGGTCAAACTAGGGCATCTCCGCTTTTAAAACTGCTTATGCTTATGCTAACCAAACGTAACAACTGACAGTATAAAATACAACTAGGGGTGACGCGGAGCTTGGTCGAGAAAATGCTCCCCAGAGGAACCAAAGTCCACAGAACATTGCATATGGTACTAGTTAAAATGTGCGGGTCATGCCGGTCAGTTCGTCGACACGAAGCGCCTCCTCTATCATGGACGTTCGAAATGGTGCCCTCTCCGGCCACTGATGGAACAGTGCTCCTACTGTGCCGGGCGCGTGAGCGCCATTAATCCGAAACGTGAAGCCTGTCGGTCGTTTTGTCCGCTTCCACATCTTTCGCTGCGCGCCTTGCTTCGGATGCTCGTCACCTGCACGGAAACTGGGGCAGGACGCAGGGACCATGGTGATGCCCACACTACACCCGGGGAACTGCGCGCCCGTTTTTCAAATTTTGTCTCCCTGGGAGGCTGCGCACCACTCTGAATTTTATAGGTCTCTGGCGCCGCTCGTGAATTCCAGCTATACTACTACCATACCTCATTTCTGGCAGACTCCAAAACTGATAGTCGAGCTGCTGGCTGCGGTTTCCTCTTCCTGCCACCATCTTAGCCGTCGCTCTCATCTCGATCGATTGCATTATTGTTTGCCAGACCCGTTCCTACAGTCCATGGATATGCATTATGGTGGTTGAAGAGAACTCACGGGGACGTGTTCGCTGAACGGCCCACGCGAACCTGTAGCTAGGTCCTGCGTGAAACTTGTTTATAAAATTCAGTGCGTGCGAGTGTATGTGGATGGATGTCTTGTTGCCCGGTTTTGCTGGACGTTCCTTGTCCTCCTTCCTGCCTCAGCACGCCCCTGATGATATTTCTCGGCCCGTTTGATTTGATATTTTGCACACCAAGTATATGTGTGGTTGGTGCTCCTGGCCGCGAAGAGGACCCTTGCTCTGCCATTAAGACGTTGCCATTTCTCCAATTTATAAGATAAGCCAGCGTGACTTACACATGCGTGCTAGTATCTCGCTTCACGATAGCAGCTCCGTGACACCGTGACAATGCCATGTCAGGTGAAACGTTTCCTATCTGTTGCCCTGCCCTGCCGTTTTCTTTCAGCGCCCCGTGGCTCCAAAGCCAACATTCCGCTGGTCATCTGGTGCCGACTGATCGAAATTGGGTAGCGAAAACAAGCCAAAGCTTGACGAAATTGGGTATCCAGGTCATGTGATCAAGGCGTTTTCCTCCAAGCCTCAACCGCCGGTATCTCTTTTTTGCGTCTCTCACGTGATATGCCTAGCTCGTTCCGGGTTGGTACGAACTTGGTAGGTAGGATCGGAGGAGTAGGTCTGAACCCGTGAAGTCGTGACGTCCTGGAGTAAGTAAACCAGACGTCCTGGAGTAAGTAAACCAGAAACGGAAGCTACGCGGGAAAATCTTGTGTGACGCCAAGGATGATGGACGACACCGGATGCAGGCGGAGGCGTTCGTCGTCCCTAGCTTGTGGGTTCTCTGAAAAACGGTACAGCCCAACATGGAGCATCGTCTCAGCGTCTGGGGGACCGGGAAAAGTTGAAGCTGCTAGGATACATCTTTTTTACTTTTGAATGAACAAATTCATGATGACAGTGCACGAGTTGCCGGCCTGGGTCCTTAAGTGTATGATAAAAATTTGTCGGTCCTGGCTATGGAGTGGAGAGTCTTCGGCGAGCGGCGGTAACTGCAGGGTAGCATGGAACCTTATATGTCGCCCAAAGCATCTAGGTGGCCTGGGTGTGCTCGACTTGGCCAAGTTCGGAAGAGCCCTCAGACTCCGCTGGCTTTGGATGGCCTGGCAAAGACCCCAAAGGCCATGGGCAAACTCCCCCTGCCATGCTCGAAGGAGGAGAGGCAATTATTTGCAATGGCTACTGAAATTACTGTTGGAGATGGACAATCAATCAACTTCTGGCAGGACCGCTGGCTGCAAGGTTGCTGCCCAATGACTATTGCCCCATCGCTCTTTTCAATCTCGGCAAGGAAAAATAGATCGGTATCTGACGCGTTACATGAGGAGACGTGGATCAAGGACCTGGCTCAAGGTCTCTCCAGCGACATGGTTCCTGAACTCACCAACCTGACCGCTTGATTGATAGCGTTGGGCTCGTTGCGGGCCAGCCGGATGCCATCGCTTGGAGATTTTCTCAGACAAAGAGTATAGTGCATGCTCCGCCTACCGGCTCCAATTCGAAGGCTCGGTAACTATGGAGGGATACAAGCTCATTTGGTCCGGTTGGGCCCCCGGTAAATGCCGCTTCTTCATCTGGATGGTTATGCTAGGCAGGATATTGACGGCGGACGCGTTGCTCCGCCGTGGATGGGAGAACGATTATTTTTGCCCTCTCTGCATGAGGAACCTGGAAACTCCGTCCCACCTGCTCTTTGAGTGCCCTTGGTCCAAGGAGATATGGGGCTGGGTCGCTTCGATGGCAAACATGCCCGCGCTCTGCCCTGCCACTTGGACAGGGGACACCAAATTTGCAAGCTGGATGCAACAATGCTATGACGTCTCAGAGAAGAATAAGAAGGGCCTACTCTCCTTGATCCACCTGATCACCTGGGAACTATGGAAAGAGCGCAACCGCAGGGTATTCCAACGGGCATGTATGGACGTAGGGGATCTTCGGAGGATCATCAGGGATGAGATTAAACTGTGGAACTTGGCAGGCGCCGGCATCCCTTTCGATCCAGGGTGAGTTTTTTTGTCCCTCTTATCTTTTGCGCTAGGCTCTCCTGGCTAGCATCTGAACCGCTTGGGTCTTTCTTCTGTACTGTGTAACCCTCTCCTGATCAATGAATTTGGCAAGCTTTGCCAACATTCGAAAAAATGATTCCTCTTGCCGACAGATACAATCATGGTGACATGTGGGAAGTTACTTCGAGCAAAATGAGTACTAGTATATTCAAGTTCCAACACTGCACGGTGGTCGGGATGAAGATCTTATACAGAACCTTGAGGTTCCACGACCACGAACAAGTATACAAAACCCTTGGTGGTAGTATATTTTTTTTGAGGGAAGGTGGTAGTATATTTCAGTGCATGAAACATCAAACTTTTTTTTTGCGGGGTATCAAACCTTCGTGTACCTTGCAGATCGTCAAACTACTTTGATCAGAGCAGAGGGGTGGGAAGTTGTTCTGTCGTGAGGGATCAATGGCAGGACCTCCTATTCTGCGCCTTAAGCGCCCAAATGTTGCCATAGTGCACACTGGGCCGTGGCCCATGTCGCAGTACGCGTGCTGCAATTTTTTCCAGACAGTTTTTATTTTTGTTTTCCGGGTTTCAGCTAGAATAATTTCCTATATTTTTTAAAAAATGATCAAGATTTAAAAAATCATGGATATTATTCTTTACGAATTTAAAAAACTTCCCAATTTTATAACAAGCTCAAAAATTGGTAATACATGCTCCAAATTTAAAAATGGAAAAGGAAATAGAAAAGGGAAGAAAAAACAAACATAAAAAATAATACTTGTAAAATTGACAGACAAACACATAAAAAGAAAAAGAAAAATGCGAGAAGAACCTTCCCAACATCGGGAAACACAGTGATGTGGTGTCCCGTTTCGTCAAGGGTGCATGTTTCACATATTGTTTTGCCAGACTTTTTTACGGAAAAAAAAACTTTCGATCCATTCATCAAACATCATGACAATACAAAGAACACGAGAAGTAACAAAGATTACATCCGTGTGTGTAGACCATCTAGCGATGACTACAACAATTGAAGCGTCGAAAGCGTGCCGCCATTCCTCTCCCCAACTGAAGTCGGGCAAATCTTGTTGTAATAGACATCCAGGAAATAATGAGATGGCCATTTTAGGAAATGAGTCATCCTAGCAAATGATCCTATACACGTCGTATATCCATATCAATTACGGAAGGCAAGATGTATAAGAGGAATTCACTTCCGAGTGAATTACCCCCACAATGAGCGGGAAATGAGATTTTTTGTTTAGGGAAATTTTTTATCATTATTTTTTCTGAAGTTAATTTCCGATCATGATTTGATATACCATACCCTTTCTTTCGTGTTTTCTTTTTTGACCGGATACCATTTCTGTCGTTGTTGTTGAAGGCGATCCTTTGTCATATCACAGGCCTAGTGCATGCACGGCCCAGGCTAGCCTGGCCCATCTCGAAAATGCAAGCTGAATCCATCCCTGTATAGTCCAAAATCCACGGCCCAAACTCTAGGATACCCCTTGATGAAATCAAACTCTAGGATGCTTCCCCTGTAATCAGAAGAAAAAAGAAAACCACATGACATGTGTGGTCAACTATCTTAAGTTAAGGACCCTAAAAAAAGTTAAGGACCCTAAAAAAAAGCAAAGTCAAGAATGCAGGACGAAACGAGCAATTTATGTCTGTCTATACGTAGGAGCGACCACTCCACAAAGAACTTAAGACTGAAACACGTTAAGCCTTGGTGGTAGCCGGCGGTGTCTGGGGAGCCAACTCCTCTTCGTCATCTTCATCGTCATTGTCGTCAGCAGCGGAGGCCCAGAACACCGCCCGTGGTGGCAGCGCCACGGCCATTTCCTCTTAACAACCAACGTCGTCCCCATTGAGAGAGGCAACAGGGGTCGGCAGCAACACATCCGAGGCGGCATCGGCAAGGGCAGGGGAGCCAGGCGTCGGGGCCGAAACCGTTGCCGACACGGGCTCCGAACAGGGCATGCACGCAGCCTTAAGACCCCCGTCCTCCCTCCTGAACCTGGAAGCTGGGGGAAGCGGCCGCAGTTGAGGGAGAACACAGACGACTGGGGTAGTGCCTGCAGCCTGAGCGCACGACGCAGACGGTGGAAGGACGACGGGTGCAGCAGCCGAAGACACCGATGGAGTGGTGGCCGTTGTGGAGGCTCGGGCGAGCAGCATTGCCGGGCGAATCGAGAGACGGGGCGCCGCCGAGACTGGCATGGGAGAGGTCTTCGCGGGGCATGACGCGGACACAAATGAGGGTTGGCAAGAAGTGCTACTGCGGCGCGGCCAACGTCGTCCGACTACGTCGCCTTCCTCGACAATGGCTCCTCGTCCCATCCCCGCTTGGCTTCGCGGTAGATGTTACAGATGCTTCGCTCATGGTCATCGCGCGGCTGTTTGCAAAGAACCGTTGCGGTGCTCCCGTTTTTTGGAGAATGGTCATCGTGCGTGTGGATGTTGAGGGAGTCCTGGATTAGGGGGTAGCCGGACAGCCGGACTATATACTTCGTCCGGACTATTGGAGCGTGGAGATACAAGACTCAAGACTTCGTCCCGTGTCCGGATGGGACTCTCCTTTGAGTGGAAGACAAGCTTGGCGATCCGGATATTATATTTCCTTCCTTGTAACCGACTCCGTGTAAACCCTAGCCCTCTCCTTGTCTATATAAACTGGAGAGTTTAGTCCTTAGAGGGACGATCACACTCATAATCATCATAGGCTAGCTTCTAGGGTTTAGCCTCTACGATCTCGTGGTAGATCTACTCTTGTACTACTCATATCATCAATATCAATCAAGTAGGAATTAGGGTTTTACCTCCATCGAGAGGGCCCGAACCTGGGTAAACATTGTGAAAGATCCTGGATGTCGCCTAGAGGGGGGGGGGTGAATAGGCGTTTTAAAATAATTACGGTAGAGGCTTGAACAAATACGGAATAAACCTAGCGGTTAATTTGTCAAGCACAAAACCTACAACAACTAGACTCACCTATGTGCACCAACAACTTATGCTAAGCAAGATAAGCAACTATGTGAGAGCAAGATATATGACAAAGAACAATATGGCTATCACAAAGTAAAGTGCATAAGTAAAGGGCTCGGGTAAGAGATAACCGAGGCACGCGGAGACGACGATGTATCCCGAAGTTCACACCCTTGCGGATGCTAATCTCCGTTTGGAGCGGTGTGGAGGCACAATGCTCCCCAAGAAGCCACTAGGCCACCGTAATCTCCTCACGCCCTCGCACAATGCAAGATGCCGTGCTTCCACTAAGGGACCCTTGAGGGCGGTCACCGAATCCGTACAAATGGCAACCCTTGGGGGCGGTCATCGAACCTGTACACTTTGGCAACCTTGGGGGCGGTCACCGGAACCCGTCAAAATGCTCGGGGCGATCTCCACAACCTAATTGGAGACCCCAACGCTTGCCCGGAGCTTTACACCATAATGATTGAGCTCCGAACACCACCAACCGTCTAGGGCGCCCAAGCACCCAAGAGGAACAAGCTCAAGGGCACCAAGCACCCAAGAGTAATAAGCTTCTCAAACTTCACTTCCACGTATCACCGTGGAGAACTCAAATCGATGCACCAAATGCAATGGAAAGGCACACGGAGTGCCCAAGTCCTTCTCTCCCAAATCCCACCAAAGCAACTAATGCTAGGGAGGAAAATGAGAGGAAGAACAAAAGAAGAACACGAAGAACTCCAAGATCTAGATCCAAGGGGTTCCCCTCACTAAGAGGAGAAAGTGATTGGTGGAAACGTGGATCTAGATCTCCTCTCTCTTTTCCCTCAAAAACTAGCAAGAATCCATGGAGGTATTGAGAGTTAGCAAGCTCGAAGAAGGTCAACAGTGGGGGAAGAACACGAGTTCAAAGGATAAGGTTCAATGGGGAAGAAAACCCCCTTTTATAGGTGGGGGAAAATCCAACCGTTATGCTCACAACCCGCACAGAGCGGTACTACCGCTCGTCCTCACGGTACTACCGCTAGGGATCGCGGTACAAAACAAATACTTCCGTACCTACCTCCGCAGGACTTGGCACGAGTTTTTTGGTCCGGAGCGGTACTACCGCTGTAGGAGCCGTGGTAGTACCGCTCCTGAGCGGTAGTAAAAAATTACATCCGTTCCAATTCACGGTAGTACCGCTGCAGCCTTTTCAGAACACCAAAACTGCCACAACTTTTGCAAATGGACTCCGAATTCGATGAAACCAAGTTTGTTGGAAAGCTAGCGACAAGGGCTAACACAATCTTGAAAGAAATATCAATAAGAAGCAAAATAGAAAAGGCCCATAAGAAAAAGGTGAGAACCCTTCCTTGGATAAGACCAGTAAAACCTCCAACACCGAAAACATCATAGAAGACGCATGCGAACTCCGTTTTCGATGAACTCAAGCTTGTCATCAAGATGACCATAAGCTCTAAGACTCACAAAGAGAACTAAACAAGAACCAAGAAACATGATGCAAGGATGCAATGGTTTGAGCTCTCTACTAATGATACGATCAAGCCACCAACTTGAGAGCCCCCCTTGATAGTACGACAAATGATCCTATAGCCCGGTCTCCCAACTACCACCACGAGACCGGTAAAATAGAAAAACTATCAAGGGCAAAACCTTTGCCTTGCACATGGTCCACTTGAGCTAGATGATGACGATCTTGACTCCCTCAAGTTGGACCACCTTTCTTGATTGCGTTGGCTCGATGAAGACTAGATGATTGCTCCCCCATAGTCCACTATGGGTGAGCCACTCTTCGACACATCTTCACAAGTCCATTGACACCACAATGGATGGCAAGATTCAAGCACTTGATCTCTTCGTGATGCTCCACTTGAACTTGCACACGACAATCTTGATGACGATCACCACTTGATGTCATCCTTTCCATGGGTTGTATGATATCTTCCTCTTGACGCAAGCCCATGGACACGTACCTAACCCCACATGGAACTCTCACATAGACCATGGGTTAGTACACAAAGTGCAATGGACAATGCTTACCATACCATGGGATCACTTGATCCCTCTCGTACATCTTCTACGCTTTGTGAGTTGATCAACTTGATTCACTCTTGACTTAGTCTTGATCAACCTTGAATCTTTCCAACTCTCTTAATTTGGATGATGTCTTGAAGGTAAACATGAATGATCACACAATCTTCTTCTTAAAGACATGCTTGCAATACGCTCAACACTCACATGACCAATCTTTGGATAATTCCTTAATAGCACCTTGGTTAACTCATAAACTCCTTGAAACCAACACATGGACTTAAAGAAAAGCCTATGGACAAAACCTTCGAATATAACTCAAGGCAACCATTAGTCCATAGAGATTGTCATCAATTACCAAAACCAAACATGGGGGCACCGCATGTTCTTTCAATCTCCCCCATTTTGGTAATTGATGACAATCACTTTCAAGAGAGTTTATACAAGGAGTTATGCATCACAATGCAATGCAACAACCAATGATGCAGGAGAATGAGATGCAAATGCTTAGGACCAAAACCAAAGCAAGGAGAAAACTCTGAAGACTTCTCCACAAAACTCTCTGAAACTCCTCCCCCATTGGCATCGATTGCCAAAATGGGTGAAAAGCTTAGAAGGCCAATATAAAGAGTGTTCCTCTATAAATTGTGTATCTCTCAAAAAAGGAGTGGAATGCAATACACATATCCAATGGTAAATACTTGGAGGAAGACAAACTATATTGAGGCCCAAAGATTGCAAAAGAATGATATGCCACAAAGACATAACAAAGAGAGAAACAATAAATCGAGCAATCAAAAGATACCAATTGAAGCAAGCAATCAAAGGATATCAATTGAACCAACTAGACCAAAGATCCTATGAGCCACATGAATGAAGGATAATATGGTATGAGCGAAGGAGTGTTCTAAAGAAACTAGAGAAGCTCCCCATGATTTGTGCACACATAAGAATTTTTGTATTTGAATACAAAGTGCACAAAATAGGATCATAGCTCCCCCAAAATCAATAGAAACTTACAAAAAGTGCAAGTGAGCATATAGGGAAAAAAGCCTAGCACTTGCAACAAACAAACGGTTGAGCAATCATGTAAAATATGCAACTAAGAACATGCTCAACCAAAATGATGTGTGTGAGTCATGGCGAAGCACTTGAGAAGACTAAAATTAGGATGAGCATTAAGCATCAACATAGTCTTGAAAGAATGAGGCACACGGTGCAAGGCCTATCATTCCCACACACAACTAGCAAATGGGTTCACAAGCTTACTAATAAGTATATAAAGAACTTATGCTTGTGACAACCCGTGGTGAAGATAGAAGATGAAAGCCTCATCAAGACAAGGGATGCCAATTAAGATGGCAAAAGCCTCATAAAGATAAGCATGAGGAAAATAATCTTCACCGCACAAGAGTGCATCAAGATGCAACGATAGAGGACACGCACTCAAGGAAAAAGCTTTCACGGAGCCACCAAAGAAATAGCATAAGAAAGACAAGGTGGACGTGAAAGAAAGGATATTAACTAGAGATGTAATTTCTCTCAAGTGTATAAGGTTCTATGTAGACGAAATCGTGATGATATATATATCTACAAAGAAGGATGTACACCAGAAATAGTTACAACACGAAGGAACAAGATATCCACAAGGAAGTCATAAATATACCAATAAGATATTTGCTTGGAAGCATAGCACTTGGCTAGATATGGTCTTATTGTATATAAATGAAGTCCAATCACACAACCATCAAAGACATCACAACTAGCAACAAGAGATCATCGTTGGGATGCTTTGAGAAAGGAAACAAGTATCACAAGATATGAAATGAATATCATGCCAAGATGCAACCTACACAAGGTTGAATGCAAGAAGGGAAAGCATGAATAGATACTTGTTACCGAGATATCATTGGAAGGAAGTAGTAGATACCAATTGAAGGTAGATAGTAGTTCATTGATCATCCTAGCTTGACTCCAATATGCACATGGTGACAACACCTTCCTTGAGAGTGAGCCGAGCATCCAATGCATCTCCAAATGTTCCTAGAAGAACAACACAAACTAAACGGTACCCAAACTCATCGGGACCAAATAGTTAGAAACACTAATACATAGGACAAACTCCACATAAATATGTGCATATAGATATGAAAATGAATTTCATGCACATCTCATCCAAATTGAGACTAGGTGGAGTTTCCGCTATATATTGAGTCAAAGAAAGAAAGCATGCCAAATGAAATACATGAAGTAAACATGCATGCTCAAGACTTTCAAGAATCGATACCAAAATACAAGGGAAAACCAAGTGAAAAGGATACCAAATGGAGAAATCATCACTTGGAAGATATCATTAAAAGATACATCAAGGAATGAGATATCCATTGGAACAAACAAAAAAAGATGTCAAACTCCCAAAGGAGAGGATGGTTCCAAACAAACCAAGCTCTCTACAAAGTTTCATGTTGGCACAAAGTACCAAAAGAAACGACTTGCCATCCACCAAAACACACTTAATATGGATCACAATATGAGTGTTTTATAGAAAATAGGATAGCTCCCCCAAGACTAGTGCATTATAGAGAATTGGCATTTGAATACAAAATGCACAAGGTGGGATCACCACTTTCACTATATCTAGAAAACACTAAACAAGATCAAGAAAATAACAAGATCCACAAGTGGTATGGAAAACAATGGGAGTTGACACAATCCTAGGCACGAGATAAGGCCAATAAAAGCAAAGGCCGATGTAAAGATGATCAATAATTTCTACCACACATAAGTGAGTACCAATTGTCGTAAGACAAGAAGTATTTGGAAATAATTCCCGTTGGTAGATAGCAAGGATATGCAACATCATCTTCACACCAAACACAAGCAAATTGCAACTTGTAGAGTTAACATGCTACCTAGAAACAAGATAATCTACAATATCAACACTAGGTGACAATATCTCAAATGTACACATTTTCTAGGCTAGTAATATACATAGCATATTACTCCCCCATAATGTGATACCAATGAAGAAAACTTAACAAGAGGCAATAAGAGGATCCAACACGAGATAATCAATGGAATTTTTAGAATTTGAATTTCTCATGAGAGATATACCACCTAGCGACTAGATAATCTTGAAATATCAATACTAGATGGTATTACTCATGTGCACACATTTATAGGATTGTGAGGTGCACAAAGCACACCACTCCCTCATAATGGATATTCCATTAATCTCTCACAAGAGCCAACTAAGAAATAAACAAGATGCACTAAGGCTCAACGAACGACACACAAGTACATGGTGTGAAAACCAACATACACAAAGGCAATTTGGAGACACATCATATACAAACACATGCAAGGAACAAAACCAAAACATGAAAGGGGGCAAGTAACTTTCAAGGTAAACAATTTAAGTACAAGTTACCGCAAGGAGGCACATTGGATATAAGATAGAAACTTGATAATCCAATTGACTTGGCTTGAGACAAAGAGAATGATGAAGTCCCCTTAATTCTTCATAATGTAGCCAAGTCTCCAATGCCCTCCAACAACACCTATTGATCAAGTTTGATCTTGTTGGTCCCCAACCAAGTTGAGTCCTAAGAGGTTAGTCACAATAGGTTTGGCTACCCAAATGGTTCTTTGCTTGACACCACTTTGAGTACCAACAAACTTGGCAAACACATTGCCAACCTTATCCTTCCCAAGAGAATAGATATCATCAATAATAATTGGGTTGGATAAGTTACCACTAGTGCATGAAGAAGCGACGTGACCTTTCTCACGACATAAGTAGCAACGTCTACTCTTCACTTTCTTATCACTTGATTTCTCAACTTGAGAAGCATTAGCTTGAGTCTTCTTGGGAAGAGGCCTTTCTTCATCTTGATGTTGAGCATGAGATTGAACTTGTGCCCTCTTCCCTTGTTGCTTGACACTAATGGCCTTCTTCTTCAATGGGCAAGATCTAACATGATGCCCTTCGACTTTGCACTTGAAGCAAACAATCTTGGCCGAATTCTTGACTTGTTCTTGGCCCTTCTTCTTGTTCAACTTGGACTTCTTCTTCTTCTTGTTGGAGTTGAATCCAAGTCCACCTTTGTCATTGGGGGATTTCTGCACACTCAAGATATTGTTGAGTGTGGCCTTCCCTTCATGACACTTTTCCAAGTCTTTCTTCAAAGAAGTGACTTGGGCCTTGAGCTCTTTGATTTCCTCTACATGGTTAGTCTCAACACAAGTACTAGAGGAAGTATAAGCTTCATCGTTAGAGCAACAAGGCAAGGAAGGCAATTCATCACAAGATGTACCAACATTGTGAGTAGATGAATTACAAGGACTAGCACATGGCAATATACTATTTTGACTAGAAGTAGTGCTAGTATCCACATGAGGCTCACTAGATGTTACCTTAGCAATCATGGCCTTATGAGCTATCTTTAGCACACTATGGGATACTAGAAGATCATCATGAGAGCTTGAGAGCTGTTCATGACTTTCTTCCAATTTCCCATAATTGCAAGATATCACCTCAAGTTGAGCCCAGAGCTCAACATTCTCCTTCAAAATGGATGCTTCACCAGTAATAGAATTAGTAGCACAAGCATCATCATTAACAACAAGAGGAGAAGGCAACTTGGCAAGCTCTTTTAAATAAGCGGCTTCAAGTTGAGCATGAGACTCGGTGAGTTTGATGAGCTCACCCTTGATGACCCTTGAGCCATTTTCGAGGTGCTCAAAATCCTCAAGGAGTCTAGCATGAGCAACTTCAAGCTTAGCATTTTTAGTTTCAAAAACATTGGCCACCTCAAGAGCTCTATCAGTAGATTCCTTCACTCTAGACAATTCTAGAGCAAAAGTCTCCTCAAGAGATTCGGAGGTGGTTTGTTCATGTTCAAGAGCTTGAGATAGCTCCGCGATCTCATTTGCGTAATCACGCCCATGAGCTTCCATTTTCTCAATGGTGATCTCATGCTCCTCTAGATGAGATTCCAACTCCTCAATGCATTTCTTGCCATCAATGGCAATGGAAATTATTTCCATGAAGTTGGAACGAGCAATTTTATTCTTAAGAAGAGCTTTAAAAATCATTTCCCCCTTAATTTTTAAGGAGGCAACATCATCATTCTCTTCATCATAATCGACATCATCATCACTCTTGCCATTATCAATATCATCACAAGATATATCGGGATTCAAAGTGGGAGATACCTTTGAAGCCTTGGCCATAAGGCAAAAAGCAATAGATGACGATGTAGGATCCCTTGAGGCACCATTAAACACCACATCTTGTTCCATGGAGTGTTTGGTTTCCTCTACATTGTTAGCACAACAATTCGAGGAAATAGATGCATTTTTATCATGGCAACAAGACATAGCAAGCATATCATCATGATATTTAGTCAAGCAATTTCTACATGATATGCAAGGACTATCAACACAAGCACGTGAAACATTTGGAGTGCTCGAAGTGTTAAAGCCCAAAGAGGGAGCATTGCAATAATATAGTGATGAAGGATCATCCACAATAAGCATACTATCATCATTGCAATGACCAACACTACTCACCATATCATTACCTTGTGGCAAACCACATGTAGGTGAAGTAGAAGAAGTTGAGAAGACTATATGACCGGAGGTGGAGGGAGAACAACCATCCCCACAAATCTTGGACACACCATATTTATCTTGAAGCTTTGTCCATAACTCATGAGCATCCCGGAACGGCATGAGTTGAAATATAACTATATTGCTCAAAGCATCGAAAAGCACATTAGAGGCTTGAGTATTGAGATAAGAGTTTTTCTCATCGTCTAAAGATAATCTTTGGGGATCCTTTGGAGGAGAAAAACCCATATCTACAATTCGCTCTAAATTTGGGTCCATACCCTAAAGAGATTAAGCATGCGAATTACCCAAACATCAAAATTTGTGTCATCAAAACTAAGAGTGTCAGAGAATCCTAATCCCCTAGTCGACATCTTTACTCTCTAGGCGGTTAAGCCCAACAAAGAAAGACGAGGCTCTGATACCAATTGAAAGATCGTGATTGTCGCCTAGAGGGGGGGTGAATAGGCGTTTTAAAATAATTACGGTAGAGGCTTGAACAAATGCGGAATAAACCTAGCGGTTAATTTGTCAAGCGCAAAACCTACAACAACTAGGCTCACCTATGTGCACCAACAACTTATGCTAAGCAAGATAAGCAACTATGTGATAGCAAGATATATGACAAAGAACAATATGGCTATCACAAAGTAAAGTGCATAAGTAAAGGGCTCGGGTAAGAGATAACCGAGGCACGCGGAGACGACGATGTATCCCGAAGTTCACACCCTTGCAGATGCTAATCTCCGTTTGGAGCAGTGTGGAGGCACAATGCTCCCCAAGAAGCCACTAGGGCCACCGTAATCTCCTCATGTCCTCGCACAATGCAAGATGCCGTGATTCCACTAAGGGACCCTTGAGGGTGGTCACTAAACCCGTACAAATGGCAACCCTTGGGGGCGGTCACCGAACCCGTACACTTTGGCAACCCTTGGGGGCGGTCACCGGAACCCGTCAAAATGCTCGGGGCGATCTCCACAACCTAATTGGAGACCTCAACGCTTGCCCGGAGCTTTACACCACAATGATTGAGCTCCGAACACCACCAACCGTCTAGGGCGCCCAAGCACCCAAGAGGAACAAGCTCAAGGGCACCAAGCACCCAAGAGTAATAAGCTTCTCAAACTTCACTTCCACGTATCACCATGGAGAACTCAAACCGGTGCACCAAATGCAATGGCGAGGGCACACGGAGTGCCCAAGTCCTTCTGTCCCAAATCCCACCAAAGCAACTAATGCTAGGGAGGAAAATGAGAGGAAGAACAAAAGAAGAACTCGAAGAACTCCAAGATCTAGATCCAAGGGGTTCCCCTCACTAAGAGGAGAAAGTGATTGGTGGAAACATGGATCTAGATCTCCTCTCTCTTTTCCCTCAAAAACTAGCAAGAGTCCATGGAGGGATTGAGAGTTAGCAAGCTCGAAGAAGGTCAACAATGGGGGAAGAACACGAGCTCAAAGGATAAGGTTCAATGGGGAAGAAGACCCCCTTTTATAGGTGGGGGAAAATCCAACCGTTATGCTCACAACCCGCATAGAGCGGTACTACCGCTCGTCCTCACGGTACTACCGCTAGGGATCGCGGTACTACTGCTTGCAGTACAAAAAAAATACTTCTGTACCTACCTCCGCAGGATTTGGCACGAGTTTTTTGGTCTGGAGCGGTACTACCGCTGTAGGAGCCGCGGTAGTACCGCTCTTGAGCGGTAGTAAAAAATTACATCCGCTCCAATTCGCGGTAGTACCGCTGCAGCCTTTTCAGAACACCAAAACTGCCACAACTTTTGCAAACGGACTCCGAATTCGATGAAACCAAGTTTGTTGGAAAGCTAGCAACAAGGGCTAACACAATCTTGTAAGAAATATCAATAACAAGAAACATAGAAAAGGCCCATAAGAAAAAGGTGAGAACGCTTCCTTGGATAAGACCGGTAAAACCTCCAACACCGAAAACATCATAGATGACGCATGCGAACTCCATTTTCGATGAACTCAAGCATTTCATCACGATGACCATAAGCTCTAAGATTCACAAAGAGAACTAAACAATAACCAAGAAACATGATGCAAGGATGCAATGGTTTGAGCTCTCTACTAACAATACGATCAAGCCACCAACTTGAGAGCCCCCCTTGATAGTTCGACAAACGATCCTATAGCCTGGTCTCCCAACTACCACCACGAGACTGGTAAAATAGAAAAACTATCAAGGGCAAAACCTTTGCCTTGCACATGGTCCACTTGAGCTAGATGATGACGATCTTGACTCCCTCAAGTTGGACCACCTTTCTTGATTGCGTTGGCTCGATGAAGACTAGATGATTGCTCCCCCATAGTCCACTATGGGTGAGCCACTCTTCGACACATCTTCACAAGTCCATTGACACCACAATGGATGGCAAGATTCAAGCACTTGATCTCTTCGTGATGCTCCACTTGAACTTGCACACGGCAATCTTGATGACGATCACCACTTGATGTCATCCTTTCCATGGTTTGTATGATATCTTCCTCTTGACGCAAGCCCATGGACACGTACCTAACCCCACATGGAACTCTCACATAGACCATGGGTTAGTACACAAAGTGCAATGGACAATGCTTACTATACCATGGGATCACTTGATCCCTCTCGGTACATCTTCTATGCTTTGTGAGTTGATCAACTTGATTCACTCTTGACTTAGTCTTGATCAACCTTGAATCTTTCCAACTCTCTTAATTTGGATGATGTCTTGAAGGTAAACATGAATGATCACACAATCTTCTTCTTCAAGACATGCTTGCAATACGCTCAACACTCACATGACCAATCTTTGGATAATTCCTTAATAGCACCTTGGTTAACTCATAAACTCCTTGAAACCAACACATGGACTTCAAGAAAAGCCTATGGACAAAACCTTCAAATATAACTCAAGGCAACCATTAGTACATAGAGATTGTCATCAATTACCAAACCAAACATGGGGGCACCGCATGTTATTTCACATTGTGTCCCCTGTCTCCTCTTACCATCAGCCTAAGACGCATAGATCGGGACCCCCTACCCGAGATCCGCCGGTTTTGACACAGACATTGGTGCTTTCATTGAGAGTTCATGTGTGTCATCGCTACAAGGCATGATGGCTCCTTCCATCATCAACAACAACACGGTCCAGGGTGAGACTTTTCTCCCCGGACAGATCTTCGTGTTCGGCGGCTTCGCACTGCGGGCCAATTCGCTTGGCCATCTGGAGCAGATCGACAGCTACGCCCCTGGCCACCAGGTCAGGTTCGGAAACCTGAACTACACGGCCGATATCCGCGGAGACTTGATCTTCGACGGGTTCGGGCCTGCGCCAGGAGCGCCGGACAATCACGATGAGCACGGCTTAGACCTGCTGTCGGACAATGCTCGGGATATCGCCCCTGCAGGAGCCCCGAACCTAAATCCGGAGAAGAGTGCGTTGCCCGAGGACGGGTGGATGGACCCCGCCCCGCTGGCCGCACACTCATCGGTGGTAGAGCCGAACACATGCCTCACCCCTAAAGAAGCCTGTGACGCCGGACCTCTGGACTCGTATCCGGCTGAAGGTTCCAGTCCGCGCGCTCCTGAGCCCGCCGAGCCTGGTTGGGCTCCGGTAATGGAGTTCCCCGCTACAGATATCTTCCAGCACTCGCCCCTTGGCGATGTGCTGAACTTGTTAAAGTCTCTCTCTTTGTCAGGAGACTCATGGCCGAACTATGTCTGGCTCGAGTGGGAAGCAGGCGAGGAAGGAATTTGTTGCCCACCCACCACCCACTTTATTGCCATGGTCGATGATTTAACCGACGTGCTTGACTTTGACTCCGAAGACATCGATGGTATGGACGACGATGCAGGAGAAGAACAGGAACCACTGCTCACGGGGCGGTGGACAGCCCCTCCTCATATGATATATATATGGTGGACACTCCGAAGGAAACCAATGGCGATGAGGCAACGGAGGATAACCCCTCAGGGAAGAAAACAAAGCAGGACAGCCAAGATCGATCTACGGATCACGGGGGTGCGCCCCAACATGCGATGATGACCGTCATGCCGGATACACTATCAACAAGTCCGCTCGGGCCGAATACAGCCACCCAGACTCATTTGAACTGCGTAGCCACATAGCCCGACACAGAGGCGCCGCACACCCAGTGATGGATCATGAATTCCCAAAAGAGCTCAAACCCGTAAACATCGAATCATACGATGGCACAACAGACCCCGCAGTATGGATCGAAGATTTCCTTCTCCACATTCACATGGCCCGCGGAGACGATCTACATGCCATCAAATATCTTCCCCTTAAGCTCAAAGGACCAGCCCGGCATTGGCTAAACAGTCTGCCGGCAAATTCCATTGGCAGTTGGGAAAACCTGGAAGATGCGTTCCTCGACAACTTCCAGGGCACATACGTGCGACCACCAGACGCCGTTGACTTGAGCCACATTACTCAACAGCCCGGAGAGGCAGCCAGGAAATTCTGGACTCGGTTCCTAACTAAAAAAACCAAATATTCGATTGTCCGGACGCCGAACCCCTGGCGGCCTTTAAGCATAATATCCGTGATGAGTGGCTCGCCCGACACCTCGGCCAGGAAAAACCCAAGTCCATGGCAGCACTCACGACACTAATGCCGCTTTTGCGCGGGCGAGGACAGCTAGTTGGCTCGTAGTAGCACCACGCCACATTCCGACACCTCGGATGTCTGTGAAAATAACGGCAAGCCACGGCGCAATAGACATAAGCGACGGAACAATGACAACAACACTGAAGACACGGCAGTCAACGCCGGATTCGGCGGATCCAAATCCGGTCAGCGGAAAAAGCCGTTCAAAAGAAACAATCAGGGACCGTCCAGTCTGGACCACATACTTGAACGCTCATGCCAAATTCACGGCACCCCGGATAAGCCAGCCAACCACACTAACAGAGATTGCTGGGTGTTCAAATAGGCCGGTAAAATAAACGCCGAAAACAAGGACAAGGGGCTGCACAGCGACGATGACGAGGAGCCCCGGCGTCCGAACACGGGGGAGGGGACAGAAGAAATTTCCTCCCTAGGTGAAAACGGTCAACATGATCTACGCTACCCACATTCCCAAATGGGAACGGAAGCGAGCACTACGGGACGTCTATGTGATGGAGCCAGTCACCCCAAAATTCAACCCATGGTCAGCCTGTCCGATCACCTTTGATCGTAGGGATCACCCTACCAGCATCCGTCATGGCGGTTCAGCCTCATTGGTTCTAGACCCAATCATAAACGGATTCCACCTCACGCGAGTCCTTATGGACAGCGGCAGCAGCCTGAACCTGCTTTATCAGGACATAGTGCACAAAATGGGCATCGACCCTTCAGGGATCAAGCCCACCAAAACCACCTTCAAAGGTGTAATTCCAGGAGTAGAGGCCCGTTGCACGGACTCCATAACACTGGAAGTGGTCTTTGGATCTCCGGATAACTTCTGAAGCGAGGAGTTAATCTTCGATATCGTCCCTTTCCGCAGTGGCTACCACGCGCTGCTGGGACGAACCGCATTCGCTCGATTTAATGCGATACCACACTATGCATACTTCAAGCTCAAGGTGCCAGGACCGCGCGGGGTCATAACAGTCAACGAAAATATGAACTGCTCTCTCCGTACACAAGAGCATACTGAAGCCCTCGCGGCGGAAGTACAATGCGGCCTCCTCCGACAAACCACCAATCCGGCGACGACAACCTCGAGCACCGTCAAGCGAGTCCGGAGCACCCCGCAACAGGATCACCAGGCACGCCAAGAGCGCGACTAGCAGTCCGGCCTCCGCTCAAGCCCCATCAAAGCAGCATTCGTGCCACGCATACACAATTACGCACTCAAAATACCATGGGCATAGGCGGAGGCGCAGCAGTGACTCAGTCAACAGTGCAGTATAACCGCAACATACCTTCATAACCCTCCCTTTTCATCTTTCAGGACACTGCTTTAGGGCAGCCTCTTCAGAAGAGCCGGATTGTCAGACTTACACAGGAGAGAAAACCAAGGAGGCAACAGGCTTTGCGCACAAAGGAAATACCCAGGTGGAATCTGTTCACGATCATTATACCTGTTTTATATACCTACATGCAGCCTGCCCTTGGATAGGACATGTTAAATAGTCCTATTTACTTTTGCTTAAACACACCCATTGTAAACATACGCTTAAACGTATTATTCATCAATGGGAGATAATATATAGCGTCAGCTTATTATTTCTATTTACGCATTTTTCTTACAAATGTTTATTTCATATTGCATCCGTACCCCTTGGTACGCTCAATTTGCCAGGGGCTCCTTATGGCGCCCCATAATACGGCAAAACAAGTACGAACACTTTCAACAGTGTGGCACCCCGAACTTATAGCACTATATGCATCAGCTCCGAATCACGTCTTGGGTCAATAGTTGGGTTTGCCCGGCTCCCTTGTTTTGGTACCTTACGTTCCGTTATATCGGCTAAGGTAGCGCAGGGAGAACTACTGCGATTGTGTCCCGGTTCTTCCGGATGAGCACCTCAGTAGAGAAAGCCGAAAACTGACCGGCATGATCGATGCGGCGAGAGCTGGTCGCTATTCGAGAGGTCTTAAAATCCTTAAAGATTTTTCCCGCTTTAGGCGAGGAATCGGCTTCGTCCGATTTAGGCGTATATAGCGCCCCAATTTGGCTTTCCGAATTCTAGGGGCTTCGCCGAAATTTAAAATTGTAGACTTATATGGCTAAGTGAAAGTTATAAAGCCGCATAGTCCGATTGCCTTGTTCGCTGCGCCGGATACCTCCTTAAGGGACCAAAAATTTGGATAAAGAGTGTCCGAGTTTTCCAGGAACACCCCGGTACTAGTTACATGGGGGCGGAAGCCGACGACTGGCCTACTTTCAGAATTCTATAAACAGCCACACAGAAGGTAATATTTTAAATCAAAAAGCGCTACATAGCGCAAGTAACCTTTGTCTTTATATTACAACAACGACAAAAGTACATTTACTCAAGGATCGTGTCCTTGGTACATTCTTGGCCATGAGACGAGCGCCCTTCATAACGCCATCGTAATATTTCTCGGGATAGCGATGCGCCTTGCCCTCCGGTGTCCCGTCCTTCACCAGCTTCTCTGCATCCAGCTTGCCCCAGTGCACCTTCGCACGGGCAAAGGCCCGGCGGGCACCTTCAATGCAAACAGATCGCTTGATCACCTCAAGCCGCGGACAGGCATTTACCATCCGCTTGATCAAGCCGAAGTAGCTAGTGGGTAGGGGCTCAGCAGGCCACATCCAGACTATGAAATCTTTCATAGCCACTTCGGCCATCCTGTGGAGTTCAACCAACTGCTTCAGTTGGTCACTCAGAGGCATTGGGTGTTCGGCTCCAGCATACTGGGCCTAGAACAGCTTCTCTGTTGAGCTTCCTTCCTCGGCACGGTAGAACTCCGCGGCATCTGAGACGCTACGTGGCAGATCTGCGAATGCCCCTGGAGAGCTCCGAATTCGGGTAAGTAAAAGAAACGCCTCCTCCACATGCTTGCTTTGCATAAAGAATGTCTTACCCGCCACTATCTTCTTGGCCGCCTGGATTTCCTGCTGTGCCTTTTCGGCTTCGGCCTTGGCGTCTTCCGCACTCGCAAGGGCCTTCGCAAGCTCAGTCTCTTTCATCTTAAGTTCATGCTCCAAGGACTCGAACTTTTTGCCGAGCTCCTGGAGCTCTTGCTATACCTCGCCCACTCTAGCATCTTGCTTTTCGCGCTCCTTGCGCTCCAAGGCTGCCTTGTCTTCAGCCTCGGACAACGCTTTCTTCAAAGACACCACTTCGGTGGTGGCCCCTATTACAAAGTCACAATGCTTTGTCGTTAGAATGACCAAATTTGTCTATCATTTATTATATGAGAGCGGGGAATCACAAACCTTTGTTCTCTTCGAGCTGCCTCTTCGTGAGGCCGAGCTCTGCTTGCGCCTGCTCCAGGTCCCGTTTGAGTCCGGGGACCTCAGTCGTGCGTACAGCAGCGGCAAGCAGCACTGCCTGGTTATCCACATGCGCACCTACTATTAGACTCCTGCGGATTTTAATTGACCCTCCGTTTGGCTATTCTTTCCGAACACCAAACAGAGTATCAGGGGCTACTACCTATTGGGTGATAATTTTACATTTTTATTACGTACCTCAAAGCCCGCCAGGAGGCTGGTGCAGGCTACGGTTAGTCCTCTCTTGACAGACAGAACCTTCTGAATCACCGCACTCATAAGAGTACGGTGCTCTTCATCCATGGAAGCGCCGCGAAGCGCTTCCAGCAAACTATCCGACGCCTATGGCGTAACAGAAGTCATCGGCACGGACGGCTCGCCCTCCCTAGCGAGGGGCCGTCTGCCCGAATCCGGAACCATGGAAGGTTCTGGCACAGTATCCGGCTGAGAGCCCGGCTTGTTGCGGCTCGCATCGACACAATCCGCGAGGATCCTGTACCCCGTGTGCCCGGCGTCTGGAATTCCGCCTTGGGGCGTCTCCAGAGTCACCTCCCCCTGCTCCGGGAGCCTTTGGGACAACACCTCCGTGTGAAAGCACAAGTGCTCCCTAGGTGGTTTTGGTAATTAATGTCAACATATCTCTTGTTGGACTAACACTTTTATCTTTTATGTTTCAGATAAATTCAACAAAGGAGTGGCATGGACTAAAGGATGTGGGAACTCCTTCAAGATGCTAAGGACAAAGGATTGGCTCAAGCTTCAAGCTCAAGACTCTTCATTTTACATTTTAGTGGTCCAAGATCACATTGAGTCTATAGGAAAAGCCAATACTATCAAGGAGGGATGAGGTGTTGCTTAATGAGCCTCTTGCTTCATGTGCTTAGTGATATGCTCCAAAACCCTCAGCTACTTTCCCACTTCCACAAATGACCTAAAACCTAAAGCCAAAATCGGTCACACCGATTCTTCCTATCCGGCGCCACCGATTCCAAAAGTCATAGCCACTGCCACAAACCCTAAGCAAATCGGTCTTACCAATAGGGATCTCGGTCTCACCGAGATGGGATTGTAATCTCTCTGTATATGTCCATTATCAAATCGGTATCACCGAGTTTGAGAAATCAGTACTACCAAGATTACAATGCAAACTCTCTGGATAACTTATTACCAAAATCGGACTCACCGAGTTTGTGTAATCGGTCCCACCGAGTTTACCTGACCAACTCTCTGGAAAGCTTATTACCAAATCGGTCTCACCGAGTTTGTGTAATCGGTCTTACCGAGATTACGTTATGCCCTAACCCTAACTGAATTGGTCTCACCGAGTTGCATTTCGGTCCCACCGAAAATCCTAACGGTCACATTATTTGCTAAATCGGTCTGACCGAGTTTAACGATTTGGTCCCACCGAGTTTGGTAGATTGTGTGTAATGGTTAGATTTTGTGTGGAGGCTATATATACCCCTCCACCTCCTCTTCATTCATGGAGAGAGCCATCAGACTGAACCTACACTTCCAGCATACATTTTCTGAGAGAGAACTACCTACTCATGTGTTGAGACCAAGATATTCAATTCCTACCATATGAATCTTGATCTCTAGCCTTCCCCAAGTTGCTTTCCACTCAAATCTTCTTTCCACCAGATCCAAAACCTATGAGAAAGAGTTGAGTGTTGGGGAGACTATCATTTGAAGCACAAGAGCAAGGAGTTCATCATCAACTCACCATTTGTTACTTCTTGGAGAGTGGTGTCTCCTAGATTGGCTAGGTGTCACTTGGGAGCCTCCGACAAGATTGTGGAGTTGAACCAAGGAGTTTGTAAGGGCAAGGAGATCGCCTACTTCGTGAAGATCTACCGCTAGTGAGGCAAGTCCTTCGTGGGCGACAGCCATGGTGGGATAGACAAGGTTGCTTCTTCGTGGACCCTTCGTGGGTGGAGCCCTCCGTGGACTCGTGCAACCGTTACCCTTCGTAGGTTGAAGTCTCCATCAACGTGGATGTACGATAGCACCACCTATCGGAACCACGCCAAAAACATCCGTGTCTCCAATTACGTTTGAATCCTCCAAACCCTTCCCTTTACTTTCTTGCAAGTTGCATGCTTTACTTTCCGCTGCTCATATACTCTTTGCATGCTTGCTTGATATGTATTGTGAATGTTAAACTTGTGCCTAAACTCCACTTAAACTTAAAGAAACTTAAAAACTGCAACTTTGGTACTTAGTGTCTAATCACCCCCCCTCTAGACACCTCTTCTCAAGGTCCTACAAGTGGTATCAGAGCTTTTGTCTCCATTGCTTTGGTTTAATCACCATTGGAGGAAGATGGATGAGTCTACTATTGGGAGTCTTAGACATAGAGTGCCTATTCTTGATGGAGAGTATTTTCATGAGTGGAAAAATGAGATGCTTGTTATTTTCAATCAATATCATTTTAACAAGTACATTGCTAGTCCTTGTGCACCTTATGTTGATCCTATGCATCCTACCCATGATGAGTCAATTGACATGATTAGGAATCTTAGAACTGCCGAACTTATCATTAGAGGATTGCCTAGAAACTTGCTTGGATGTTTGCCTACTTTCAAGTGTGCCTACACCATATGGCAATTTCTTGAGGAACGATTTCCAGATTATTCCTTGAAAAATCTTGATGAAATTCTCCATAAGTCTATTGCTTTGAGTAAGATGAATACTAGTGATCCTATGTTTGTTGATCGTCTATTTGAGCTTACAAACCTTATGCGTGCCAAAGGAAATGTTGGTATTATTAGTGATATTATTTCCGAAGCTATAAAAATTCATAAGCAAGATTATCAAACTCATTCTAATGAATCACCCTGTCGGTGTCAAAACCGGCGGATCTCGGGTAGGGGGTCCCGAACTATGCGTCTAGGCGGATGGTAACAGGAGACAAGGGACACGATGTTTTTACCCAGGTTCGGGCCCTCTCGATGGAGGTAAAACCCTACTCCTGCTTGATTGATATTGATGATATGTGTAGTACAAGAGTGGATCTACCACGAGATCAAGGAGGCTAAACCCTAGAAGCTAGCCTATGGTATAATTGTTGTAATGGTTGTGTTGTCCTACGGACTAAAACCCTTCGGTTTATATAGACACCGGAGAGGGCTAGGGTTACACAGAGTCGGTTACAATGGTAGGAGATCTACATATCCGTATCGCCAAGCTTGCCTTCCACGCCAAGGAAAGTCCCATCTGGACACGGGACGGAGTCTTCAATCTTGTATCTTCATAGTCTTGGAGTCCGGCCGATGATGATAGTCCGGCTATCCGGACACCCCCTAGTCCAGGACTCCCTCAGTAGCCCCTGAACCAGGCTTCAATGACGATGAGTCCGGCGCGCATATTGTTCGGCATTGCAAGGCGGGTTCCTCCTCGAATAATTCATAGAAGATTGTGAACACCAGGATAGTGTCCGGCTCTGCAAAATAAATTCCACATTCCACCGTAGAGAGAATAATATGTACACAAGTTCAATCTGCTGACGTATTTAGTGGCATGACGTCACGCCACTACCAAGCCTTTACTCGAATCGTTTTTTACTATACCACCTCAGCGCGTTTAGCGAAGCGGTTTCCATGGCACGTCTTGTCGAAGCAGAGATCGTGTTCCCCTTATTCCGGGATTCCCATCAATACAGACGTGGGTAACCCAACCGCGCCATTGATGGTGGCGCTTGGGAGATAAGCGAGTTTTATCAGGCCGGTGGGGACGCATAGTCTTTGTCCGCCCATATATAAGGGGATAAGGATCCACCCTTTTACCCACGCCTTCTTCCTCCTTTGCTTATCCATCTCCGCGCACTCGAGCTCCAGCGCCCAAGTCCGCACATCTCGTCTCAACCTCCTCCAGTCATGTCTGGAGCGGGAGGCAAGTGGTTGGCCTCCTCCGTTACGGAGGAGCACCTCGCAAAGCTGCGCGGCGCCTGATACCTTTCCAGCGACATCGCGCACCGGCTGCCCGACGAGGGGCAGCTCATCCCCACCCCCAGGCCCCATGAGAGGGTCGTATTCCTTCCCCACTTCCTCCGCGGACTGGGCTTCCCACTTCATCCCTTCGCCCGGGGGCTCATGTTCTACTACGGCCTGGACTTCCACGATCTGGCGCCAAACTTCATCCTCAACATCTCGGCGTTTATAAATGTGTATGCGAAACCTTTCTCTGCATCCGGCCCCACTTCGGCTTGTGGCTCAAGACCTTCAACGTCAAGCCGAAGGTAGTGAAGGGCGTCCAAGCGGAGTGTGGAGGCGCTATGGTGGGCAAGATGCCCAACATCCTCTGGCTCGAGGGCGCCTTTGTGGAAACCATCAAAGGGTGGCAATTGGGGTGGTTCTATATCACCGAGCCGCGGGACCCTAAATGGGCAGCGGCCCCCGAGTTCAGATCTGGTGCCCCTATGCAGCTCACCTCCTGGAAAAAGAAGGGCTTGCTATGGGGCAGTTCGGAGGAGCTGACCGGACTCCAGTCCTGTCTCCAGACCTTGGTGAACAAGAAGCTCAAGCTTGTCAACGTGATCCAGGTCATGCTCATCCGCCGGATTCTCCCCTGCCAACAACGGGCCTTCAATTTGTGGGAGTTCGATCCGGCACAACACCAGGCCTTGAGCGGGCTCTTCGACATGACGTACGAAGCCGCCTGGAGGGTGCTGTTCAAGGGCGGAGAAGCCCCCGCATCCGCGACGGAAGACCGCGGATTCAGCACCAAGCGCCTGGCCGGCGAGGTAAGCTTTGTTATCCTCTGTGGGACATTTATTTTCTTTCATAGTTTAACTCTATGTGGGATCTAAAACTCCCAATGCCTTTGACAGGACTGGCAGAGGACGTCCGGACAGGTAGACTGTCGGCGCCCCTCCCGAAGACTCCAGCGGACGCCTGCTTAAGCAGGGCTGCTAGTCCCGGCACTCTATGTGGTGCCAGAGAAGAAGGCCAATAAGAAGGCCACGGGAACTCGGAGAAGTTCCCGGCGCCAGGTGATATCGGACTCATCGTCCGATGGCTCCGAGGCGGACTCCTCCCCTGAAGACTAGGGAGAAGAGGACTCTCTCGGAGGGGGGAGAGGAAGAGGAAGGCTTCCCCACGGGGAGGCCAAGGGTCCAAGAGGGGAAGGACTATTCCCCCGGACAGCTCCGCCAACGCCAACGTTGGCGACGAAGAGTGGCCCTCAAGGTCCAGGCCTCCGGCAAGATCGTAAGTATCCGGATTTCTGAATGATTTATAATTTCTCTTTTGTATCACATAGTGTCCTTCTAATGCCGCACACTACCTGTAGTCCAGCCGATGATGATCTCCCCGCTTCATCGAGCGGGTCGTTGGCTCCGTCGGATGTGGATTCCATCCCGACTGCCTCCACCCCTCGCGACGCTGAGGACGCCGAGGTGGGATCCCAGGAAGGGACCCATCTGTTGGGGAACGTAGTAATTTCAAAAAAAATTCCTACGCACACACAAGATCATGGTGATGATATAGCAACGAGAGGGGAGAGTGTATGTCCACGTACCCTAGTAGACCGTAAGCGGAAGCGTTATGACAACGCGGTTGATGTAGTCGTACGTCTTCACGATCCGATCGATCCAAGTACCGAACGTACGGCACCTCCGAGTTCAGCACACGTTCAGCTCGATGACGTCCCTCGAACTCCGATCCAGCCAAGTGTCGAGGGAGAGTTCCGTCAGCATGACGGCATGGTGACGATCTTGATGTTCTACCGGCGCAGGGCTTCGCCTAAGCTTCGCGACGATATGACCGAGGTGGAATATGGTGGAAGGGGGCACCGCACACGGCTAAGGAATGATCCGTAGATCAACTTGTGTCTATGGGGTGCCCCCTGCCCCCGTATATAAAGGAGGGAGGGGGGAGGCCGGCCGGCCCCTTTGGGCGCGCCAAGGGAGGAGGAATCCTCCTCCTAGTAGGAGTAGGATTCCTCCTTTCCTACTCCTACTAGGAGGGGGAAGGAAGGAGAGAGGGGGAAGTAAAGGGGCGCCGCCTCCTAGTCAATTCGGACTAGAGGGAGAGGCGCGCGCCCACCCTGGCCGCCCTCTCTCTTCCCACTTAGGCCCATGTGGCCCATTAACTCTCGGGGTTCCGTAACCCCAAGCACTCCGGTTTTATCCGAAAACTCCCGGAACCTTTCCGGTGTCCGAATATAGTCGTCCAATATATCAATCTTTATGTCTCGACCATTCCGAGACTCCTCGTCATGTCCGTGATCACATCCGGGACTCCGCACAAACTTCGGTACATCAAAACTTATAAACTCATAATAAAACTGTCATTGAAACGTTAAGCGTGCGGACCCTACGGGTTCGAGAACTATGTAGACATGACCTAAAACCATTCTCGGTCAATAACCAATAGCGGGACCTGGATGCCCATATTGGTTCCTACATATTCTACGAAGATCTTTTATCGGTCAAACCGCATAACAACATACTTTGTTCCCTTCGTCATCGGTATGTTACTTGCCCGAGATTTGATCGTCGGTATCCAATACCTAGTTCAATCTCGTTACCGCAAGTCTCTTTACTCGTTCCGTAATACGTCATCTCATAACTAACTCATTAGTTACATGCTTGCAAGGCTTAGGTGATGAGTATTACCGAGAGGGCCCAAAGATACCTCTCCGACAATCGGAGTGACAAATCCTAATCTCGAATTATGCCAACCCAACATGTACCTTCGGAAACACCTCTAGAGCACCTTTATAATCACCCAGTTATGTTGTGACGTTTGGTAGCACACAAAGTGTTCTTCTGGTAAACGGGAGTTGCACAATCTCATAGTTGCAGGAACTTTGTATAAGTCATGAAGAAAGCAATAGCAGTATACTATACGATCAAGTGCTAGGCTAACAGAATGGGTCATGTCAATCACATCATTCTCCTAATGATGTGATCCCACTAATCAAATGACAACACATGTCTATGGTCAGGAAACATAACCATCTTTGATTAATGAGCTAGTCAAGTAGAGGCATACTAGTGACTATAGTTTTGTCTATGTATTCACACATGTATCATGTTTCCGGTTAATACAATTCTAGCATGAATAATAAACATTTATAATGATATGAAGAAATAAATAATAACTTTATTATTGCCTCTAGGGCATATTTCCTTCAGTCTCCCACTTGCACTAGAGTCAATAATCTAGATTACATAGTAATGATTCTAACACCCATGGAGTCTTGGTGCTGATCATGTTTTGCTCGTGAGAGAGGCTTAGTCAATGGGTCTGCAACATTCAGATCCGTATGTATCTTGCAAATCTCTATGTATCCCACTTGGACTTGGTCCCGAATGGAATTGAAGCGTCTCTTGATGTGCTTGGTCCTCTTGTGAAATCTGGATTCCTTTGTCAAAGCAATTGCACCAGTATTGTCACAGAAGATCTTCATTAGTCCCGATGCACTAGGTATGACACCTAGATCGGAAATGAACTCTTTCCTCCAGACTCCTTCATTTGCTGCTTCAGAAGCAGCTATGTATTCCGCTTCATATGTAGATCCCGCCACGACGCTTTGTTTAGAACTGCACCAGCTTACAGCTCCACCGTTTAATATAAACACGTATCCAGTTTGTGATTTAGAATCGTCCGGATCAGTGTCAAAGCTTGCATCGACGTAACCATTTACGATTAGCCCTTTGTCACCTCCATATACGAGAAACATATCCTTAGTCCTTTTCAGGTATTTCAGGATGTTTTTGACCGCTATCCAGTGATCCACTCCTGTATTATTTTGGTACCTTCCTGCCAAGCTTATTGCTAAGCATACGTCAGGTCTGGTACACAGCATTGCATACATGATAGAGCCTATGGCTGAAGCATAGGGAACATTTTTCATTTTCTCTCTATCTTCTGCTGTGGTCGGGCATTGAGTTTGACTCAACTTCACACCTTGTAGCACAGGCAAGAATCCTTTCTTTGCCTGATCCATTTTGAACTTTTTCAAAATCTTGTCAAGGTATGTGCTTTGTGAAAGTCCTATTAAGCGTCTTGATCTATCTCTATAGATCTTGATGCCCAATATATAAGCAGCTTCACCGAGGTCTTTCATTGAAAAACTTTTATTCAAGTATCCCTTTATGCTCTCCAGAAATTCTATATCATTTCCAATTAATAATATGTCATCAACATATAAAACTAGAAATGCTACTGAGCTCCCACTCACTTTCTTGTAAATCTGAGGCTTCTCCAAAAGTCTGTATAAAACCATATGCTTTGATCACACTGTCAAAGCGTTTATTCCAACTCCGAGATGCTTGCACCAGTCCATAAATGGAATGCTGGAGCTTGCACACTTTGTCAGCACCTTTTGGATCAACAAAACCTTCCGGCTGCATCATATACAACTCTTCTTCTAGAAATCCATTCAAGAATGCATTCTTGACATCCATTTGCCAAATTTCATAATCATGAAATGTAGCAATAGCCAACATGATTCGGACAGACTTAAGCATCGCTACGGGTGAGAAAGTCTCATCGTAGTCAACCCCTTGAACTTGTCGAAAACCTTTCGCAACAAGTCGAGCTTTGTAGACAGTAACATTACCATCAGCGTCAGTCTTCTTCTTAAAGATCCATTTATTCTCAATGGCTTGCCGATCATTGGGCAAGTCAACCAAAGTCCATACTTTGTTTTCATACATGGATCCCATCTCAGATTTCATGGCCTCTAGCCATTTTGCGGAATCTGGGCTCATCATCGCTTCTCGATAGTTCGAGGTTCATCATGGTCAAGTAACATGACTTCCAGAATAGGATTACCGTACCACTCTGGTGCGGATCTTACTCTGGTAGACCTACGAGGTTCAGCAGAAACTTGATCTGAAGTTTCATGATCAATATCATTAGCTTCCTCACTAGTTGGTGTAGTTGTCACGGGAACCGGTTCTCGTGATGAACTACCTTCCAACAAGGGAGTAGATACTGATTATCTCATCAAGTTCTACTTTCCTCCCACTCACTTCTTTCGAGAGAAATTCCTTCTCTAGAAAGGATCCATTCTTAACAACGAATGTTTTGCCTTGGATCTGTGATAGAAGGTGTACCCAACATCTCTTTTGGGTATCCTATGAAGACACATTTCTCCGATTTGGGTTCGAGCTTATCTGGTTGAAGTTTCTTTACATAAGCATCGCAGCCCCAAACTTTAAGAAACGACAACTTTGGTTTCTTGCCAAACCACAGTTCATAAGGCGTCGTCTCAACGGATTTTGATGGTGCCCTATTTAACGTGAATGCGGCCATCTCTAAAGCATAACCCCAAAACGATAGCGGTAAATCGGTAAGAGACATCATAGATCGTACCATGTCAAGTAAAGTACGATTACGACGTTCGGATACACCATTTCGTTGTGGTGTTCCAGGTGGCGTGAGTTGCGAAACTATTCCGCATTGTTTCAAATGTAAACCAAACTCGTAACTCAAATATTCTCCTCCACGATCAGATCGTAGTAACTTTATTTTCTTGTTACGATGATTTTCTACTTCACTCTGAAATTCTTTCAACTTTTCAAATGTTTCAGACTTGTGCTTCATTAAGTGGATATATCCATATCTGCTCAAATCATCTGTGAAGGTGAGAAAATAACGATATCCGCCACGAGCCTCAACATTCATCGGGCCACATACATCTGTATGTATGATTTCCAACAAATCTGTTGCTCTCTCCATAGATCCGGAGAACGGTGTTTTAGTCATCTTGCCCATGAGACACGGTTCGCAAGTACCAAGTGATTCATAATCAAGTGATTCCAGAAGTCTACCAGTATGGAGTTTCTTCATGCGTTTTACACCGATATGACCTAAACGGCAGTGCCACAAATAAGTTGCACTATCATTATCAACTCTGCATCTTTCGGCTTCAACATTATGAATATGTGTATCACTACTATCGAGATTCAATAAAAATAGACCACTCTTCAAGGGTGCTGACCATAAAATATATTACTCATATAAATAGAACAACCATTATTCTCTGATTTAAATGAATAACCGTCTCGCATCAAACAAGATCCAGATATAATGTTCATGCTCAACGCAGGCACCAAATAACAATTATTCAGGTCCAAAACTAATCCCGATGGTAGATGTAGAGGTAGCGTGCCGACCGCGATCACATCGACTTTGGAACCGTTTCCCATGCGCATCGTCACCTCGTCCTTGGCGCTGCTCGCTTATTCCGTAGTCCCTGTTTGATTTGCAAATATTAGCAATGTAACCATTATCAAATACCCAGTGCTACTATGAGCTCTAGTTAGGTACACATCAATAACATGTATATCACATATACCTTTGTTCACTTTGCCATCCTTCTTATCCGCCAAATACTTGGGGCAGTTCCGCTTCAAATGACGATCGCTTGCGAGAGAAGCACTCGGCCAGAGCTTAGGTCCAGACTTGGGTTTCTTCTCTTGAGCAGCAACTTGCTTGCCGTTCCTTTTGAAGTTCCTTCTTCTTTCCTTTGCCCTTCTTCTTGAAACTAGTGGTCTTGTTGACCATCAACACTTGATGCTCCTTCTTGATTTCTACCTCCACGGCTTTCAAGATCGCGAAGAGCTCGAATAGTCTTGTTCATCCCTTGCATATTATAGTTCATCACGAAGCTCTTGTAGCTTGGTGGCGTGATTGAAGAATTACATCAATGACACTATCATCGTGAAGATTAACTCCCGGTTGAATCAAGTGATTGTTATACCCAGACATTCTCGAGTATATGTTCACCGTGAACTATTCTCCTCCATCTTGCAGCTATAGAACTTATTGGAGACTTCATATCTCTCAATCCGGGCATTTGCTTGAAATATTAACTTCAACTCCTGGAACATCTCATATGCTCCATGACGTTCAAAAGCGTCGTTGAAGACCCGGTTCTAAGCCGTAAAGCATGGCTGCTTGAACTATAGAGTAGTCATCAGCTTTGCTCGCCAGTGTTCTTAACGTCGTCGGTTGCATCAGAGCAGGCTGGCACCCAGCGGTGCTTCGGGGCGTAACTCTTACGTGCAGCAATGAGGATAATCCTCAGGTTACGGACCCAGTCCGTATAATTGCTACCATCATCTTTCAACTTTGCTTTCTCAAGGAACGCATTAAAATTCAACGAAACAACAGCACGAGCCATCTATCTACAAACAAACATAGACAAGCTAGATACTATCAGGTACTAAGTTCATGATAAATTTAAGTTCAATTAATCATATTACCTAAGAACTCCCACTTAGACAGACATCTCTCTAGTCATCTAAGTGATTACGTGATCCAAATCAACTAAACCATAACCGATCATCACGTGAGATGGAGTAGTTTTCAATGGTGAACATCATTATGTTGATCATATCTACTATATGATTCACGCTCGACCTTTCGGTCTCCGTGTTCGAGGCCATATCTGCATATGCTAGGCTCGTCAAGTTTAACTCGAGTATTCTGCGTGTGCAAAACTGGCTTGCACCCGTTGTAGATGGACGAGAGCTTATCACACCCGATCATCACGTGGTGTCTCGCACGACGAACTTTGGCAGCGGTGCATACTCGGGAGAACACTACTTGATAATTTTAGGTGAGAGATCATCTTAAAATGCTACCGTCAATCAAAGCAAGATAAGATGCATAAAGGATAAACATCACATGCAATCAATATAAGTGATATGATATGGCCATCATCATCTTGTGCTTGTGATCTCCATCTCCAAGCACCGTCGTGATCACCATCGTCACCGGCGCGACACCTTGATCTCCATCGTAGTATCGTTGTTGTTCGCCATCTATTGCTTCTCGACTATCGCTACCGCTTAGTGATAAAGTAAAGCAATTACAGTAGCGTTGCATTTCATGCAATAAGCGACAACCATATGGCTCCTGCCGATTGCCGATAACCGGTTACAAAACATGATCATCTCATACAATAAAATATAGCATCACGTCTTGACCATATCACATCACAACATGCCCTGCAAAAACAAGTTAGACGTCCTCTACTTTGTTGCAAATTTTACGTGGCTGCTACGGGCTTTAGCAAGAACCGTTCTTACCTACGCATCAAAACCACAACGATAGTTTCTCAAATAGACTCCATTTTAACCTTCACAAGGACCGGGCGTAGCCACACTCGGTTCAACTAAAGTGAGAGAGACATACACCCGCCAGCCACCTTTAAGCACGGGTGCTCGTAACGGTGAAACCAGTCTCGCGTAAGCGTACGCGTAATGTCGGTCCGGGCCGCTTCATCTCACAATACCGCTGAACCAAAGTATGACATGCTGGTAGGCAGTATGACTTATATCGTCCACAACTCAATTGTGTTCTACTCGTGCATATAACATCAACACATAAACCTAGGCTCGGATGCCACTGTTGGGGAACGTAGTAATTTCAAAAAAAAAAATTCCTACGCACACACAAGATCATGGTGATGATATAGCAACGAGAGGGGAGAGTGTATGTCCACGTACCCTCGTACACCGTAAGCGGAAGCGTTATGACAACGCGTTGATGTAGTCGATGCGTCTTCATGATCCGACCGATCCAAGTACCGAGCGTCACGGCACCTCCGAGTTCAGCACACGTTCAGCTCGATGACATCCCTCGAACTCCGATCCAGCCGAGTGTCGAGGGAGAGTTCCGTCGACGACGGCGTGGTGGCGATCTTGATGTTCTATGGCGTGAAGCCGCCTAAGCAGCGATGATATGACCGAGGTGGAATATGGTGGAAGGGGCACCGACACGGCTAAGAACGATCCGTAGATCAACTTGTGTCTATGGGGTGCCCCCTGCCCCGTATATAAAGGAGGGAGGGGGCCGGCCGCCCCTTTAGGCGCGCCAAGGAGGAGGAATCCTCCTCCTAGTAGGAGTAGGATTCCTCCTTTCCTACTCCTACTAGGAGGGGAAGGAAGGAGGAGGGGGAAGGAAAGGGGGCGCCGCCTCCTAGTCAATTCGGACTAGAGGGAGAGAGGCGCGGCCCACCCCGCCGCCTCTCTCTTCCCACTTAGGCCCATGTGGCCCATTAACTCTCCCGGGGGGTTCCCGTAACCCCCCGGCACTCCGGTTTTATCCGAAAACTCCCGGAACCTTTCCGGTGTCCGAATATAGTCGTCCAATATATCAATCTTTATGTCTCGACCATTCCGAGACTCCTCGTCATGTCCGTGATCACATCCGGGACTCCGAACAAACTTCTATACATCAAAACTTATAAACTCATAATAAAACTGTCATCGAAAGGTTAAGCGTGCGGACCCTACGGGTTCGAGAACTATGTAGACATGACCTAAAACCATTCTCGGTCAATAACCAATAGCGGGACCTGGATGCCCATATTGGTTCCTACATATTCTACGAAGATCTTTTATCGGTCAAGCCGCATAGCAACATACTTTGTTCCCTTTGTCATCGGTATGTTACTTGCCCGAGATTTGATCGTCGGTATCCAATACCTAGTTCAATCTCGTTACCGGCAAGTCTCTTTACTCGTTCCATAATACGTCATCTCATAACTAACTCATTAGTTACATGCTTGCAAGGCTTAGGTGATGAGTATTACCGAGAGGGCCCAGAGATACCTCTCCGACAATCGGAGTGACACATCCTAATCTCGAATTATGCCAACCCAACATGTACCTTGGGAAACACCTGAGAGCACCTTTATAATCACCCATTACGTTGTGACGTTTGGTAGCACACAAAGTGTTCTTACAGTAAGCGGAGTTGCACAATCTCATAGTTGCAGGAACTTTGTATAAGTCATGAAGAAAGCAATAGCATATACTATACGATCAAGTGCTAGGCTAATGAGAATGGGTCATGTCAATCACATCATTCTCCTAATGATGTGATCCCACTAATCAAATGACAACACATGTCTATGGTCAGGAAACATAACCATCTTTGATTAATGAGCTAGTCAAGTAGAGGCATACTAGTGACTATAGTTTTGTCTATGTATTCACACATGTATCATGTTTCCGGTTAATACAATTCTAGCATGAATAATAAACATTTATCATGATAAGAGGAAATAAATAATAACTTTATTATTGCCTCTAGGGCATATTTCCTTCACCATCAGGAGGAGGCTCAGGAGGTGCCACAAGGCAACCTCCCAGACTTTGCGCCGGACTCCATGCCGGAACCCACAGTGGTTCTGGAGTCCGGCAGGTGGCCCCTTCGCAAGAAGGGAAAGACCGTGACGCCGGCGGCCTCCGTCCAACCGGAGGCGCCGAACAACTTGTTGGAGGCGCTCAACGGCGCTTCCATCGAGGAAGAACACCGCACTATCATGAGTGCGGTGATTCAGAAGGTTCAGCTCGCCAAGAGCGGGCTGACCGAAGCCTGCAGTAGCCTTCTAACAGGCTTTGAGGTAAGAAGTTTTTTTAAATATGTAATGTAGTACCGCATAGACAGTAGCCCCTGATGCTCGGTTCGGTGTTCGGAAAGAAAAACCGGATTGAGGATCTAAAAAAGATAAACGCAGGAGTGCTAAAAATTATGTCAATATGGGTTTGCAGGCTGCGCTGCTGACCTCTACCGCACTGACTGCGAAGGTCGGTGCTTTGAAGCAGGACCTCGAGCGGTCCGAGCAAGAGCTCGGCCTTGCCAAGAAGCAGCTCGAGGATAAAGAAGGTGAGTAACACCACTTTTAAATGTATACCTTATAGAAAAGGATTTTGGTTGCAATAGAAATAACAAGGATAACGTGGGTACTGCAGGGGCCACGAACGAGGTGGCAACCCTGAAGGAGGCTGTGTCCGTGGCCGAACGCAATGCGGCCGCGGAACGGACGGAGCGAGAGAAGCAGGAGGCGCGGGTGGCGGAGGTGCGGCAAGAGCTCCAGGCTCTCATGGAAAAGCATGAGAGTTTGGAGCGTGACTCGAAGACTCGAGAGTCCGAGCTTGCCTCGGCTCTTGAAAGTGCCAAAGCCGCTAAGGCTGAGGCCCATAAGGCCCTCCAGGAGATTGAGGTGGTGAAGAAAATAGCGGCGGGTAAGGCATTTTTCATGCAAAGCAAGCATGTTAATGTAAATTACATTACTTACCCGAATCGGAGCTCTCGAGGCGTTGCAGATCTGCCTTGCAGTGTGTCTGATGCCGCCACATTCTACTGAGCCGAGGAGGGGAGCTCAACGGAGAAGGTTTTCTGGTCTCAGTACACTGAGGCCGGACATCCGGTGCCCCCTAGCGACCAGCTGAAGTAGCTGGTCGAACTCCACAAGGTAGCTGAGCAGGCCATGAAGGGCCTCATAGTCCGGTTGTGGCCTGGAGAGGCCATGCCTGGGAGCTACTTCGGCCTCGTGCGGCGGCTGGTGGATGCGTGCCCCTGGGTGGAAGTCCTCTAGCGCTCCGCCTGTATTGAAGGTGCCCGTCGGGCCCTTGCCCGCACAAAGGTGCATTGGGGCAGGCTGGATGCGGAGAGGCTTATTACTGACGCGCCGCCAGCGGGCAAGGAGTATCGTACACCCGAGATGTACTATAACACTGTCCTGAAGGGTGCCCGCAAGATTGCGGATGAGTGCCCCAGAGATGTAATTATTGAGTAAACTCGCAATGTGTTATCCTGTGCGCTGAAAACTTTGTTCATATGCGCTAAGCAACGCTTATTGATTTAAAATATTACCTTCATGCGGCCGTTTATTAAATCGAGAGATGGCAAGTCGTCGGCTTCAGCCCCCATGCCACAGTCTTTGGGGTGTTGGGATAAACTTGAGCACTCTTGTTCCTATTTTTGGGTCCATCTAGGGAGGCGCTCAACACAACGAACAAGGCAACCAGACTTATAATGCTTGAACACTCTCACTTAGCCATAGAATTCTATAATTTTAAATTTCGGCGAAGCCCCTAGTATTCGGAAGACCAAGTTCGGGGCGCTATCCACGCCTTGGCCGGACATTATCCGGTTCTTCGCTCGAAGCGGCATAAGTCTTTAGGGACTCGAAAAGACCTCTCGAACAACTCAACCGGGGCGCAATCGCAGTGGTTCTCCCAGTGCTACCTTAGCTGACAGAACGGAACGTAAGGTACCAAAACATGGGAGCCGGGCAAACCCAACTATTGACCCAAGACATGATTCGGAGCCGATGCATGTAATGCTATAAGTTTGGGGTGCCACACTTGTGAAAGTGTTCGGACTTATCACACCATAATGCAGGGAACATAAGCCCCTGGTGTATTTGGCCGTACCAAAATGTACGGGTGCAAGATGTCAAGAATAAACATATATATAAAAAAGTAATGCAATTATAGGCAAAAGGTGCTGCATTGTTTATCCAAGGAATTCTGCTATGAGTGCAGAGCGATACAAATAGTGCGGTAAGCAAGGGATTGGACTAATTAAGCATGTCCCCCTCCAGGGGTGGGCTGCAGACTGATGTATTTAACAAATGTAATGCTCGTAATGGAGACCACCTGAGTGTTCGCCGCAACCTTTCTCCCTCCCTGGCTGTTGCATCGTGAGTTCGGCAGGTTCGCCGCCGGACAGGGCCTCTGGTGAACGGAGTCCTGTGTGTAAAAAGAAGAAAAAATAAAGATAAAAAGAGCGACACACTTGGGAGCCCTGGTGTGGTTGAGCCGCACTCTGGGCCTGTCGTGGTCGTGCCCCTCCCCCTATGCCCATGGTATCTCCAGAGCGTAATGATGCACGCGGAGAGCTGGTATTGCAATCATGCGAGGGCTGGGGTTGGGGCCGCATTGCTACGCGTGCTCGGAACGTGCCAGATGGTCTTGATTGATGTTGCTCTGGGCGCGTTTGGCCGTGTCCGGTCATTTAACGGCCGGACTCAAAAATTGCCTTAAAAGGCTACTCTGAACTTCTGCCGCGAGAGCCGCTGTGTATTCCTCCGTTCGGAGGGAGCGTTCCGTATTTCCGTCGATCGTGATGATTCCACGAGGGCCTGGCATCTTGAGTTTGAGGTATGCATAATGCGGCACCGCGTTGAACTTTGCGAACGCGGTTCGTCCGAGCAGAGCGTGATAGCCGCTATGAGCGGGACTATGTCAAGATTAACTCCTCGCTCGAAATTATCCGGGATCGAAGACCACTTCTAGGGTGATCGAGCTCGTACAATTGGCCTCAACGCTGGTATGACGCCTTTGAAGGTCATCTTTGTAGGTTTGATCCTTGAGGGTCTATGCCCATCTTGCGACCGTATCTCGATAAAGCAGGTTCAGGCTGCTGCCGCCATCCATCGGGACTCTAGTGAGGTGAAATCCATCGGCGATTGGGTCTAAAACCAATACGGCGAATCCGCCATGGCGGATCTTGGTCGGGTGGTCTCTTGATCGAAAGTGATCGGGCAAGAGGACCATGGATTGAACTTCGGGCGATGGCTCCATCGCATATCGTCCCTAAGTGCGCTTCCGCTCCCTCTTGGGTATATGGGTTGCGTATATCATGTTTACCGTCCGCACTTGTGGGGGAAACCTTCATCCTCTCTTGTTCGGCGGCCGGGTCTCTTCCTCGTCGTCGCTGTGCAGCCCCTTGTCATTGTTTTCGGCAATTAACTTGCCTGCCTGCTTAACTACCCAACAATCTCTGTTGGTGCGATTAGCTGGCTTTTCGGGGGTGCCATGTATCTGGCAAGAGTGGTCGAGTATTCGGTCCAAATTGGACAGACCCGGAGTGGTTCTTTTGAATGGCTTCTTCCGCTGACCGGGTTTAGAGCCTCTGAATCTGGCGTTGACTGCCGTGTCCTCATTGTTATCGCCGTTAACGCGGTGTTTGTTTTTGTTTCGACGCGACCTACCATTGTGGTCCTTAGTATCCGGACTGCCAGCATTTTTGCTGAGGTTGTTGCTGCGAGCTAGCCAGCTGTCCTCTCCCGCACAGAAGTGGGTCATGAGTGATGTGAGTGCTGCCATGGATTTCGGCTTTTCCTGTCCTAGGTGCCGGGCCAGCCACTCGTCGTGGATGTTATGTTTGAAGGCTGCGAGGGCCTCTGCATCCGGACAGTCGACGATTTGATTTTTCTTTGTTAAGAACCGTGTCGAACTATGCGGATGATTCGTCTGCTGCTGAATTATGTGGCTTAGGTCATCGGCGTCGGTGGCCGCACATATGTGCCTGGAAGTTGTCGAGAATGCGGCTTCGTGTCTTCCCAACACCCAATTGACTCTGCGGGCAGGCTGTTAAGCCAATGCCGAGCTGGTCCTTTAAGCTTGAGCGGGAGATATTTGATGGCGTGGAGATCGTCGCCGCGGGCCATATAGATATGAAGGAGATGATCCTCGATCCAAACCGCGGGGTCTGTTGTGCCGTCGTAGGATTCAATGTTGACGGGTTTAAATCCTTCAGGGATTTGATGATCCATTACTTCATCTATGAAGCATAATGGGTGTGTGGCGCCTCTATATTGAGCAATATCACGACGTACCTCAAGAGAGCGTTGTCTGCTGTGTTCGGCCCTGCCGGAGTTGCTGTATCCGGCACGACGGTATTCGTCGTGGGTCGTGGGGCGCCCATGTGATCCATAGATAGATCTGGATTGTCTTGCCTTGTCCTCCAATATATCCCGCAAGTCCGGCGTGTTCCCCCGTGGCTTCGTACTTTTCGAGCGGAGCCGGGGTGCGACCTTGGTGGAGGGCCTAGATGCCTCTCTATCGCAGCCACGAGGTGGTCGGTCTGCTGTATTGTGCGCTGGTGATGAAGGTTTATATGCCTCCTCCTCTAATCGGGGGAGCAACTTGCGTTTTGGGTAGCTTTTGGAGGGGCGTTCGAGTTCATACTCTTCGGCCGCGAGGACCTCGGTCCATCTGTCGGCCAACAGGTCTTGATTAGCTTGAAGTTGTTGCTGCTTTTTCTTTAGGCTATTTGTCGTGGCCATTAGCCTATGTTTGAAATGCTCTTGTTCGACGGGATCCTCAGGCACGACGAATTCGTCGTCGTCGAGGCTTGCCTCGTCTCTGGAGGGAGGTATGTAATTATCATCCTCGACCTCTTAAATGCCGCTCTCTCGTGAGGGCTGGCTTCGTATCCTCTGCGCTGAATCTTTGGAGGGGTTGTCTTCGGCACTTTCTGGGGTGTTATTATCTCCTGTGCCGAAATCTCCATTCTTGCTATGGCGGGATTTAGAGCGGCGCCGCTGACGTCGGCGCTTGGGCTGTTTCTTTAGGGAATCTGCCTCCACTGCTTCTTCGTCGTCCCCATCCTTTGGGGTGTCCACCATGTATATGTCGTATGACGAGGTGGTCTTCCAGTGCCCTGTAGGTGCTGGTTCTTGATCGTCTCCAGCATCGTTGTCCATACCGTCGATGTCTTCGGAGTCGTAGTCTAGCATGTCGGTTAGATCATCGACAGTGGCTACAAAGTGGGTGGTGGGTGGGCTTTGAATTTCTTCGTCGTCCGCATCCCAACCATCCTGGCCGTAGTCCGGCCAGGGTTCTCCTGATAGCGAGAGATGCTTTAGCGAATTTAGGATGTCGCCAAAGGGTGAGTGTTGAAAGATGTCCGCGGCAGTGAACTCCATGATCGGTGCCCAATCGGATTCGATTGGCAGGGGCGCAGGAGGCTCGGAGTCCGGCAGGGAGTCCGGCACCTTGGAGTCACGAGCTTTATAAGGGACGAGGTCAGTGTTCGGCTCCATCGCCATGGAAGTTGCAGCTCCCGAGGCGGTGTCCAGCCACCTGTCCTCGATCTGCATGGTCGACTCCGGACTATGGGTTGGAGCGGACTCGTGTGCGGCCTCCAAGGTATTGTCCGGCGGCAGAGTTAGATCATGCCCATCGCGACAGTGCGGCACGCTCGACTCCGGCTCGGATCCATCGAAGATCAAGTCTCTGCGGATGTCCGCCGTGAAGTTTAGGCTTCCCAATCTGACCTGATGGCCAGGGGCGTAGCTTTCGATCTGCTCTAGACGGCCAAGTGAATTAGCCCGCAGTGCGAAGCCGCCGAATACAAAGATCTGTCCGGGGAGAAAAGTCTCACCCTGGACTGCGTTGTTGTTTGAAGCAGCCATCAAGCCTATCGGTGACGACACAGAGGAACTCTCAATGAAAGCACCAATGTCGGTGTCAAAACCGGCGGATCTCGGGTAGGGGGTCCCGAACTGTGCGTCTAGGCGGATGGTAACAGGAGACAAGGGACACGATGTTTTACCAGGTTGGGCCCTCTCGATGGAGGTAAAACCCTACTCCTGCTTGATTGATATTGATGATATGGGTAGTACAAGAGTGGATCTACCACGCGATCAAGGAGGCTAAACCCTAGAAGCTAGCCTATGGTATGATTGTTGTAATGGTTGTGTTGTCCTACGGACTAAAACCCTCCGGTTTATATAGACACCAGAGAGGGCTAGGGTTACACAGAGTCGGTTACAATGGTAGGAGATCTACATATCCGTATTGCCAAGCTTGCCTTCCACGCCAAGGAAAGTCCCATCCGGACACGGGACGGAGTCTTCAATCTTGTATCTTCATAGTCTTGGAGTCCGGCCGATGATGATAGTCTGGCTATCCGGACACCCCCTAGTCCAGGACTCCCTCACACCCTCTCTAGGACTTGATCCACCGCATGACGATGTTGAACATGGATACTATGATGAGGATGATGATAGTGACTTTGATCTTGATGATGCAATGAGACATTTTGGTCTTATGGCAAATCTTTGGGGATACATCTCAGGAGGAAAGGAATGGGTTCTTGATAGTGGATGTACCGATCACATGACCGGAGATAAAGACATGTTCCGTGAGCTTGCTGATAATGATAGTCCTCGAAAGTATGTCACTTTCGGTGACAACTCAAAGGGTAAGGTGGTTGGCCTCGGTAAGGTGGCCATATCACATGATAGCTCCATACAAAATGTTATGCTCGTTGAATCTCTTGGATACAACTTACTTTCAGTATCTAGACTTGCTGATTTCGGTTTCAATGTTCTATTTACTGAAGTAGATTGCCAAGTGTTTCGTCGAGATAATCATAAAATGGTCTTTACCGGTGTGCGTAGAGGTGATCTATACATTGTTGATTTCACTAAAAAGGCTCAACCTAAAACTTGCTTCATTGCTAAATCCTCAAAAGGTTGGTTATGGCATAGACGACTTGGTCATGTTGGTATGCGAAACCTTGAGAAGCTTATTAAAGGAAATCATATCCTTGGAGTTAACGATGTCATATTTGATAAGGATAGACTTTGCAGCGCTTGTCAGGCAGGTAAACAGGTTGGAGGAAGGCATCCCGTGAAGAACATCATGACCACAAGGAGGCCACTCAAGCTACTTCACATGGATCTCTTTGGTCCCAACTCTTACAAGAGTCTCGGTGGAAATTCTTTTGGTCTAGTTATAGTTGATGATTTTTCAAGATTTACGTGGGTGTTCTTTCTTGATGATAAATCGCATGTCCAAAAGATCTTCAAAAAACTTTGCTAGGAAGGCTCAAAATCAATTTGAAGTGAAGATCAAGAAGGTTCACTGTGACAATGGAATGGAGTTCAAGAACGCAAATGTGGACACCTTTCTTGACGAAGAAGGGATTTCACACGAGTTCTCGGCTACGTACACACCTCAACAAAACGGAGTTGTTGAGAGGAAGAACCAGACGCTCATCGAAATGGCGAGAACGATGCTTGATGAGTACAAGATGCCGAAGCACTTTTGGGCAGAAGCGGTTGAGACAGCTTGTCATGCAACAAATCGCTTGTATCTTCACAAGCTACTCGGCAAGACGGCATACGAGCTCCTCACCGGTAACAAACCCCAAGTTGGATACTTTTGAGTATTCGGCTCAAAGTGCTACATTCTTGATAAGCATCGTCGCTCTAAATTTGCTCCTAAGTCTCATGAAGGTTTCCTACTAGGTTATGGCTCAAACTCTCACACTTACCGTGTCTACAACAATTTCACCCGGAAGGTTGAAGAGACGGTAGATGTGAAGTTTGATGAATCTAACGGCTCGCAAGTAGAGCAATTGCCAATTGATGTAGGTGACAAAGATCCTTCGGAAGCAATCCAAGACTTGGCTATTGGTAAAGTTCGTCCAACGGAGGTGAAGGAGAGTACCTCGTCCGTCCAAGTGGAAGCTTCAACTTCACAACAAGGTGAACCAAGAGTTGATACGGAAGCATCCACAAGTGGGACACACCAAGATGAAGAAAACGAGGAAGTGCATCAAGATGAACGTCAACAACCTCCTTCTCCACCACGACAAGAGAACGACAATGCCAACAATGAAGAAGGCCAAGAAGAAGAAGAACAAGATGAAGAAGATGTTCAACAAAGACCCAAGCAAAATCTTTCACGAGTTCGAGCAAGAGTTGCTAAAGATCATCCCGTCGAGCAAATCTACAATGACATTCAAACCGGGAGAATCACTCGCTCTAAAACTCGTTTAGCTAACTTTTGTGAAAACTATTCTTTCATCTCTAGCATTGAACCTATGAAGGTTGAAGAAGCATTGGAAGATCCGGATTGGATAAATGCTATGCATGAAGAGCTACATAACTTTGAGAGAAATCAAGTTTGGACATTGGTTGAGAAGCCCGACAACAATCACAACGTCATTGGTACCAAATGGGTGTTTCGCAACAAGCAAGATGAAGATGGACAAGTAGTTCGCAACAAAGCACGTCTCGTCGCCCAAGGCTACACACAAGTCGAAGGTATGGACTATGGTGAGACTTACGCTCCCGTTGCTAGACTTGAGTCCATTCGCATCTTACTTGCCTATGCTAATCATCATGATATTACCTTGTACCAAATGGACATTAAAAGTTCTTTTCTAAATGGTTAAGTAGAGGAGGAAGTTTATGTTAAGCAACCTCCCGGCTTTGTCAATCCAAAGAAACCCAATCATGTTTACAAACTTCACAAAGCTCTTTATGGTCTTAAACAAGCTCCTAGAGCTTGGTATAAATCTTGACCAAGTTCCTTATTGAAAAAGGCTTTGAAATTGGGAAAATTGATTCTACTCTTTTTACTAAAAGGGTTAATGGAGAAATATTTGTGTGCCAAATCTATGTTGATGATATTATATTTGGTTTGACTAACCCTCATTTGAGTGAAAAGTTTGGGAAGCTAATGTCAGAGAAGTTTGAGATGTCCATGATGAGTGAACTCAAATTCTTTCTTGGGTTGCAAATCAAGCAAACTAAGGAAGGTACCTTTGTTTCTCAAACAAAGTACACCAAGGACTTATTCAAGAAGTTCAATATACAAGAATGCAAAGGTATGTCTACACCCATGCCTACTAGTGGACATAATGACTTGACCAAAGATGGTGAACCGGTTGATCAAAAGGTTTATCACTCTATGATTGGTTCATTGTTATATCTATGTGCTTCACGTCCCGATATCATGCTAAGTGTGTGCATGTGTGCACGATATCAAGCTGCTCCTAAGGAATGTCATCTTAAGGCCGTGAAAAGGATAGTGAGATACTTAATCCATACACCAAACTTTGGCATTTGGTATCCTAAGAGGGCCTCTTTCGATCTTGTTGGCTATTCCGACTTGGACTATGCCGGAGACAAGGTTGATAGGAAGTCCACTTCGGGTACTTGTCAATTTCTTGGTAGATCTCTTATGTCTTGGTCCTCCAAGAAACAAAACTCGGTATCCTTATCCACTGCCGAAGCTGAATATATTGCCGTTGGTTCATGTTGTGCTCAATTACTTTGGATGACCCAAACTCTTAAAGATTATGGGATATATGTGAGACATGTTCCATTGCTATGTGACAATGAAAGTGCTATCAAAATTGGTCATAATCTTGTGTAACATTCTCGAACTAAGCATATTGAAGTTCGTCATCACTTCATTCGAGATCATGTTGCTAAGGGTGACATTGATCTTAAGCATGTTCGCACCAAAAAGCAATTAGCGGACATATTTACTAAACCTCTTGATGAGAAAGTGTTTTGCAGGTTAAGAGGAGAATTGAACATCATTGATGCTTCAAACTTGGAGTAGAAACTCCATTGGATGCATGCAAGACATGAGCTTATGACTAATCCTTGATATTTCTCTTATGATGAATATCTTATGTCTTGGATATATTTGTATCTTGCATGTTATCTAACCCATGCAGGTACTTGGTGGAATCAAATTCCATGAGATTGTAATCTACTCATATCTTGAGCAATCTCTACATCACCAAGTCTCTATACTATGGTGGTTGAAGACAAGGAAGCACGAAACTTCTCAAATATATCCTTTGACAGATTCTATGTTAAGCTTCATGATTGTCATTTTGGATAGACAAGTGCTCTTCCTTGCAAGAACTAACCCATGTAGGTAGATGGACTAAAATTCCAAGTGATGCTCCAAATTCTTGATGAGCTACATCAACCGTGAGCAACCCACACAAGTTCAACTACATGGACAACACCACCAACCAAGGTATGCCATTCCATCTTAGAGAAGCTTTACTCCAAGTCATGAGCTAAAGCAACTCGACAAGATGTGAATACATCAAGATGCTTAAACAAAAAAATGGCAACCCCATTTTGAGCTTAAACGATGAGTATGACCTATGATCAAGTGATCTCACTTGACTCCTAAGTCAATATACTCTAACATAGGTGATTTTGTCGCCGACCATTTCTAGATGAAGTTCTCTTGTGTTCTTTTCTGTGTTTTTGCATTTGTCTCATCATATTTGTTTCCCCTTTCAAAAAAAACTTCATCTAGATTTCTTTCTTTCTGTTTGTTCTGCATTTTCTGCATTCCAATTCATTGCACATCTTTCAGTAAATTCCTTGCAAATCTTTGTGAGATCTTACGAGTCTAGTGAGCTGAGGTGACAAGTGTTTTCTTTGCGATGAACTCGGTTTCACCGATTTTTAATTTTTGGCCCAACCGAATCTTTTCGGTCCAACCGAAGCAACTCACTCGGTGCCACCGATTTCATAACAAGAAAAACAGTTTGCCACATAATTCTGTGTTTCTTCTGATCCAGCTCCACTCAATGAATCTTGTCCTCTACAAGCATCACATTTTTATCATTGCTTTGTTCTGTGTCTCAAGGACCAAACCCATTCGACAGATTCCAGAAGACCCTTCTTGGAAATCGATGTCAAAGGGGGAGAGAGAGAACATCAAAGCTTATCATTTAAAGAGAGAGAGAGAGCATCAAAGCTTATCACCTTCTTAAGGCCTTGTTCGGTTGTAGCGGAATTAATCCTCTAGTGGATTTAATCCTCTAGAGGATTGGGTGATCCCCGCTTGACACCAAAACCACTTGGGGACCAAATCCCTGCCAGTATGCAATCCACGCCACTCTCATGCATTCGGTGAGTCCCCAAGGCCGCTGGACCACAGGGACAACAGTATTGACAGAGATGCAAACAGAAGTGGTACATATAGATAACAACAATTCTCATGTAGTAATGACACAGATCTGATCAAGTGACAATAACATCGACAGTTTAAAACACTTATTATCCCAACAATAACAACAATTCTAAGATTTGAACAGGGCACAAATACTAACAAAAATAATAGCAATTTGGAGCATACATAATATATAATATGTTGAATAGACCACAAGAGTTTAATTGTCAGTTCCTCCCAAATTCTTCCACGCTACAGTCAGTCGTTTCGGAAATAGTGTTTAGTTTCTCTACAAATATTACATGGACAAAACCCATATAATAGATATGAAGCCTTCCACTGAAAAGCACACACAAATAGATCCAAGCCGCAGCACCTTCGCCCTTCTTCTGGAGCATTCTTATCTAGAACTCCTGCTTTTTGAAACCATTCAAAACCAAAATTAGTTTGAGAGTGAAATACTTGGCAGTTTTATTTCCAGGAATGGAAACAATGAGAAAAACATAAATAGTAGGTAAATCAATCTATATCCTCTGATCTATGTTAAAATACTATAACTTAGCACCAATGCAGTTCTGCAACGAAATACTATAACTTAGCACCTATAACATGAAGAGTAAGTTATCGATGTGGATCAAAGTTGGCGAAGCAAAAACCTGAAAATAAGGAAAGAATCTCGTGTCCGACTGAATCTTTGGATGCACTTGACTGGGATTTGGAGGCTTCAAAAAATGCTTGGAGAGAATAGGGATGATGTCAAAGAAATTCTTCATTTGCCAATGAAAAGTATCCCTGCTGTGACCAAACCGAACTTGAAGGTCTTCAAATGAAGAATTATGGGATAACATCCACAGAAATGATGCTAGTTTCTCTTCGACTTTAATTCTGGTATCTTTCACCAACTTCTCCCTTTGAAGATAATTAGCCAAAGATTTGAAGATACGCGGCTCCATCCTAAATGCTACCCGACAGTTTTTGACGTGCCCTTCGAGTAACTCGTTAACAAACATCTCGCCTGTTAGCGATGATGTATGACGCGGAATCCTCCGCTCCCTAAGAGCAACTCCATCGGTCTCTATCAAATGTAGTGTAGGGAAAATGAATAACATCATTTTGTCATCCTCCTCCTCCCTCTTCCTAACACGATCCCTCATTTCCGGATCCATTCCAAGTCTAAAGAAGAAAAATGCCGCTAGTTATTACTACTACACCTAAACAGTAAGAGTGCAAGTTGTACAAACAAACAGTTCATATGTCCGGCATCGGAACATCATCTAACAGAAAGGAAAACACTGAAAAAATGACAACTGCAATTTCTAGTAATGTCAATAGGAAGGTGGTAGCACTTGAGCTCAAATTCTTCAACAACTACAATGTCTAGTAATGTCAGATATTAACATAGCTATCAGCTTACCAAAAAAGAACATTTTGTAGCACAAATCTATTGACCAAGCAATAATAATCTACAGTAATATGAATAAGGAGAAGATTAAAACAAGAGGAATAATCTACCTTGTCCTTCACGATACTGCCCAATGCAGGGTCTTGCTGCAGCTGTGAGGCGACGAAGCTAGCCTCTAGAAAATGAAGACAAAATGCAGATTTAGCTATCCTTTCATTATGTACACAAACTGCAGTATGTATATTTAGATAATCAAGAACAGATAATGATCACACACAAACTGCACTATGTATATTTAGTCCTTCTTTATACCAAGAAATAGACTAACAATTATACTAATTCTGTCGAGAAAAATAAAATAAACTGATGATAGTCTAGGATAGTGCATTGGCTTTGCGTACAAGAGACAACAGATGGTCCAATCATGCAAATCGAGATGATGACCCTAGTGACAATCCTCTCCCTCTCTCTCAACATGTTATTAGTCTGTCTAACTACAAAATTAACACTGAAGCTGGAGTACTACCCACAAATCACAACAGGCATACAAACAAATTACTGACACCAAATTGTACTACTGACTCCAGTACAGAGTAACCTGCTGAGTCCATTTACTAACACCAAATTGTACTGCTGACTCCAGTACAATTTACTAACAACGACATATCAGAACAGGAAATCTAGCTGACTTTCCTTTCTCATTTCAACATGGAGTGACAACACCCAGCAACCACTTGCATTACCTATCTAAATAACAATTGATGCTAGTTCCTAGGAACCCCAAGAAAGTCTCAACCTTGACGACCACATTCTGGAAGACAGATCAAGATCCAGCTAGGTTTTCATGGAGGGGGCGAATCACTGCTGCTAGAGAGAGAGAGAGAGAGAGAGAGAGAGAGGGGGGGAGGGGGAGGGAGAGAGTGAGAACTAACCAGAGATCTCCTCGCCTGCAGCAACCACTTCTCCGGAGCTAGGGTTCCGGCCGCGGCAAGGGGACGGCGGGGGAGATGTGACAATCAGAGGCTAGGGTTCCGGCGGGCTTCGTGGCAGGTCGTCGAAGCAGGAGGGCACCCTCCTCCGCCGGGTAGGTTGCGCCGCCGCCGTCCACTCGTCCCCGCCGCCTCCTTGCCGCCGCTTCTGTCGCTCGGGAGAGATGAGACGAGCGCCTTGCTCGGGGATTCCTTCCACGGGGTGCTAGTGGATGATCTTTTCCGCGTGGTTTTGGAGAGGTTTGGGCCGGGGAAATACACCGCGGGGCTTAACCGAACGAGAAAAACTGGATGGGCCGGGTTTATTCCCCGGCGGGGGTAATCCCTGCGGACCTGCATGGATTGGACCCAAAACCTCGCCGGGCTGGGCGTAACCGAACAAGGCCTAAGGGGGAGAGAGATATCATCTCCTAAAGGGAGAGAGAGACCTTCTAGGGGGAGAGACCCTCAAAGGGAAGAGAGAGATCTCCAGGGGGAGAGAATACTTAAGTAGAAAGTATTTCTCAAGAATCCCAGATGCTTGGTGTTCAAGAGGAGAGATGTCCACATGTCTTCTTAAGGGGAGAGACATGTTCATATGATCTGTTGTGCCTATTTGCATTAGCATGCATCAGCTCTGATCATCATTCATATCCTTCAAGCTCTGATCATCATTCATATCTTTCAGCTCTGTTTTCTTTAAGCTCTGATTTTCTGTTCCCTATCTTCTCCCAGTATCCCATGTTAGATTCAGGGGGAGCAAGACATCTAAGGGAAAGAAATCATTTAAATTCATTGCATATCTTTACTCTTGGGGACATGTCTAATCCAATGAGGTACTTAGTACTCACTCTCTACATGTCATCCCAGCCTTGGTAGTCTTGTGGTTTCTTCTGTTTGCTCTGGCTAGTAGATGTATCTGTGTTATCTAACCTTGTTTACACAGGTTCATTTCATCCTAAGACAACTCAAGGCTACAAGGTAAGTATATGCATCACAATCATGTGTATGAGGAATTCTTGTTGTTGTACATATTGTTTGCAAGAAGGACTCATGAGCATGAAGGTATTTTCTTCAACATTCTTTGCTCTGATTCATATGGCCAAGATACATGTAACACATTGCCTGCTCTATCATGTTTATGCTCTCACATGCTTCTACATTACATATTCACATGATTGCATACATGTAGGGGGAGCCTATGTTTGTTACATGTCTTTCCAAAGCTTTACTTGCTATTACTTATATATTTATCTAAAGCTTTGATGTATGTTGCCATCAATTACCAAAAAGGGGGTGATTGAAAGCACAAGTGCTCCCTAGGTGGTTTTGGTAATTAATGTCAACATATCTCTTGTTGGACTAACACTTTTATCTAGTATGTTTCAGATAAGTTCAACAAAGGAGTGGCATGGACTAAAGGATGTGGGAACTCCTTCAAGATGCTAAGGACAAAGGATTGGCTCAAGCTTCAAGCTCAAGACTCTTCATTTTACATTTTAGTGGTCCAAGATCACATTGAGTCTATAGGAAAAGCCAATACTATCAAGGAGGGATGAGGTGTTGCTTAATGAGCCTCTTGCTTCATGTGCTTAGTGATATGCTCCAAAACCCTCAGCTACTTTCCCACTTCCACAAATGACCTAAAACCTAAAGCCAAAATCGGTCACACCGATTCTTCCTATCCGGCGCCACCGATTCCAAAAGTCATAGCCACTGCCACAAACCCTAAGCAAATCGGTCTTACCGATAGGGATCTCGGTCTCACCGAGATGGGATTGTAATCTCTGTGTATATGTCCATTACCAAATCGGTATCACCGAGTTTGAGAAATCGGTACTACCAAGATTACAATGCAAACTCTCTGGATAACTTATTACCAAAATCGGTCTCACCGAGTTTGAGTAATCGGTCCGACCGAGTTTACTTGACCAACTCTCTGGAAAGCTTATTACCAAATCGGTCTCACCGAGTTTGTGTAATCGGTCTTACCGAGATTATGTTATGCCCTAACCCTAACTGAATCGGTCTCACTGAGTTGCATTTCGGTACCACCGAAAATCCTAACGGTCACATTATTTGCTAAATCGGTCTGACCGAGTTTAACGATTTGGTCCCACCGAGTTTGGTAGATTGTGTGTAACGGTTAGATTTTGTGTGGAGGCTATATATACCCCTCCACCTCCTCTTCATTCGTGGAGAGAGCCATCAGACTGAACCTACACTTCCAGCATACATTTTCTGAGAGAGAACTACCTACTCATGTGTTGAGACAAAGATATTCCATTCCTACCATATGAATCTTGATCTCTAGCCTTCCCCAAGTTGCTTTCCACTCAAATCTTCTTTCCACCTGATCGAAAACCTATGAGGGAGAGTTGAGTGTTGGGGAGACTATCATTTGAAGCACAAGAGCAAGGAGTTCATCATCAACGCACCATTTGTTACTTCTTGGAGAGTGGTGTCTCCTAGATTGGCTAGGTGTTACTTGGGAGCCTCCGACAAGATTGTGGAGTTGAACCAAGGAGTTTGTAAGGGCAAGGAGATCGCCTACTTCGTGAAGATCTACCGCTAGTGAGGCAAGTCCTTCGTGGGCGACGGCCATGGTGGGATAGAGCAGGTTGCATCTTCGTGGACCCTTCGTGGGTGGAGCCCTGCATGGACTCGTGCAGCCGTTACCCTTCGTGGGTTGAAGTCTCCATCAACATGGATGCACGATAGCACCACCTCTCGGAACCACGCCAAAAACATCCGTGTCACCAATTGCGTTTGAATCCTCCAAACCCTTCCCTTTACTTTCTTGCAAGTTGCATGCTTTACTTTCCGCTGCTCATATACTCTTTACATGATTGCTTGATATGTATTGTGAATGTTAAACTTGTGCCTAAACTCCACTTAAACTTAAAGAAACTTAAAAACTGCAACTTTGGTACTTAGTGTCTAATCACCCCCCCCCCCCTCTAGACACCTCTTCTCAAGGTCCTACACCGTGTCATCCGCAGGCCGAGGAGTTGTGGCCGTCGGGAGCGAGTTCATCGCGGAATCACTCAAGGACCCATCCGAAGATGATACCTCAGGATGGACCCTGGTCGGGCTGCATATATGTTCAGCGTTATAACAAGACTATGAAGCAAAGCTGCACTAAAGTACAATAGAGTGCGGATACCTACGATCTTACTAGGGGCTTCCCCCTAGGCAGCCACTCCTCCTCGCTATAGGCGGCAGTGGTGGAGTAATCCGGAAGGGACGCCTTTCCCTTCTTGGGCGTCCTAGCCTCCCCCTCCGGGGCGGCCTTCCTCTTCTTCTCCTCCCCACTGCGGGGAGGCAGAATTTCTTCATGTTTCCCCCCGCCTTCGCGGGAGGAATCTGCCTCGTCGTCATCGGACGACGAGGGTATGACGGCCTTGCACCGGGGGCCTTTCCCGGTCCCCTGGTCTGCCTTCTTAGGCCCCCCATCCTCTCTGGATGGGGTGGCCCCTTCCTCTTCTTCCTCCCCTTCGGGGAAGGAGTGTGCCTCGTCGTCTTCGGTCGAGGCGTCCGGTACGACCTTGCGCCGGAGACCCTTCCTGGTCCCTGGGGCCTTCTTTTCCGGTGCCCTGTACGACGCCGGGACTAGCATCTCCGTTAGGAGAGCATCGGCTAGACCTTCTGGCAGCGGAGCCGGACAGTCAATCCGCTCCGCTGTCTCCACATAATCCTGATCAAATATACACAATGACTTAAGACTCCCCCATGAATATATTGGGAAGAACTGAATCCGGTGGTAGTCAGAAAACTCACCGGACGGGGGGACCGCGCGGCATGAAGTCCACGGTCCTCGGATGTGGGAGGAGGTACTTCGGAGGCCTTGAATAATGCCTTCCATGCGTCTTTGTGCGTCATGTCGTAGAGCTTTTGAAGCGTCTGGTGTTCGGCCAGGACAAACTCCCACAGGTTAAATACCCGTCTTTGGCACGGAAGAATCCGGCGGACAAGCATGACCTGGATCACGTTGACAAGCTTGATTTTATTGTCCTTCATGTTCTTGATGCAGTTCTGAAGTCCGGTCAGCTCCGCAGGCTCGCCCCAGACCAGGCCCTTCCTTTCCCAGGAGGTGAGCCACATGGGGACTCTGGATCGGAATTCGGGGGCCGCCGCCCAGTTGGCGTCGCGCGGCTCGGTGATGTAGAACCACCCCGATTGCCACCCTTTTACGGTCTCCGCGAAGGAGCCGTCAAGCCAGGTGACGTTAGGCATCTTGCCCACCATGGCCCCTCCGCACTCCGCTTGCCGGCCGCTCACGATCTTCGGCTTCACGCAGAAGATTTGTAGCCACAAGCCAAAGTGAGGCTTGATGTGGAGGAAGGCCTCGCACACGACGATAAACGCCGAGATGTTGAGGACGAAATTTGGGGCTAGATCATGGAAATCTAGCCCGTAGTAGAACATGAGCCCGCGGACGAAGGGATGAAGTAGAAATCCCAGTCCACGGACGAAGTGGGCGAGAAACACGACCCTCTCGTGGGGTTCCGGAGTTGGAATGATCTTCCCGTCGTCCGGTAGCCGGTGCACGATGTCTGGGGCCAAGTATCCGGCCGCCCGAAGATTCGCGATATGCTTCTCCTTCACGGTGGAGGCCACCCATTTGCCTCCTGCTCCGGACATGTTTAGCTATGCGGGGAAGACTTGGGCTAGGGCGCTGGAGCTCGAGGAGGCAAGGATGAGCAAAGGAGGAGGAGGGCGTGGGTGAAAATGGGGAATCCTTATCCCTTTATAGAGGCGACGCACGATGCGCCTCCCCACCTTCCCGTTGAGTATCGCTTATTTCCCAAACGCCACGATTGATTGCGTGGTTGGGTTACCCATACCCGTATTGATGGAGATCCCGTGATAAGGGGACATGATCTCTGCTGTGACAAGACGTGCCAAGGAAACCGCCTCGCAACATGCGCTATGGCTGGTTGTGGGAAAACGGTTCGAATAATGGCCCGCCCGTAGTGTCATGTCACGTTGTCTGAAAGATTGCCAGCAGATCAGATTTATGCTATGTTTCCTACGGTGGTATGTGAAGATCATCTTGCAGATCCGGACACGGTTTAAGTGTTCGATAATTACTTTGGAGTATTCGGAGATGGAACCCGCCTTGCAATGCCGAAGACAAGACTGCGCGCCGGACTCATCGTCATTGAAGCCTGGTTCAGGGGCTACTGAGGGAGTCCTGGATTAGGGGGTATCCGGAAAGCCGGACTATATACTTCGTCCGGACTATTGGAGCGTGAGGATACAAGACTCAAGACTCCGTCCCGTGTCCGGATGGGACTCTCCTTTGCGTGGAAGACAAGCTTGGCGATCCGGATATTATATTTCCTTCCTTGTAACCGACTCAGTGTAAACCCTAGCCCTCTCCGGTGTCTATATAAACCGGAGAGTTTAGTCCTTAGAGGGACGATCACACTCATAATCATCATAGGCTGGCTTCTAGGGTTTAGCCTCTACGATCTCGTGGTAGATATACTCTTGTACTACTCATATCATCAATATCAATCAAGCAGGAAGTAGGGTTTTACCTCCATCGAGAGGGCCCGAACCTGGGTAAACATTGTGTCCCCTGTCTCCTGTTACCATCAGCCTAAGACGCACAAATCGGGACCCCCTACCCGAGATCCGCCGGTTTTGACACCGACAGATGTTGCAACCTATGGCATCCTCTAAGCTCAGTACCATGCAATGATGTGCCGCTCGTGTCGCAGCTCGACGTCGTGCATCGTCCTGCTCTTGCTTCATGTGAGGGTCCGACGAGATCCGCACTCCCATCCAAGGCGCTTCATCGTGGGTCTTGGGCATCTGTCGTCTTTGATACCGTTGGCTCACCAACCTCGTCGGAGCTGATGTTGCGATGCTTTGGCTGATCGATCTGCGTTCTTTGCAAGGTTGTGCAGCGCGTGTTGGGAGCTTTTAGGCGGTGAGGCTGCTCTGAGTAGACTCTCCCTTGTGCCGGCTATGTTGCAGACCTCTCTGACGCCGCACTCTCCTTTGTGCGGCCGGTGTTTGCTCCATGGAGGATAGGGGGTGGGGGGAGTTACATGGCTCCTTCTCCCCTCGTGTTGGAGACAATTCATCCTAGATGCCTACCTCCCATCCTATGTTGTCTTCCACTAAGGGCGAGTCCATTGCCGTGCTTGTGGCTCCGGTACTACAGGTCATGCCCGAGCTTAGGGAGCTATGTCTGAGTTTGTCAGTGGATCATATGAAGGTGGACACGTCGACGACCTCGAGCGAGGGTCAAGATTCACCTTTGTCAAGTGAGCAGCTGGAGGTTCCTATTGTTGATGCGAGGGGGAAGGCGTCCGCGATGTCATGATGGGTTGTGCTCGGTTTCTCGTGTTGTCGACGTGGCCTTGGTATTTTGAGTCATCATTGCCGTTTTCTCACCCCGGGTACCGTTGCATTGTAGAAGTGTTGAGGGTTGTGCTTGTTAGGTGTTGGGAGCAGTTGGCGGGCCATCTATGTGGCCGTGGTGCTTCGTGTTGAGTGAGTTTGTTCGTATCGGTTTTCGCCCGATTTTTCGTAAATTAACTGGGCAATTCTCTTCTTAATTAATCGATGAGGCAATTCTTTTGCCCCCGTTTCGAAAAAACACACGTTAAGCCAACTACTGTGAAGTGGACGATGCAGCCAACCGGAATCGCGGCCGATCATTGCCTGCCATGGACACTGACCTGGAGAGAGACCCAGGCTGGTCGTCGTCGTGCCAAGTTATTGCCGCAGGCTCCGGCCACCACAGTCCATGATCAACTTCCTTGCAGTGACTATTCAGTCTTTAATCTCCACACGCGGTGGGCCTTGCTACGCCGGTAATGGGCTCGTAGTGGTCAGTGGTCTGCGGTTTCTTCAGCTTTGGGGTGGGGTTCGTGCGTGCGCTCCACCACTACCCCGTCACTCTCGCGTCCCCGATGGGCAACCAACGGCTAGGAATCACAAACAAATCTGTTGTGCGCAACCACACTCCTCGTCGTCGCCGGCTTTCTGCTCCCACCATCCCCCAAATGTGACACGGAGCCTCTTTCTTTTCACGGCGTGAGGTGGCACGAGCTCATGCCCGTTTTGTGCCGGGTGGCTTGCCAACTTTTGGTCCTCAGCCAAGCATCTGTTAACCTGAGCTCCGTGTTGCCCACTAGCCTCCACTAGCAAATCGCTCAACACGCCGACCATTTCACTGGTGCACCGTTGACATGCAGCAATGACAAACAACAAATGATCATCCGTAGGCTCGCCGTCAAGAGCTTGTCAAACATGACATGGAGTATTAGTTAAACATATCCGTTATTTGGATGGAAACGTCGGAGCATCATGGGGTTGGAGCATGCTTAGGATGGTTGAATCTTGCAGCAACCAAAGCCATGGAAATGGCTTACAGTAAAAGCGATGTTTGGATGCCTTGAAGTAAGCAAATTCCTCTTCTTTTGCGAATGAGATGAATTCATACAGATACAGGCCAGTTGAGGCATAAACGCTACGCTGTAGAGCCGCCAGCTGAAGCATGAGCCACGAGGTCGCAAAATCAGAGCACCGCCAGGGCGGCAACAAAGTACTCCTACTCCACTACGAAGGAGTATTCGGCAGCAAACTCCTTTTTTATAGAAGAAGAAATTCCAATAATTATAGTACAGCACCAACAAGCAACACTGATAACTCCAGTCATCAATCATTATCTGCGATTAAATTTTCGAGCTAAAAAGATCATCGTCCTGCACGTTGCTTGCCATCCTTGATCTGTCCATAACGGGCCCAGTTAGACTCGGTAACCACGAGACGGCCGGCCAGCCAAGCCAAGCTTTCGCCAATGGTCGCCGTCTTCAACAAGGAAGTCCTCAGCTGGTACCTTATCACGCTCAAGCTCAAGGAGACCGTCGACGCCAACCTCAACAAGTCCCCGTCCCCGTCGCCGCACTGGCAGGCGCTCCCCCGCAGCCTGCTCGTCGCCAACGGCACGCCGGGGGCAGCGGAGACACTGACGCGCCAAGACCGGGGCCAGCAGGCCGCGGTCCCGGCGCAGTCGCCGGCGCACAGCCCCAAGCCACAGGACCCGGAATGGGTGGTGACCATCCGCGGGAAGCTGGCGCAGGCGCGCGCGGAGGAGGCGGCGTGCCCGTGGGCGCGGCTCTCCGTGTACCGCGTGCCCAAGTCGCTCCGCGAGGGCGACGAGCGCGCCTACATGCCGCAGGTGGTGTCCATCGGCCCGCTCCACGCCGGCAAGCGCCGGCTGCGTGAGATGGAGCGCCACAAGTGGCGCGCGCTGCACCACGTGCTCAAGCGCACGGGCCACGACGTCACCGCCTACCTCGACGCGCTGCGGCCCATGGAGGAGCGGGTGCGGTCGTGCTACGACGGCCGCGTCGCCTGGATGCCGGCCAACGACTTCGCCCAGTGCCTGGTGCTGGACGGGACCTTCGTGCTGGAGCTGTTCCGCGGCGCGCTGGACGGCGCCAAGGGGTTCGTGGACGACCTGGGCTACTCGCGGCACGACCCCATCTTCGCCATGCGCGGCGCCATGCACGCCATCCGCAGCGACATGATCCTGCTCGAGAACCAGATACCGCTGTTCGTGCTGGACCTGCTGCTCGGGATCCAGCTGGGCCACCCGGAGCAGACGGGGGCCGTGGCCAGCCTCGCCGTGCGGTTCTTCGACCCGCTGATGCCGACGGACACGCCGCTGCACCGGAAGGACCGGTTCAAGCTGGAGTCGTCCGTGGACGCCGACGCGGCGGCCGCGGCGGCGTTCGACCCGCTGTCGGACCCGATGCTGCACTGCCTGGACGTGTTCCGGCGCAGCCTCCTCCGCGCGGGGATGCAGCCCACCCCGCCGCCGGCGGCGCGGCTGTGGCTGAAGAAATGGTCGGGGCTGCGGCGCGTGGCCGACAAGCGGCGGCAGCAGTTCGTGCACTGCGTGTCGGAGCTCCGGGAGGCGGGCATCCGGTGCCGGCGGCGGCGCAACACGGACCGGTTCTGGGACATCCGGTTCGAGAAGGGGGTGCTCCACATCCCGAGGATCCTGATCCACGACGGCACCAAGGCGCTGTTCCTGAACCTGATCGCGTTCGAGCAGTGCCACATGGACATCGCGACGCCGGGCGGGAACAACATCACCTCCTACGCCATCTTCATGGACAACCTGATAAACTCGGCGGAGGACGTCAAGTACCTGCACGACCGGGGCATCATCGAGCACTGGCTGGGCAGCGACGGCGAGGTGGCGGAGCTCTTCAACCGGCTGTGCCTGGAGGTGGTGTTCGACATCAACGACAGCTACCTCTCCGGGCTGTCGGACCAGGTGAACAGGTACTACGACCACAAGTGGAGCACCTGGGTGGCCAGCCTGCAGCACAACTACTTCACCAACCCGTGGGCCATCGTCTCCGTCGTCGCCGGCGTCTTCCTGCTGCTGCTCACCATGATGCAGACCTTCTACAGCGCATACAGCTACTATCGCCCGCCGGCCTAGCCTTACTGCCTTAGCTCCAGCTCCAGCCTCCAGCAGGTGGATTTTGGATCGCAGTTCGACATTTTTCTTTTTCTATTTTGTTGCTTGCATTGCAGTTTTGATTGATTGATTGGTTGGTTCTCTTGTCAAGGAAGAACTCTTCTACCCCCTTTGAGTTGCATCCTGTTAATACACTCGATTCTGGTGGGAGAAGGATTTATATGTGACAAAAATAAGCAAATTCATTGTGTTAAGCGTCTGTTCTTCGGATAACTTCAGGGGTTTGGACGCTCTCATGGTCATTTGAGATGAGACGCTATTTGGAATGCTGCAAATTTTCTGCATCTGCACATTTTATGACTGCACACGTTTTAATTTGAACGACTAGGGAGAATTATTCAATTGAGCATTTGCAAGGTCAAATGCTAGTCTTGTTTAAGGCTGATTCTAAGGTTTTCCACACGTGGAAGGAACGGAAGGCCCCAAGTTTTCTGTCCTTCCACGCCCCAGTTACATGTGGGAATATACAACTCATTTCTTATCTGGGTGTAGTAGATCAGCATTCAGCAGCATGCGCGGATGCGCCAATCTCCGTATTTTCATTTGAACAGAAGATAACGACACTATGACCAGAAGGATTTCTTTCTCACGCTATGGACGCACCCCAGACGGATCTTCTATTCCTTTTGATACCAATTCAGTTCTTCCAGTGAGCAGCATCGATGCTCTCCCCTAAGAAAAGCACAATTTATTAAAAAAAAAGAAACAGAGCAGCATCGATGCATATGCTCTAGTGCCATGCCTAATTCAGAGCATAAAGCGCATCATACTACTATCAACTTGACAATGGACCAACATGTGCAAATCTTGTGCACTCCAACAATATACTGATTTCTGCAGTCACCTTATCAGGCAAAAGGCCAAATGTCAGGACAATCTTTTTTCTTTTCTTCAGATGATGTCAGGGCAATCTTGAAGGAACATGCATACCATCTTTCTACAATTATAAAAAACACAAAGGCTGATTCGCGCTTTGTAAAAAGATAGAGCATTTCAAAGGCTAGGAGCAAAGTCGCAGCCCAACAAATAATTTTCTAGAGTACAAAAGTTCTACACGGCCACTGTAGTAGTATGAATGTATGATACAGCTCTAGTTACACGCTTCGTATCAGCTGGTATGTATGTATGATACAGCTCTCATACGTAGCATCCACTTCAAGACACATACAACGTGTCGATCGCGTGCAGTTCAGTAGCTGCTTCTCTCATGTTCATTCGCTCGTTAGGGTCCTGGCTTGCGCAAGAAAGTGCCACTTTCGTCAAGGACAACAGGCACCGGTGGACTTCGTTCTCTTCTTCCAGATTATCCTGAGAGCATTCTTGGCATTCTTCTCGGAGAGAAGCGTCAAGGATATCAAGTATCTGATCCGGAAAGTTCCTCTTGACAAAGCTCACGATGTCAAGCCCCTCGCAGAACATAGGGTCGGTCGGCCTTCTTCCTGTCAGCATCTCCAGCAGTACTATCCCGAAACTGTACACGTCTCCAGAGGTGGATAGGTAGCTGCCTCCTGCATACTCTGAATACCAGGTAAAAGACATAAGTTCATGTAAACAACCGCTTCGTTGCACGCATTCAAATTTACAGCAAGAAACATATTGGTTACCTGGAGCAATATATCCAATCGTGCCCTTCAGAGTTATTGTACCCATTGAACTCGAACCTCCAGCTGCCGCTGACTTGGATTTAATGTAGAACCTTGCGATGCCAAAGTCCCCCAAACGAGCTGTCATATCATAATCTAGGAGGATGTTGCTGGGCTTCAAGTCACAGTGAACAATAGGGCTCTCACAGTCATGGTGTATATATTGCAATGCATCGGCTATATCAACAGCTATTTTCATTCTTTGAGAGAGGTCCAATTGTTTTGGGGTTTTTCCATCTCCTGTCGGGTGCAGCCAAGTGTCCAAGTTGCCATTGGGCATGAACTTGTAGATGAGAGCTTTGAAATCCCGGCCTCGATTATCAATTGTTGAGCATGCAGTCAAAATTGGAAGAAGATTCCGGTGCCGAATGTTTCTCAGTGCTTTACATTCTGAGATGAAACTTTTATCCGCACCTTGCATGTCAAGGTCAAAAACTTTCACTGCCACAACCATCTGTTTTTGGTTTAGCTTTGCTCTGTACACTGAACCGCAGCTTCCTCTCCCAATCAAGTTAGATACTGTGAAGTTCTCAGTAGCCTGGGCTAGATCCTTATAAGATACTTTAGGGAATTGCTCATCGGAAGAAGGCAACGGTAACTGCATCCTCAGCATCCTCTTTCTGAGAAGGGTTAAGCACACTACTAATATGAGTAACAAGATGCCTAATATAGGGACCAATACTCTGACCAAATAGTGTTGCCATCTAGATCTTCTATGAGAAGCAGCGGGGCATGAAGGCATATGTAGGTCCAGTACACCTCCACAAAGCCGCCAATTGCCTTTAAGGGAAATGGCTGTTGTATTTTTGAATATTCCATCTACTGGTACTTCTCCTTCAAGATGATTGTCGGATAGATCCAACTGGGTGAGAAGTTGCAGTTTGCTTAGAGCAATTGGGATAGAGCCTGAAAAATTGTTATGTGAAAGGTTGAGCTCGATCAAGCTGTTCAGACTGCCTAGAAATATGGGAATGCTTCCCGAGAGGAAGTTCCGGTCCATTTTGATGGCTTGCAATTGCTGGCACGTGCGTAAAGTAGGGGGAATTTCCCCAGTAAGCTTGTTGGATGAAAGATCTAGATAGTTGAGTTGTTGAAGATTACTGATGTGAGGAATTTGGCCTTCTAGACTGTTGTGGGATAACGCACATTGGGCAATTGTGGCTACACTAAAAACCTCTTTTGGTATATTTTCTTGAAGATTGTTATAGCTGAGGTCTAAATACAAGAGTTGCTGAAGGTTTTCTAAACTTGATGGTATGGGACCGTGGAATTGATTATTTGCCAGAAACAGTTCTGACAGCTTGGAGTTATTGCCAATGGAAGTTGGAATCTGCCCGGTGAAATTGTTCTGTTGAAGATATAAACCTTGCAAATTAGCAAGATTTCCAACCCATCCATCAATTGGACCAGTCAAACTGTTCTCCTCCAGTCCTAGCTTAGTTAGTCTATGGAGATTTCCTATGCTTGATGGAACTAATCCATATAGCATGTTCCTAGCAAACACGAGGTTGTCAAGATTTGATGAAAGGTTGCCAACAGAATTTGGCAAGATTCCTTGTAGCCGATTTGCATAGAGTGAAAGCATCTCTAGAGAAGTGCAGTTGCTCAATGCATCCAAGAATTCCCAGCCCCAACTGTCATTTGCTTCAAGACTGTTTGTGTCAAGACCTAGCTTACTGAGCTTCGGAAGTTTACCAAGAGAAGGTGGGACTCGTCCTCTAAACCCGTGATTATATGCTAAGTTTATCAGCTGTAGCTCGGATGCATTGCCTAATGAGTCTGGGATAAGACCTTCCAGCATGTTACCACCCAATATAAGACGTTGGAGGTTAGGGAGAGCATCACCCATGTTAGATGGTAGAGTACCAACTAGCATATTCAACTCCAGTGCCATTTGATTTAGCAGAGACATATTAAAAATGGCCGCTGGGACTCTACCTGATAGCTTGTTTTCACCAAGGAGTAAGTTTGACATTTTGGACAACTTCCCAAATTCATCAGGAATGCCCCCCTCTAACCGGTTATACATCAGAATAATATATTCTAGAGAAGTGATATTGCCAAGGCCTGGTGGAATGACCCCGGTAAGATCATTATAAGAAAGCCACAAGCGTGTCAGATTGGAGAGTAGGGATATTTCTGCGGGAATTTCACCCACCAACAAGTTTCTTGAGAGGTCTAACACCCTCAAGTTGGAGCAGTTTGTGAGCGTCACTGGAATAATCCCTTGTAGTGAGTTGTGACTCAGGTCAAGAAACTCCAGCTCTTGCAGCCGGCCAAGCTGTGGTATCTGACCAGAGAACTTGCTTCTGGAAAGGTTAAGATAAGTAAGATATGACATGTTTCCAAGGGAAGGAGAGATTTTGCCGACAAAACTCTGCTCCGACAGGTCCAGCTCTGCAACACGCTCATGCTCTGTGAGGCTGCACTTCACGCCCTGCCAGGTGCAGAAGTGAATACTGGTGTTCCATGAGCTCAAGAGCCCTTTAGGATCATCGGTGATTGCACGCTTGAAATCAAGGAGCGACAGCATATCTGTATCGTTCCCATGGAGGACGGCGCAAATGATGCTTCCAGATCCATGTGACAATAGCAACAGCGCCCACACTATGAGCACGAAGAGTTTCATGACATAGCTTTGTAGCTCACTCACTATTTCGTGATGCACCGGAGTTTAAGTGCGCCTGATTCACATGTAAAAGATCTGAATGAAGCGGAAAGTACGATGTATGAAAGGAAGTGCGCGAAATATTCATAGATAGAAGAAGCAGTGCACCTCTAGTCTTCAGAAGCATAGCATATCACAGGAGATAGGACCATCTCTATTACTGGTTTAGGTGGAGATGAGTGCTGTAGTTGGCCGTTCTGAGAGGGATTAAGTAGCATAGAGACGGCGTTAGCGTTACGCAGCATCAAAAATATCTAATTGTGGTGCACACGTTGACACTCGACAACTTTAATTGCTTTTAAAAATATGCTCTAGTGCTGAATCGCCGGCCGCCCTACTTTGTTTTTAGCAAATACAGTCTTGTATGCACACTTAGCAGGTATCCCCGGTCTTTGTCACTTTTACACTTTGTTTAGAACTATTCAAGCTTCTCAATAGTACAGCCTGATGCGGTGCCGTATGGTTTCTACATAAGGGTTTAAACAAGTGCAGCGTCAGTACTCTTAAGCATCTGAAGTACCGTGTTTTTAGAATACGTTATCATATAGAGTAATATTGACCTCTTGAAGGGCTCAGAGCTTTGTACACCCCTACCTATTTACATAACAAATCCTATAGTAGGTCGCAAATTGGGGGAATTCGTGCCTACTCGGCATTTCACGAGTTATGAAAATGCAATGCCGTGCCCATTGCACGGTAGAGGAACAGGTTCCCTACCCCATGGCGGGTGGAATCAGAATTCCCCAACTTTCAGCTCGAATTTAACAAGCTTTCAGTTTCGGCTAATATTAAATCCAGACGTTTCAACTTGATTTGTAAGAGGGAAAATCGCACCTCGGAGTTTAGGGCGCGGCGCCCTCGCCGGCGAGGGAGAGGAAGAGTACGGCGCCCTAACCGCCGACGGAGAAGACAGCGGAGGCGGAGCAGGGCGTGCCATAGGGGAGGGAGGCGCGGGAGCGGCGGTGCCGCGCCTGGCCTGGGGGCAATAGCGGCGGCGGTGTTGCTAGGGCTCCGCTGGACGGCCTGAGGCAGGCCGCAGGCGTGGGTAGCTGCTGCTGGTTCTCTCACGCAACTAGCTGATTTTAAATTTAGTACTCTCTCGGTTAAAAAATAAAAGATGTTCTAGACGCGGCGTATTTTTTTCTGAATCAAGTGTATGCACGTTTTACTGTGATTGTTCACTTATTTTAATCTATATTTCGTCCATATTAATATTTTAATCTATATTTAGTCCATATTAATAAAATATTTAAAACATCTTGTATTTGTATTTGTGAATGGTGGGAGTATCAATTTTTTGGTGTAATTTCTTCCCGTTTCACGCCTTGAATTATGTGTGGCAGTTGTTTTTGTCACATGATAGTACTTTCTCTGTCCCAAAATTTTTTGTCTTAGATTTGTCTACATACAGATGTATCTATTCACATTTTAATATTTAGATACACCAGATAAATCTAAGACAAGAAATTTGGGACGGAGGGAGTACTAAAAGACAAAGAACTCACTGAAAAGAAAAACCAGCTAGATGCTAATTGGACCAACTCTGACGCCAAGTGGTTAGAAGGTCAGCAACTAACAACTTAATTATTGTATTTTCTTACTTACCACTTGTATCTTAAAGACAAAGCCTGGAAATACCAATCCTTAAAACAATAAACAAATATCATGCATAGCACAAAGCAGCGCGAAATCATTTTAATATTTTCTGGAAACTTCAAAATATTTTTTTGTGATTTTCTGAATTTTTAAAGACAGCAAACAGAAAAGTAAAGAAGGAACAAGAAAATGTTTTTATTTTTTTAAGTTGATAACACACAATTAAGAACCAAAATAAGAACATTTTAGTGTTTTTCTTTTTAGTAGAAACAAATAAAGCACGATAAACAAGGGTAAAACATTTTTGTATTTTTCAAATTTGTCAAGAAAATAAAAAGATAACAATCAATCTAGGCTAACGAAATAGATGGAATAAAACATAATATATATGGGTCATCATGCTCTATGCAATGCCATATTTTATCACTTAAACTCATACTGTGCACGTGGAGGCTACGATCAGTATTGGCCATACATTTTGGCGTGTGTCTAGTAGGGTGGGAAGGTTGCATTCCACTACTTCCTTCACATGAGCGAGGACTTGGTACTTTAGCGGTTGCATTGGACGCGCAGGAGGCCGCGGACGTCAACGCTGCCAGTTGCGCGTCGTTCACGCCGAGCAATTGGTCCTCGTTGGCGCCGCTTCGATGACAAGGTCGGTCCGTCCACGTCCATCGTCAAACTCACCTCCACCGTCGACGCTCAGGCCGCGGATTCCGACGAGGAGTAGGGCATGAGAGAGGACAACCCCTCGTGTCCCATGTGGGTCAGTTCGTGTGTCCCATGTCCTACTCTTCCTCGCCGGCGACCGCACCTTCACTTCCCGGGATCGTGACCACTAGACATGGACATAGAAGGAAACAACAAGGACTTGGAGGTTGGATGCTTTTGGGGGCTCATGGCCGCCGGCGAAGATTTATGCTAAATTAACTTATGGACGTTGTTTAGTTAAATATGTCAAAGATATTATGTATTTGATCTGGTTTAGATGAAACTCATCCGTTTTGCATCAAGCCAGTGGCGGAGCTAGACCAAAATCATTGGGGCGGGGGGGGGGGGGGGCGCAAATGACAAAGAGCTGGGGGGTCAAAAGGCTAATTTTCACCTCATCTTGGCCCTTCAAAAAAAATATTCTTCAGGGTTTTCTCCAAAGCTGGGGGGGGGGGGGGCACGGCCCCCCGCCCCAACATAGCTCCGCCATTGCATCAAGCCACCCGGTTTGTTTAGATCTACTTCGAAATGTATGCAGGCATGGTTCTGCATGAGTGTCCGTGAAATGGTCTGGACCAGTACCCAGACAAATAATGTGTCCATTTTAGGGGTCCATGTCGAAGATGCCCTTGTGTAGCGAAATTTAACCGAGAAAACCATGTACAGTGGCGGAGAATAGCATATGGAGAAACCGGCTGAGAGGAAAACCCGTGGAGTGAGATGGGCACGACAGGACGTCATCATAAATACAACAGGAAAGTTAAAATGGCACAAATTTGGTTAGACGAGGCAATCCCAATCAAGAATGTCAAAACAGAGGTTTTAACTCAATCAAGAATGTCAAAACAGAGGTTTTAACTCTTTTTTTTTGCCTTTGAGATCTGTAGATGATTTTTACTCGAAGCCTCAAAATCACGCTTTAAGGGCTGATCAACGACGCCTTTTTCAGGTAGGCCCCGCGATCGCGAGCGCGCGATACATGGGCCTCGAACGATGATCACACGCATCCCTTGTCGATCGAAGCTAGTCGGGGACACGTATGCTCGATTCCCGTCCCGATCACAACCCAACCTTCCCCCGCTGCATCCTCCATGTCTATTCTCACAGGCATACGCTTGCGAAAGCTAGCCCGCTGCTCGATCGTCGACGACCTCGACCAGGAAGCGAATTAAGCGCCGGCCGGGAGGCCAGGGGCGGCGCGGGCGCGGCGGCATGCTTGGGCCGTTGCTGAAGCGGCTGGCGCGGCTGGCCGCCACGAGGCCGCTGGAGAAGGCTGGGATGGTTTTGGTCCTCGCAGCGATGCTGGTCTCCGCCGCCGCCGCCGCGCTGCTGCTGCTTGCCTGCCCCGCGTCGCCCCGCTGTTCGACGGCCGTCGGGTCCGCCCTGTCGGCGCCCAGGAAGCTCTGGGGCTGCGGGGCCTCCGTCGCGCCCGGTGCGGTGGCGCGGGAGTGCGACTTCTTCGACGGGGAGTGGGTGCGGGACGACAGCTACCCGCTCTACGAGTCCCAGGACTGCCCGTTCCTCGACGGCGGGTTCCGGTGCTCGGAGAACGGCCGCCCCGACACCTCCTACACCAGATGGCGGTGGCAGCCGTCGTGCTGCGATCTCCCCAGGTCGGTTGGTTGACCCCTTTTCTCGTCTGTCGTCTTTTACAGCTTTACTCTCATTTTTTGAGACATTTTACAGTTTTACTTACTCATTTAGTTACGCACCAGGCCAAACAAAATCAAACTGATTCGGTCGTAAGTTTGTGCCGAAGCGAATCTGTACTGAAACTGAAAGGTTTACAGTCGGTGATGTTGATAAGTTAAATCTACTCGAGCGATTGTACCACTAATTTTTTTAGAAACGAATTCTAGCGCTAATTATTACTCAGAAGATCACCTTTGAGCAACGGGACTTCCCTTTGTTTTAGAATAGCAAATGGACTTACTGTCACTGCCAATATAACCAAGTCTATCTGAATATCTGATGTTTGTGGTTTTGCGCCTAGGGATTATCTGAATGTCCACACTTTATTCAAGTATTCTGGCACAACTTGTGTCATTTTCTATGTCATAATCTGTATTTCTGTGATTTCTTAGGTTTGATGCTAAGAGTATGCTAGAGAGGCTACGAAACAAAAGAGTGGTATTCGTCGGCGATTCGATTGGAAGGAACCAATGGGAGTCTCTGCTCTGTATGCTCTCTACGGCTGTTCCAGACAAGAGCTCCATCTACGAGATCAATGGCAGACCCATCACAAAGCATGATGGATTCTTTATATTCAAGTTCAGAGACTACAACTGCACGGTTGAATATTACAGGTCTCCTTTTCTGGTCCCGCAAGGTCATGGACCGGCTGGAGCCCCCAAGTTTGTTAAGAGTACCGTCAGGGTGGATTCCATGGATTGGATGTCTGGGCGGGGTAAGTGGAGAGATGCTGACATGCTCATCTTCAACTCTGGGCATTGGTGGACAAAAGACAAAACAATTGGATGGTGAGCAAGTTGCTATCATATATCTGCATATTTATGTTGAGTTAATAGATTTCCCTGTTTCATAGAACTATTTTTTAATACAAATTAGTTGTTACCTAAGTTGCATAATTATTCGTATGTAATAATTTCTGTGTTTTAATGTGAATAATTTCAGAGAAATGGTTATCTCCATGTGATCAGGATTAATATAACAGTGTCCTGATTAGTTTCACTGTTTATTTTTGTGAATAGTTTCACTGTATCCATCACCTTCAAGAATTCATCTTCCAATTTCGAGAATATAGAACACACTCATTATGGTTTTGGTGTGCTTTGTGCTGATTGATAAACCATTCTTTGTACTTCTGTTTTTTCTTAAATCAGAATAGTTAGACCATTATAATTGCACTATCATCTGTTTGAAACCAGGCTTACATTTATACACCAGGGGTGCGTATTTCCAAGAAGGGAATGGGGTGAAGATGGATATGAGCGTCAGCGATGCTTACAGAAGATCAATAAAAACACTGTTCGACTGGCTTCAGAAAAATGTTAATGCAAACAAGACCCAGGCCATCTTCCGTACCTATTCTCCTACACACTTCAGGTCTGTACCCTAGCAAGACAGCTAGTTCTTTTTTCCTTTGACAATAAACATAGCTAGTGTTAATAAGTTGTTCGTTGTGGTACTTGATTAAATTGCAAAATGATCCTCACTCTCCATGATCGACCACTGTTAATTTCTCTGCAGCGGCGGTGACTGGAATTCTGGAGGGTTTTGTCAGCAAGAAACACTTCCAGACATGACACCGTTCAAATCACTGGAGCAATGGGCCGACATGCTGAAGCCCGTGAGGGATATTCTAGGGAGCCATCACAGGCCCAAGCTGCCTGGGTTGGATATACTGAACGTGACCCGGATGACGGCCCAACGAAAAGATGGCCACCTCTCAGTGTTCAGAAGTCCTCTGAGTTCAAGGCAAGCCCTTATCAACAAGACATCAGAAATCAAAGAGGTAGAGGATTGCAGCCACTGGTGCCTGCCTGGAGTCCCTGATGTCTGGAATGAGCTTCTCTACGCCCTCTTCATGAAAAGGCAAATCATGTTGGACCAAAATGTCTCCATTTCTGGCTCGAGAACACTGATCACTGATCGACAAAGTACAGGGGATATATCCACGTGATGCACATGCTGAAGAGGAAATTAAGCCCAGCAGGTCTCATGACGAGGGGTTTCTGTGAATAGGAATCAGGGAGGGCTGCGGCCCTCGACTATGTGAGTAGCACAAAACTACTTGTGCCCTTAGTTTCCTGATAAAGGGGAATTTTGTTGGCTCAAACGCCGCATCAAGATGATAAACCCACAAAGAGTTTATACACAGACACTTGTACATAGACAACATGATAGACATTATGACATTTTATATTTTGTGTCAAAATATTTCTCACGATAAATCTAGCTGTACTAGTTTCAATTTGCTAATACAATATTTTTGTATCTCTTAGCAGCCACAGTTCGAAAATTATGACTACATGTTATCTAGTAACGAAAGGTACAGTTTCAGAAAATGTTACAAACATTAGTTTTCAAAGGCGAAGCCCTAGTCCATGATCTGAATTATAGTTGGAGGCTCTCGGGTTGCTCAACCTTCATAAATTCATTACCACCCTTCGTCTCTGTTGGCTTTGGTTTCAGTGGCTTGATCCTTCCAAGCCCTGGATTGGGCTGGGGTCTCTGCGTGATGATGATGACCAACCGGGTAATGTTTGCGGCTGCCTATAAGCCTAGCCATAGTGGGAGTAACAAGGTAGTAACATGCATCCTCATGCAATGTCAACTAGGCATATCGATGACATGACATAGTATTAAATGAAGAAAGATATGATAGTGATACTCAAAGGACTTCTGAATACTGAGAGGTGACCGTCTTTTCGTTGGGCCATCGGAAAGGACAGCCACCTCTCAGTCCCTTGAGTAACATATTATGTTATCATCACACAACGTTTTTTTAAAAGAAAATGAGTCTACAAGCTAATAAATGGAACCATCTATGATATTATCTCTACGATACTTTGCATTATGAAGGTAGTAACATAGACTTCATGAGAGGAGATCGAGGGACATCACACCCAAAGTTTTTGAGATTTCGTGCAAGAAAGGTTGCATGGTCAATAGAGCGTTACAAAAAAATATATTGAATCTCCATGATTAACATCCACCATGGCATCTCCATTGACCATATTAGGGAATTCACCACTCTTTAGGAAAGGTTGGCTGACATCGCTCTTGCGCCCTGGTTCCGATGGTATCATCTCATGGAAGCTCACGACCAATGAAGTATACACAGTGTCCTAGGCATGCACGATGCAATTCCAGGGGCTCATTGCCACGCCTTTGGTTAATACCGTTTGAAAGGATTGTACTCTCCGAAGTGCAAATTCTTCGCTTGGTTGGTGATCTACAATAGTGAGTTCAGACGGCCGATAAACTTCACCATAGGGAATGGCCCAATCGCAGTCTGTGAATTGCAAACAAGTTCAAGAATCAAAGACACATCTTCTTGGCCAGTGTCCGTACACAATTAGAGTGTGGAATGAGACTAAATATTAGCTTGGGTGTGATGCCATAACGACCAATGTGTGGACAAACATGGCTAGCTTCGGTTAGGGAGTGGTGGACCGGCACGGTCCTCAAAAGATCTCAACATGGTAAGGCGCTCGCTTTTGTTGATGATGTTAATCTCTTGGGAAGTTTGGAAGGAGGGCAACTCGAGGGTTTTCCGCAACACCTTTGCCCCGGTGATAGTCATTGCGAGTTTGCGACAAGATCAAAGGGAAAGTTTCTTGATGCGCGCGTAGGTGCTAAGCATTTGTGTAATTTAGTGCCGTATGAGTACTAGTAGTAATTTCCCACAGCTTTGCTGCCTTTGCCTTGGACTACTTTCTTGATTAACGAAAATGCAAATCTTTTGTCTTGTTTCAAAAAAACTGATCTGAATTATACATCATTATGATTCGTTGAGAGGAAGAAAAAAAAAACAGTCACTTGTGACCACGTACGTACCTAGCCAGACATGCCGGGCATGCAAGCACCTGAATTAAGCGGACCGTAATAGTGGATGAGAAAGGGGACACCAAAAAGTACAAACAACAACAATATGGACAGAGACCAGCCTTCGCAACGACCAAGCAGCTGCGCCGTGCGGGCACGCTCACGAGACGCGCCGTGCGTTTCCCCTTTTAGCTAGCAACAGTGTGCCGTGTACGTGGAGCTGCCGGCCCTCGCCGCCATGGCGGGCCCTTACGGGTGCAACGCCGAGTAGGTCCGGTACTTGTACTCCTCCGCCGCCGCGGCCTCCTCCCTGGCGGCGTCGACACCGTACCACTTGGGGTGGCACGGCACGTACTTGCTGACGGGGCACGTCATCCTGGCCCAGTTCTCGTGGAAGAACTCGGCGCACTCCTGGAAGGACCGCTGGTTGGGCGCCCACAGGATGCAGTTGCGGTCGACGTTGAGCTTCCCCTCCCTGATCAGGTCCCAGCAGCACGGCCCCAGCCACGTGAAGTAGTTGCCGGAGAGCGTGAGGTTGGCGAGGCGGCCGTCGTAGGCGAGCCGGCAGAGCGAGTCGTGCACCACGCCGTACAGCAGGTTGTCCGCCAGGTTGAGCTGCTCCACGCTCCGCAGGCACGCGTACGACAGCGGGATGGTGCCGGTGAGGTGGTTGGTGCCGGCGTCGATGACCGTGGCCCTGGCGAGCAGGCCGATCTCGTAGGGGAGGCAGCCGCTGAGGCTGTTGTTGAGGAAGAGCACCTCCAGCAGCGTGTCGGCGGCGCGGCCGATGGACGAGGGGATGGGCCCCGTAAAGTCGTTGTTGGCGAGGGAGAGGTAGTTGACAGGCGAGTCGCCGAGGTTGTCCGGGAGCTGGCCGGAGAATTGGTTGTTGTTGACGAAGATGGCCTCCACCTCCGGGAAGGAGCTGAAGAGCCCCGCCGGCAGCTCGCCGAAGAAGCTGTTGAACCGGATGTCGATGAAGGTGCAGTTGGTGAGCGCCAGCACGTCCGTCGGGAACGGGGCCGGCGCGAGCTTGTTGTTGCTGAGGTCCAGCTCGTAGAAGTACTGCAGCCCCCTGAGGTTGGGCACGGCGCCGCCGAAGTTGTTGGAGTTGGCGTGGAACAGCGCCAGGTCCGGCAGGCCGTCCACGAAGCCCTGCAGCGAGTCGGACCGCAGGTTGAAGCCGTTGAGGTCGACGGACGCGACGGTCCGGTCGCTGACGTTGATCGGCCGCCCGCAGAAGAAGCCCTTGTAGGAGCCGCAGAGGTCGGTGCCGGTCCAGGTGGTGGTGACGCCCTTGGGGTCGCAGATCACGGTCTTCCTGAACTTCTGGATCACCAGGTACGCCCTGTAGAGCCGCTCGTTCTCGAACTGGCACGCCCTCGGCTCGGACGACGGTGCCGGCCGAGGCATCAAGCTGCCCTCGTATCCGCTACCGCCGCCAACCCCGACGTCGCCGGCCCCTCCGTCGTGGCTGTCGCCTACGGCGAGGCCCCGCCGGCTCGGGCGGGTGGTGCCCGCCGCGAGCGCGAGCGCAATGCAGGAGGTCAGGACGCAGAAGAGAGCGAGGCGGCGATGGAGCGAGCGAGCCATTGTCCGATCGCGGGAGGCGTCGGTGGCAGAAATGAGAACACACCACACAGTGCCTTGCGCTTAACTTAACTGTATATATATGCCTAGCTAGGGAAGCCGGCAAGGTTGGCGCGGCGTCATCTCCCGCGGTTGCATGGCACCATTATGGTCTATAGCATGCATGCATGCATGCAGACTGACCGCCTACTGGAGCTTGCTGAAACCTGCAGTTGATACTACTTGCTCTTCAGGCGACTTGTCCACGTATAGTTTGGGAACAGCTGGAACTTTCTCTGGTAGATGAACTTTCTGTGGTTAGCTGCTGCTTGTTGCAGTGGTTGGACGCGGATACCACTCATGTGTGGGGTGGCATAATAAACACCGACCCGCTGATGAAGGTAGAGCGCGATGGCGCCATCGAGTGGCCTCATCCTATGGACGCGCAGTCAGCGTCTAAGTGAAATCTATGCTACTCTAGCAAGTAGCAAACACAACCAGTTACTTGGGCCTGCAACCGATGTGCGTACGTGACCACCGAATTAGTCTGATGGCTCCACTCCCTACTCCGGTATTTATACATTGCTCAAAATAAAATACTCCCTCCGTCCCAGCTTGAAAAATGTTCTTATATTATGGGACAGAGGGAGTATTTATACCAGTGGGCTTTAACACATTTTAAGGCCATTTTTTGTGGCTTAAAAAATAACCCGCCTCCTCCCAGCTTCTCCCATAAGAGCATCTCCGACAGGCACGCAACACGTGGCGCGCTAAAAATACGTTTACAGCGTTGGAACGTGAGTTTTTGTGCGCCGTGGAGCGCTGGCTCCAGCGACCGCTGCAAAATATAGCGCGCGCAAGCCGCTCCAGCAAATGCGCTATATTTGTTCTCCTTTCTACTACGACTCGATACACATTCGGCTCCGACTCTATAGGCATAGATAAATAAAGAACAATAGATAGATTAAAAACGATAAATAAAAAACGATACATAGATAGTGCATAGATAGTTCACAACCTCCTCCTACGATAGATAAAACGATAGATAAAAAACTACTCCTCGTCGTCCTCCTCCTCCGACTCGGACTCCACCTCGGTGATGTCCTCCTCCGACGTCTGGATGAAGGCGTCAAGGTACCGATCGTCTTCGGAGTCCTAGGACGACGCTGCTCCTAGCTCGATGTTGAATTGAGCGACCGTCTTTCGCGTACGCCGGTCCTCACGATAGGCGGCTCGCTCCGCCCTCCTCTCCTCTCTCCCAGTCCTCCTTTGCGCAAAGAACTGCTGCTCATTGATGATGTCCTGCGGGAATCGTTGGCGCCACAACGACATGGCTTCCTCGTCCATCTCGGCGAGGCTGAGACGGCGCTAACGCCTCCGGTTCTCGCGACGACCCTTGTCGGTGATAAGCCGCGGGGGAGGCTCCAGCTCCCGCGTCGGCACCTCCAGGAAGTTCATGTCCCTACGGGACCGCCGGAGGTGCCACGCTGCCGCGTTGTACGCGCGGGCGGCCTCGTGGGCAGTGTCGAAGGTGCCGAGGCCGAGGCGCACGTCGCCGGACCGATCTCGGCGGAGAAGGCGCTATAGGGGCGCGCGGAGATGCTGTGGTAGCCCGAAGCTCCCCAGCGGCGCGGCGGCATGGTGGCGCATCGGCGACGAGGTGAGAAAGCAGAAGAGGGCGCGTGGCGAGGTGGAGAGCGGTGGGAGGGTGCCTGGTGGGCGCTGCATTTTATAGGCGCGCCGGACACCTCGCTCCAAAACTAGCGCGTGCCCGGCCGCCCTTTCGCACGCCCGGAATCTTTTCCCGCGCGCCTGAGATTTTTGCCGCCACTGGAGCGCGCGAAACCGCCCACCGCGTGCTAAAATCACATTTTAACGCACGCGCGCGTTTTTTGCAGCCACTGTTGGAGATGCTCTAAGCCGCCTCTCTCATTCATTGAGGCTTCTAAACTAGTTATACGATTACTAATTTAAAAGTCTCAACAAATTTTCGAAGCGGCTTATTTTTTAAACTGGAAAGAGACAGCTTATTTTTAAGCTGCCCAAAAAAGCTGGCCCTGGGTCTCGAATCCCTTTCCCTGGGTTCTTATGAGCAGCTATTAGTGACACTAAAAAAAGCAGTTATTAATATGCCTCTATCATCTATTTTATGATTTATCCAAATCCTCCATTTTCCCTTTCAATAAGTCCCAAATGGATGATAAATATATTGGGATACCATATGATGTTGGAAGATCTATAAACGGTGTTTTCAAGTATTTGGAGGACATGGTTTAAAGGATGGATATAGCAGACATTATTATCGGGGGAAACGTTGGCTTCCGGTCGGCCGGCTAGCGATTTGGGCTGATCCAGTGCGTGACGTTCGATCGCCCCGATCCAACCTACTCCACGCAAGCCACGTGTCCTTTGACGCCCCACAGCCACCCTCCCACTCCTACCCCTTAGGCCAACTCCACCGCGCGACCCCATTCTGTCCGGGCCCGTCCGCTTGGGGTAAAACGGACAAACAGGGCAGCCCAGCGCGCGAGAGCAAACAAACTTTTGTCCGTTTTGTGTCCGCTTTCGACCCATCCGCGGTCCAAGTTTGCGCCGTTTTGGGGGTGAAACGGACACCACGCGGACGCGCCGGTCGTCTGCGCGTGTCCTCCCCTGGCCCCCCCTAGCCCGCCCGTCGGTGGCACAGGACGGGCCTTTTTCTATCCGCCCCCTCCCTCCCTCCTGAAGGAAATATGCCCTAGAGGCAATAATAAAGTTATTATTTATTTCCTCATATCATGACAAATGTTTATTATTCATGCTAGAATTGTATTAACCGGAAACATGATACATGTGTGAATACATAGACAAACCTATAGTCACTAGTATGCCTCTACTTGACTAGCTCATTAATCAAAGATGGTTATGTTTCCTAACCATAGACATGTGTTGTCATTTGATTAGTGGGATCACATCATTAGAAGAATGATGTGATTGACATGACCCATTCCGTTAGCCTAGCACTTGATCGTTTAGTATACTGCTATTGCTTTCTTCATGACTTATACATGTTCCTGTAACTATGAGAATTATGCAACTCCGTTTACGGAGGAACACTTTGGTACTACCAAACGTCACAACGTAATCGGGTGATTATAAAGGAGTACTACAGGTGTCTCCGAAGGTACATGTTGAGTTGGCGTATTTCGAGATTAGGTTTTGTCACTCCGATAGTCGGAGAGGTATCTCTGGGCCCTCTCGGTAATGCACATCATTATAAGCCTTGCAAGCAATGTGACTAATGAGTTGGTTACGAGATGATGCATTACAGAACGATTAAAGAGACTTTCCGGTAACGAGATTGAACTAGGTATTGGATACCAACGATCAAATCTCGGGCAAGTAACATACCGATGACAAAGGGAACAACGTATGTTGTTATGCGGTTTGACCGATAAAGATCTTCGTAGAATATGTAGGAACCAATATGGGCATCAAGGTCCTGCTATTGGTTATTGACCGAGAATAGTTCTAGGTCATGTCTACATAGTTCTCGAACCCGTAGGGTCCGCACGCTTAACGTTACGATGACAGTTTTATTATGAGTTTATAAGTTTTGATGTACCGAAGTTTGTTCGGAGTCCCGGATGTGATCACGGACATGACGAGGAGTCTCAAAATGGTCGAGAAATAAAGATCGATATATTGGAAGCCTATATTTGGACATTGGAATCGTTCCGGGTGAAATCGACATTTACCGAGTACCGGAGGTTACGGAACCCCGGGGTTATTGGGCCTACATGGGCCACGAGGGAGAAGAGGAAGGAGCAGGAGGGGCCACGCGCCCCCCTCCTAGTCCGAATAGGACAAGGGAAGAGGCGGCGCCCCCCTTCCTTCCCCTCTTCCTCCTCTTTCCCCCCTTCTCCTACTCCTACTTGGAAAGAAGGGAGTCCTACTCCCGGTGGACTCCCCCCTTGGCGCGCCCTCCTTAGTCGTCCGCCTCCTCCCCCTGGCTCCTTTATATACGGGGGCGGGAGGGGGGGCACCCCAAAGACACAAGTTGATCTACGGATCGTTCCTTAGCCGTGTGTGGTGCCCCCCTCCACCATATTCCACCTCGGTCATATCGTCGCGGAGTTTAGGCGAAGCCCTGCGCCGGTAGAACATCATCATGGTCAACACGCCGTCGTGCTGACGGAACTCATCTCCGGAGCTCTGCTGGATCGGAGGCCGGATATCGTCATCGAGCTGAACGTGTGCTGAACTCGAAGGCTCCGTACGTTCGGTGCTTGGATCGGTCGGATCGTGAAGACGTACGACTACATCAACCGCGTTGTGCTAACGCTTCCGCTTACGGTCTACGAGGGTACGTGGACGAACACTCTCCCCTTTCGTTGCTATGCACCATGATCTTGCGTGTGCGTAGGAAATTTTTTGAAACTACTACGTTCCCCAACAGTGGCATCCGAGCCTAGGTTTTATGCGTTGATGTTATATGCACGAGTAGAACACAAGTGAGTTGTGGGCGATACAAGTCATACTGCTTACCAGCATGTCATACTTTGGTTCGGCGGTATTGTGAGATGAAGCGGCCCGGACCGACGTTACGCGTACGCTTACGCGAGACTGGTTTCATCGTTACGAGCACTTGTGCTTAAAGGTGGCTGGCGGTGTTGGAAATATGCCCTAGAGGCAATAATAAAAGTATTATTATATTTCATTGTTCATGATAATTGTCTTTTATTCATGCTATAACTGTATTATCCGGAAATCGTAATACACGTGTGAATACATAGACCACAATATGTCCCTAGTGAGCCTCTAGTTGACTAGCTCGTTGTGATCAACAGATAGTCATGGTTTCCTGACTATGGACATTGGATGTCGTTGATAACGGGATCACATCATTAGGAGAATGATGTGATGGACAAGACCCAATCCTAAGCATAGCACAAAGATCGTGTAGTTCGTTTGCTAGAGCTTTTCCAATGTCAAGTATCTCTTCCTTAGACCATGAGATCGTGTAACTCCCGGATACCGTAGGAGTGCTTTGGGTGTATCAAAGCGTCACTGGCGTGGCGGGTGACTATAAAGGTGCACTACAGGTATCTCCGAAAGTGTCATTGGGTTGACACGGATCGAGATGGGATTTGTCACTCCGTGCAAGCGGAGAGGTATCTCTGGGCCCACTCGGTAGGACATCATCATAATGTGCACAATGTGACCAAGGGGTTAATCACGGGATGATGTGTTGCGGAACGAGTAAAGAGACTTGCCGGTAACGAGATTGAACAAGGTATCGGTATACCGACGATCGAATCTCGGGCAAGTAAAATACCGCTAGACAAAAGGAATTGTATACGGGATCGACAGAGTCCTTGACATCGTGGTTCATCCGATGAGATCATCGTGGAACATGTGGGAGCCAACATGGGTATCCAGATCCCGCTGTTGGTTATTGATCGGAGAACGTCTCGGTCATGTTCAGATGTCTCCGAACCCGTATGGTCTACACACTTAAGGTTCGATGACGCTAGGGTTATAAAGGAAGCTTGTATGTGGTTACCGAATGTTGTTGAGTCCGGATGAGATCCCGGACGTCACGAGGAGTTCGGAATGGTCCAGAGGTAAAGATTTATATATGGGAAGTCTGTTTTGGTCACCGGAAAAGTTTGGGGTTTATCGATACGCATCTGGGACCACCGGAGGGTCCGGGGTCCACCAAGTGGGGCCACCTGCCCTGAAGGCTGCGTGGGCCAAGTGTGGGAGGGACCAGCCCCTAGGTGGGCTGGGCGCCCCACCAAGGCCCAAGGCGTGGGAAGAGTGGGAGGGGGCAAACCCTAGGGCAGATGGGCCCTAAGGCCCACCCTGGGTGCGCCTCCCCCTCTCTCCCCCTCTGGCCGCCACCCAGATTGGATCTGGAGGCTGGCCGCACCCTTGGGGGTGGGAAACCCTAAAGGGGGCGCAGCCCCCCTCTCCCCCTATAAATAGTGAGGCATAGGGCTGCCCAGAGAACACACAGAATACACGTGATTCAATCTCTGCCTTTGGTTGCAGCCCCCTCCTCTCTCCCAAGTACTCCTCCTCTCCCGTGGTGCTTAGTGAAGCCCTGCTGGATTGCCACACTCATCCACCACCACCACGCCGTTGTGCTGCTGCTGGATGGAGTCTTCCTCAACCTCTCCCTCTCTCCTTGCTGGATCAAGGCGTGGGAGACATCGTCGGGCTGTACGTGTGTTGAACGCGGAGGTGCCGTGCGTTTGGCACTTGATCATCGGTGATTTGAATCACGACGAGTACGACTCCATCAACCCCGTTCACTTGAACGCTTCCGCTTAGCGATCTACAAGGGTATGTAGATGCACTCTCTTTCTACTCGTTGCTGGTCTCTCCATAGATAGATCTTGGTGACACGTGAGGAAAATTTTTGAATTTACGCCTCGTTCCCCAACGATGGCATCATGAGCTAGGTCTATTGCGTAGATTCTTTGCACGAGTAGAACACAAAGTAGTTGTGGGCGTTGATTTTGTTCAATATGCTTACCGTTACTAGTCCAATCTTGTTTCGACGGTATTGTGGGATGAAGCGGCCGGACCGACCTTACACGCTCTTCACGTGAGGCGGAGTTCCATCGATTGACATGCACTTCGTGCATAAGGTGGCTAGCGGTGCCGTCTCTCCCACTTTAGTCGGAACGGATTCGATGAAAAGGGTCCTTATGAAGGGTAAATAGCAATTGACATATCACGATGTGGTTTTGCGTAGGTAAGAAAAGTTCTTGCTAGAAACCCATAGCAGCCACGTAAAACATGCAACAACAATTAGAGGACGTCTAACTTGTTTTTGCAGGGTATGCTATGTGATGTGATATGGCCAAGAAGAATGTGATGAATGATATGTGATGTATGAGATTGATCATGTTCTTGTAATAGGAATCACGACTTGCATGTCGATGAGTATGACAACCGGCAGGAGCCATAGGAGTTGTCTTAATTTATTGTATGACCTGCGTGTCATTAAACAACGCCATGTAATTACTTTACTTTGTTGCTAACCGGTAGCCATAGTAGTAGAAGTAATAGTTGGCGAGACAACTTCATGAAGACACGATGATGGAGATCATGATGATGGAGATCATGGTGTCATGCCGGTGACGATGATGATCATGGAGCCCTGAAGATGGAGATCAATGGAGCTATATGATATTGGCCATATCATGTCACCACTATTTGATTGCATGTGATGTTTATCATGTTTATGCATCTTGTTTACTTAGGACGACGGTAGTAAATAAGATGATCCCTTACAAAATTTCAAGAAGTGTTCTCCCCTGACTGTGCACCGTTGCTACAGTTCGTCGCTTCTAAGCACCACGTGATGATCGGGTGTGATGGATTCTTACGTTCACATACAACGGGTGCAAGACAGTTTTACACAGCGAAAACACTTAGGGTTAACTTGACGAGCCTAGCATGTATAGACATGGCCTCGGAACACGGAGACCGAAAGGTCGAGCATGAGTCGTATGGAAGATACGATCAGCATGAAGATGTTCACCGACGATGACTAGTCCGTCTCATGTGATGATCGGACACGGGCTAGTTGGCTTGGATCATGTAATCACTTAGATGACCAGAGGGATGTCTATCTGAGTGGGAGTTCATAAGATGAACTTAATTATCCTGAACATAGTCAAAAGATCTTTGCAAATTATGTCGTAAGCTCGCGCTTTAGTTCCACTATTTATGTTCCTAGAGAAAATATAGTTGAAAGTTGACAGTAGCGATTATGCGGACAGTAGAAAGCTTATGTCCTTAATGCACCGCTCAGTGTGCTGAACCCCAAACGTCGTTTGTGGATGTTGCGAACATCGGACATACACGTTTTGATAACTACATGATAGTTCAGTTAAACGGTTTAGAGTTGAGGCACCAAAGACGTTTTTTTGAAACGTCGCGGAACATATGAGATGTTTTCGAGGGCTGAAATTGGGATTTCAGGCTCGTGCCCATGTCAAGAGATATAAGACCTCCGACGATTTTCTTAGCCAGCAAACTAAGGGAGGAAAGCTCAATCGTTGAGCTTGTGCTCAGATTGTCTGAGTGCAACAAATCACTTGAATCGAGTGGGAGTTAATCTTCCAGATGAGATAGTGATGTTTCTCCAAAGTCATTGCCACCAAGCTGCTAGAGCTTCGTGATGAACTATAACATATCAGGGATAGATATGATGATCCTTGAGGTATTCACGATGTTTGACACCGCGAAAGTAGAAATCAAGAAGAAGCATCAATTGTTGATGGTTGGTGAAACCACTAGTTTCTAGAAGGGCAAGGGCAAGAAGGGGTACTTCATGAAACGGCAAATCAGCTGCTGCTCCAGTGAAGAAACCCAAGGTTGAACCCAAACCCGAGACTAAGTGCTTCTGTGATAAGGGGAATAGTCACTAGAGCGGAATTACCCTAGATACTTGGTAGATGAAAAGGCTGGCAAGGTCGATAGAAGTATATTGGATATACATTATGTTAATGTGTATTTTACTAGTACTCCTAGTAGCACTAGGGTATTAGATACCGGTTCGGTTACTAAGTGTTAGTAACTCGAAATAAAAGCTACGGAATATACGGAGACTAGCTAAAGGTGAGCTGACGATATATGTTGGAAGTGTTTCCAAGGTTGATGTGATCAAGCATCGCACGCTCCCTCTACCATCGAGATTTGGTGTTTGCGTTGAGCATAGACATTTTTGGATTATGTCTATCGCAATACGATTATTCATTTAAGGAGAATAATGGTTACTCTATTTATTTGAATAATACCTTCAATGGTCTTGCACCTAAAGGAATGGTTTATTGAGTCTCGATCATAGTGATACACATTTTCATGCCAAAAGGATATAAGATAGTAATGATAGTACCACTTACTTGTGGCACTGCCATATAAGTCATATTGGTGTAAAACGCATGAAGAAGCTCCATGTTGATGGATCTTTGGACTCACTCGTTTTTGAAAAGTTTGAAGACATGCGAACCATGTCATTGGTGTATACGCATGAAGAAACTCCATGCAGATGGATCATTTGGACTCACTTGATTTTGAATCACTTGAGATATGCAAATCATACCACATGGGCAAGATGACTAAAAGCCTCGTTTTTCAAAGAAATGGAACAAGATAGCAACTTGTTGGAAGTAACACATTTTGATGTGTGCAGTCCAATGAGTCTTTGAGGCATCTGATGAATATCGTTATGTTCTTACTTCACGGTGATTCGAGTAGATGTAGAGTATATTTACTTGATGAAACACAAGTCTGAATTATTGAATGGTTCAAGTAATTTCAGAGTGAAGTTGAAGATCATCGTGACAAGAGGATGAAATGTCTATGATATGATCATAAAGATGAGTATCTGAGTTACGAGTTTGGCACACAATTAAGACATTGTGGAAATGTTTCACAATTAATACCGCCTGGAACACCATAGTTTGATGGTGTGTCTGAACATCATAGTTGCACCCTATTGGATATGGTGTGTACCATGAAATCTCTTGTCGAATTACCACTATTGTTCATGGGTTAGGCATTAGAGACAACCACATTCACTTTAATTAGGGCACCACGTAATTCCGTTGAGATGACACCGTATGAACTATGGTTTAGAGAAACCTAAGCTGTCATTTCTTAAAGGTTTGGGGCTGCGACGCTTATGTGAAAAAGTTTCAGGTTGATAAGCTCGAACCCAAAGCGGATAAAATGCATCTTCATAGGACACCCAAAACAGTTGGGTATTCCTCCTAATTCAGATCCGAAAGCAATAGGGATTGTTTCTTGAATCAGGTCCTTTCTCGAGGAAAAGTTTGTCTCGAAAAGTTGAGTGGGAGGATGGTGGAGACTTGATATGGTTATTGAACCGTCACTACAACTAGTGTGTAGCAGGGCACAGGAAGTTGTTCTTGTGGCACCTACACCAATTGAAGTAGAAGCTTATGATAGTGATCATGAAGCTTCAGATCAAGTCACTACCGAACCTCGTAGGATGACAAGGATGCGTACTGCTTCAGAGTGGTACGGTGATCCTGTCTTGAAGGTCATGTTGCTAGACAACAATGAACCTACGAGCTATGGAGAAGCAATGGTGGGCCCAAATTCCGACAAATGGTTAGAAGCCATGAAATCCGAGATAGGATCCATGTATCAGAACAAAGCATGGACTTTGGTGGACTTGCCCGTTGATCGGCAAGCTATTGAGATAAATGGATCTTTAAGAAGAAGATGGACGTGGACGGTAATGTCACCATCCATGAAGCTCGACTTGTGGCGAAGAGTTCTTCACAAGTTCAGGGAGTTGACTACAATGAGATTTTCTCATTCGTAGCGATGCTTAAGTCCGTCGGAATCATGTTAGCATTAGCTGCATTTATGAAATCTGGCAAATGGATGTCAAAATGAGTTTCCTTACTAGTCTTCGTAAGGAAATGTTGTATGTGATACAATCCGAAAGGTTTTGTCGATCCTAAGGATGCTAAAAGGTATGCTAGCTCCAGCGATCCTTCTAAGGACTGGAGTAAGCATCTCGGAGTTGGAATATGTACTTTGATAAGATGATCAAAGACTTTGGGTTTATACAAATTTATGAGAAACTTGTATTTCCAAAGAAGTGAGTGGGAGCACTATAGAATTTCTGGTGAGTATATGTTATTGACATATTGTTGATCAGAAATGATGTAGAATTTCTGGAAAGCATATATGGTTATTTGAAAAGTGTTTTTCAATATAAAACCTGGTTTAAACTACTTGAACATTGAGCATCAAGATCTATGAAGATAGATCAAAAATGCTCAATAGTACTTTCAAATGAGCACATACCTTGACATGATCTAGAAGGTGTTCAAGATGGATCAGTCAAAGGAGTTCTTGCCTGAGTTGTAAGGTATGAAGTCAAGACTTAAAGCTCGACCATGGCGTAAAAGAGAGAAAGGACGAAGGTCGCCCCTATGTTTCGGACATAGGCTCTATAGTATGCTATCTTTGTGTACCGCATCGAAGTGTGCCTTGCCATGAGTCATCAAGGGTACAAGAATGATCCAGAATGGATCATTGGACAGCGATCAAAATTGTCCTTGGAGTAAATAAGGACATGTTTCTCGATTATGGAGGTGATAAAGAGTTCGGCGTAAAGGGTTACATCGATGCAAGCTTTAACACCTATCCGAAAGTGACTCGAGTAGCAAACCGGATACGTATAGTGGAGCAACCATTTGGAATAGCTCCAAGTGGAGCGTGGAAGCAACATTTACAGAATGACCTAGAGATTTGCAAAGTACATACGGATCTGAATGTTGCAGACCCGTTGACTAAAAACCTCTCTTGCAAGCAAAACATGATCAAACCCCAGAACTCATTGAGTCTTAATCACATGATGATGTGAACTAGTTTAGTGACACTAGTAAACTCTTTGGATGTTGGTCACATGGCGATGTGACCTGTCAATGTTAAATCACATAGCGATGTGAACTAGATTATTGACTCTAGTGCAAGTGGGAGACTGTTGGAAATATGCCCTAGAGGCAATAATAAAAGTATTATTATATTTCATTGTTCATGATAATTGTCTTTTATTCATGCTATAACTGTATTATCCGGAAATCGTAATACACGTGTGAATACATAGACCACAATATGTCCCTAGTGAGCCTCTAGTTGACTAGCCGTTGTGATCAACAGATAGTCATGGTTTCTGGCTATGGACATTGGATGTCGTTGATAACGGGATCACATCATTAGGAGAATGATGTGATGGACAAGACCCAATCCTAAGCATAGCACAAAGATCGTAGTTCGTTTGCTAGAGCTTTTCCAATGTCAAGTATCTCTTCCTTAGACCATGAGATCGTGTAACTCCCGGATACCGTAGGAGTGCTTTGGGTGTATCAAACGTCACAACGAATCGGGTGACTATAAAGGTGCACTACAGGTATCTCCGAAAGTGTCATTGGGTTGACACGGATCGAGATAGGATTTGTCACTCCGTGCAAACGGAGAGGTATCTCTGGGCCCACTCGGTAGGACATCATCATAATGTGCACAATGTGACCAAGGGGTTGATCACGGATGATGTGTTGCGGAACGAGTAAAGAGACTTGCCGGTAACGAGATTGAACAAGGTATCGGTATACCGACGATCGAATCTCGGGCAAGTAAAATACCGCTAGACAAAAGGAATTGTATACGGATCGACAGAGTCCTTGACATCGTGGTTCATCCGATGAGATCATCGTGGAACATGTAGGAGCCAACATGGGTATCCAGATCCGCTGTTGGTTATTGATCGGAGAACGTCTCGGTCATGTCGCAGATGTCTCCGAACCCGTAGGGTCTACACACTTAAGGTTCGATGGACGCTAGGGTTATAAAGGAAGCTTGTATGTGGTTACCGAATGTTGTTCGAGTCCGGATGAGATCCCGGACGTCACGAGGAGTTCGGAATGGTCCAGAGGTAAAGATTTATATATGGGAAGTCCTGTTTTGGTCACCGGAAAAGTTTGGGGTTTATCGGAGCGTCTGGGACCACCGGAGGGTCCCGGGTCCACCAAGTGGGGCCACCTGCCCTGAGAAGGCTGCGTGGGCCAAGTGTGGGAGGGACCAGCCCCTAGGTGGGCTGGGCGCCCCACCAAGGCCCAAGGCGTGGGAAGAGTGGGAGGGGCAAACCCTAGGGCAGATGGGCCCTAAGGCCCACCCAGGTGCGCTCCCCTCTCTCCCCTCGCCGCCACCAGATTGGATCTCGAGGCTGGCCGCACCCTTGGGGTGGGAAACCTAAAGGGGCGCAGCCCCTCTCCCCTATAAATAGTGAGGCATAGGGCTGCCCAGAGAACACACAGAATACACGTGATTCAATCTCTGCCTTTGGTTGCAGCCCCCTCCTCTCTCCCAAGTACTCCTCCTCTCCCGTGGTGCTTAGTGAAGCCCTGCTGGATTGCCACACTCATCCACCACCACCACGCCGTTGTGCTGCTGCTGGATGGAGTCTTCCTCAACCTCTCCCTCTCTCCTTGCTGGATCAAGGCGTGGGAGACATCGTCGGGCTGTACGTGTGTTGAACGCGGAGGTGCCGTGCGTTTGGCACTTGATCATCGGTGATTTGAATCACGACGAGTACGACTCCATCAACCCCGTTCACTTGAACGCTTCCGCTTAGCGATCTACAAGGGTATGTAGATGCACTCTCTTTCTACTCGTTGCTGGTCTCTCCATAGATAGATCTTGGTGACACGTAGGAAAATTTTTGAATTTCTGCTACGTTCCCCAACAGGCGGGTGTCTGTCTCTCTCACTTTAGCTGAATCGAGTGTGGCTATGCCGGTCCTTGCGAAGGTTAAAACAGCACCAACTTGACGAACTATCGTTGTGGTTTTTGATGCGTAGGTAAGAACGGTTATTGCTAAGCCCGTAGCAGCCATGTAAAATTTGCAACAACAAAGTAGAGGACGTCTAACTTGTTTTTGCAGGGCATGTTGTGATGTGATATGGTCAAGACGTGATGCTATATTTTTGTATGAGATGATCATGTTTTGTAACCGAAGTTATCGGCAACTGGCAGGAGCCATATGGTGGTCGCTTTATTGTATGAAATGCAAATGCCCTGTAATTGCTTTACTTTATCACTAAGCGGTAGCGATAGTCGTAGAAGCAATAGACGGCATAACGACAACGATGCTACAATGGAGATCAAGGTGTCACGCCGGTGACGATGGTGATCACGATGGTGCTTCGAAGATAGAGATCACAAGCACAAGATGATGATGGCCATATCATATCACTTATATTGATTGCATGTGATGTTTATCCTTTATGCATCTTATCTTGCTTTGATTGATGGTAGCATTTTAAGATGATCTCTCACTTAATAATCAAGAAGTGTTCTCCCTGAGTATGCACCGTTGCAAAAGTTCTTCGTGCTGAGACACCACGTGATGATCGGGTGTGATAGGCTCTACGTTCAAATACAACGGGTGCAAAACAGTTGCACACGCGAATACTCAGTCATACTTGACGAGCCTAGCATATCAGATATGGCCTCGAACACGGAGACCGAAAGGTCGAGCGTGAATCATATAGTAGATATGATCAACATAGTGATGTTCACCATTGAAACTACTCCATCTCACGTGATGATCGGACATGGTTTAATTGATTTGGATCACGTGATCACTTAGATGACTAGAGAGATGTCTGTCTAAGTGGGAGTTCTTAAGTAATATGATTAATTGAACTTAAATTTATCATGAACTTAGTACCTGATAGTATTTTGCTTGTCTATGTTTGTTTGTAGATAGATGGCTCGTCTTTGTTGTTCCGTTGAATTTTAATGCGTTCCTTGAGAAAGCAAAGTTGAAAGATGATGGTAGCAATTACACGGATCGGGTCCGTAACTCGAGGATTATCCTCATTGCTGCACGTAAAAGTAACATCCTCGAAGCACCGCTGGGTGCGAGCCTGCTGCCGATGTAACCGACGACGTTAAGAACGTCTGGCGAGCAAAGCTGATGACTACTCGATAGTTCAATGTGCCATGCTTTACGGCTTAGAACCGGGTCATCAACGACATTTTGAACGTCATGGAGCATATGAGATGTTCCAGAGTTGAAGTTAATATTTCAAGCAAATGCCCGGATTGAGAGATATGAAGTCTCCAATAAGTTCTATAGCTGCAAGATGGAGGAGAATAGTTTCATCGGTGAACACATACTCAAAATGTGCGGGTATAATAATCACTTGATTCAACTAGGAGTTAATCTTCACGATGATAGTGTCATTGATGAATTCTCCAATCACTGCCACCAAGCTACAAGAGCCTCGTGATGAACTATAATATGCAAGGGATGAACAAGACTATTCCCGAGCTCTTCGCAATGCTAAAAGCTGCGGAGGTAAAAATCAAGAAGGAGCATCAAGTGTTGATGGTTAACAAGACCACCAGTTTCAAGAAAAAGGGCAAAGGGAAGAAGAAGGGGAACTTCAAAAGAACGGCAAGCAAGTTGCTGCTCAAGAAAAGAAACCCAAGTCCGGACCTAAGCTGAAATCGAGTACTTTCTACCGCAAGCGATCGACATCGAAGCGGAACTGCCCCAAGTATTTGGCGGATAAGAAGGATGGCAAAGTAAACAAAGGTATATGTGATATACATGTTATTGATGTGTACCTTACTAATGCTCGCAGAGCACTGGTATTTGATCTGGTTACATTGCTAATATTTGCAACTCAAAGCAGGGACTACGGATTAAGCAAAGATTGGCTAAAGACGAGGTGACGATGCGCGTGGGAAATGGTTCCAAAGTCGATGTGATTGCGGTCGGCACGCTACCTCTACATCTACCATCGGGATTAGTTTTAGACCTAAATAATTGTTATTTGGTGCCAGCGTTGAGCATGAACATTATATCTGGATCTTGTTTAATGCGAGACGGTTATTCATTTAAATCAGAGAATAATGGTTGTTCTATTTATATGAGTAATATCTTTTATGGTCATGCACCCTTGAAGAGTGGTCTATTCTTATTGAATCTCGACATTAGTGATACACATGTTCATAGTGTTGAAACCAAAAGATGAAGAGTTGATAACGATAGTGCAACTTATTTGTGGCACTGCCGTTTGGGTCATATCGGGAAGAAACTCCATACTGATGGACTTTTGGAATCACTTGATTATGAATCACTTGGTACTTGCGAACCGTGCCTCATGGGCAAGATGACTAAAACGCCATTCTCTGGAACTATGGAGCGGGCAACTGATTTGTTGGAAATCATACATACTGATGTTTGTGGTCCAATGAATGTTGAGGCTCGCGGCGGGTATCGTTATTTTCTCACCTTCACAGATGATTTGAGCAGATATGGGTATATCTACTTATGAAACACAAGTCTGAAACATTTGAAAAATTCAAAGAATTTCAGAGTGAAGTGGAAAATCATCATAACAAGAAAATAAAGTTTCTACGATCTGATCGTGGAGGAGAAAATTTGAGTTACGAGTTTGGTCTGCACTTGAAACAATGCGGAATAGTTTCGCAACTCACGCCACCCAGAACACCACAACGAAATGGTGTGTCCGAACGTCGTAATCGTACTTTACTAGATATGGTACAATCTATGATGTCTCTTACTGATTTACCGCTATCATTTTGGGGTTATGCTTTAGAGACGGCCGCATTCACGTTAAATAGGGCACCATCAAAATCCGTTAAGACAACGCCTTATGAACTGTGGTTTGGCAAGAAACCAAAGTTGTCGCTTCTTAAAGTTTGGGGCTGCGATGCTTATGTGAAGAAACTTCAACCAGATAAGCTCGAACCCAAATCGGAGAAATGTGTCTTCATAGGATACCCAAAAGAGACTATTGGGTACACCTTCTATCACAGATCTGAGGGCAAGATTTTCGTTGCTAAAATCGGATCCTTTCTAGAAAAGGAGTTTCTCTCGAAAGAAGTGAGTGGGAGGAAAGTAGAACTTGATAAGATAAATGTATCTACTCCCTTATTGGAAAGTAGTTCATCACAAGAACCGGTTTCTGTGACAACTACACCAATTAGTGAGGAAGCTAATGATATTGATCATGAAACTTCAGATCAAGTTTCATGAACCTCGAGGTCTACAGAGTAAGATCCGCACTGTGAGTGGTACGGTAATCCTATTCTCGAAGTCATGTTACTTGACCATGATGAACCTACGAACTATGAGGAAGCGATGATGAGCCCAGATTCCGCAAAATGGCTAGAGGCCATGAAATCGAGATGGGATCCATGTATGAAAACAAAGTATGGACTTTGGTTGACTTGCCGATGATCGGCAAGCCATTGAAAATAAATGGATCTTTAAGAAGAAGACCGACGCTGATGGTAATGTAATCGTCTATAAAGCTCAACTTGTTGCAAAAGGTTTTGACAAGTTCAAGGAGTTGACTACGATGAGACTTTCTCACCCGTAGCGATGCTTAAGTCTGTCCGAATCATGTTAGCTATTGCTGCATTTCATGATTATGAAATTTGGCAAATGGATGTCAAAACTGCATTCTTGAATGGATTTTTGGAAGAAGAGTTGTATATGATGCAGCCAGAAGGTTTTGTTGATCCAAAAGGTGCTAACAAAGTGTGCAAGCTCCAACGTTCCATTTATGGACTGGTGCAAGCATCTCGGAGTTGGAATAAACGTTTTGATAGTGTGATCAAAGCATATGGTTTTATCTGAGACTTTTGGAGAAGCTTTGTCAGATTTACAAGAAAGTGAGTGGGAGCTCAGAGCATTTCGATATTATATGTAGATGACATATTATTAATTTGAAATGATATAGAATTTCTGGATAGCATAAAGGGATACTTGAATAAAAGTTTTTCAATGAAAGACCTCGGTGAAGCTGCTTACATATTGGGCATCAAGATCTATAGAGATAGATCAAGGCGCTTAATAGGACTTTCACAAAGCACATACCTTGACAAAATTTTGAAAAGTTCAAAATGGATCGGCAAAGAAAGGTTTCTTGCTGTGCTACAAGGTGTGAAGTTGAGTCAAACTCAATGCCCGACCACATCGAAGATATAGAGAAAATGAAAGATGTTCCTATGCTTCAGCCATAGGCTCTATCATGTATGCAATGCTATGTACCGACCGACGTATGCTTAGCAATAAGCTTGCCAGAAGGTACCAAAGTAATCCAGAGTGGATCATCGACAATGCCAAGAACATCTGAAATACCTGAAAAGGACTAAGGATATGTTTCTCGTATATGGAGGTGACAAAGAGCTAGTCGTAAATGGTTACGTCGATGCAAGCTTTGACACTAATCCGGACGATTCTAAATCGCAAACCGGATATGTGTTTTTATTAAAAGGTGGAGTTGTAAGTTGGTGCAGTTCTAAACAAAGCGTCGTGGCGGGATCTACATGTGAAGCGGAGTACATAGCTGCTTCTGAAGCAGCAAATGAAGGAGTTTGAATGAAGGAGTTCATTTCCAATCTAGGTGTCATACCTAGTGCATCGGGACCAATGAAGATCTTCTGTGACAATACTGGTGCAATTGCCTTGGCAAAGGAATCCAGATTTCACAAGAGGACCAAGCACATCAAGAGACGCTTCAATTCCATTCGGGACCAAGTCCAAGTGGGAGACATAGAGATTTGCAAGATACATACGGATCTGAATATTGCAGACCGTTGACTAAGCCTCTCTCACGAGCAAAACATGATCGTAACCAAGACTCCTTGGGTGTTAGAATCATTACTATGTAATCTAGATTATTGACTCTAGTGCAAGTGGGAGGATGAAGGAAATATGCCCTAGAGGCAATAATAAAGTTATTATTTATTTCCTCATATCATGATAAATGTTTATTATTCATGCTAGAATTGTATTAACCGGAAACATGATACATGTGTGAATACATAGACAAACCTATAGTCACTAGTATGCCTCTACTTGACTAGCTCATTAATCAAAGATGGTTATGTTTCCTAACCATAGACATGTGTTGTCATTTGATTAGTGGGATCACATCATTAGAAGAATGATGTGATTGACATGACCCATTCCGTTAGCCTAGCACTTGATCGTTTAGTATCTTGCTATTGCTTTCTTCATGACTTATACATGTTCTCGTAACTATGAGAATTATGCAACTCCGTTTACGGAGGAACACTTTGGTACTACCAAACGTCACAACGAATCGGGTGATTATAAAGGAGTACTACAGGTGTCTCCGAAGGTACATGTTGAGTTGGCGTATTTGAGATTAGGTTTTGTCACTCCGATAGTCGGAGAGGTATCTCTGGCCCTCTCGGTAATGCACATCATTATAAGCCTTGCAAGCAATGTGACCAATGAGTTGGTTACGAGATGATGCATTCTGAGCGAGTAAAGAGACTTGCGAAGAACGAGATTGAACTAGGTATTGGATACCGACGATCAAATCTCGGGCAAGTAACATACCGATGACAAAGGGAACAACGTATGTTGTTATGCGGTTTGACCGATAAAGATCTTCGTAGAATATGTAGGAACCAATATGGGCATCCAGGTCCCGCTATTGGTTATTGACCGAGAATAGTTCTAGGTCATGTCTACATAGTTCTCGAACCCGTAGGGTCCGCACGCTTAACGTTACGATGACAGTTTTATTATGAGTTTATAAGTTTTGATGTACCGAAGTTTGTTCGGAGTCCCGGATGTGATCACGGACATGACGAGGAGTCTCGAAATGGTCGAGACATAAAGATCGATATATTGGAAGCCTATATTTGGACATCGGAATCGTTCCGGGTGAAATCGGCATTTTACCGGAGTACCGGGAGGTTACCGGAACCCCCCCGGGGGGTTATTGGGCCTACATGGGCCACGAGGGAGAAGAAGGAAGGAGCCAGGAGGGGGCCGCGCGCCCCTCCCCTCCTAGTCCGAATAGGACAAGGGAAGGGGGGCGGCGTCCCCCCTTTCCTTCCCCTCTTCCTCCTCTTTCCCCTTCTCCTACTCCTACTTGGAAAGAAGGAGTCCTACTCCCGGTGGGAGTAGGACTCCCCCCTGGCGCGCCTCCTTGGCCGCCGCCTCCTCCCCCGGCTCCTTTATATACGGGGCGGGGCACCCCAAAGACACAAGTTGATCTACGGATCGTTCCTTAGCCGTGTCGGTGCCCCTCCACCATATTCCACCTCGGTCATATCGTCGCGGAGTTTAGGCGAAGCCTGCGCCGTAGAACATCATCATCGCCACCACGCCGTCAGGCCGTGGAACTCATCTCCGAGCTCGCTGGATCGGAGGCCGAGATCGCCATCGAGCTGAACGTGTCTGAACTCGGAGGCTCCGTGACGTTCGGTGCTTGGATCGGTCGGATCGTGAAGACGACGACTACATCAACCGCGTTGTGCTAACGCTTCGCCACGGTCTCACGAGTGCGTGGACAAACACTCTCCCTCTCGTTGCTATGCCATCACCATGATCTTGCGTGTGCGTAGGAAATTTTTTGAAATTACTACGTTCCCCAACACCTCCGACCGCATCCACTCCACTCTTTCCCACTCTTCCCCTCTCTTCCCCTTGCCGCCGCCGGCCGCCCGCTGCCATTGCAGCCGTGTAACCGGACGCTTGCCACCCCTTCCTCTCGTCGCTGCCGAAGTTACCCAAGCACGCCACCTTGTTTGCGCACCCGCCGCCGGATTTGGGGCGGATCCGATCGGTCTTGAGCTCGCCCATTGTGGGAGGCGGGCTGCGCCATGGATGGCGGGCACTCGCGGAAGGCCTGGCAGGCCTCAAGGTCACATCTGCAGGCAGTGGCTCGTCCTCTAGCCACTCGGATCTGCACCGTCGGTGGTCCGCCGGCAGATACGCGAATGGCGGCCGGTCGGGCTCGGTGCTTGCCCAAAAGCTCGTCGGCGCACCGTTGCCCCTCATCAAGTGCGACCACTGCCCAAGGGTGGTCGTGCGCCGCGTGTCTACAACGCCGGAGCATCCCGGATGGGTGTTCATCAAGTGCTTAAACGATGGGGTATGTGCTCTTTTTAGCTTCGGTTTGTGCTCTTGAATTAGACCAGTGGTGCTAACTTTAAGTTTTATTGTGTAGAATGGATGCAAGTTTTGGTATTGGGAAGAAGAGTACATCGATATATTGATAGAGCGAAATGTAGTGCATGTTCGTGCACTTTTAGCTAGCCTAGAGGCTTTAGATGAGACAAGTGCACTTGTTGCTAGATTAGAGGCTAGGCACGATACTATGTGCGAAAAAGCAACAAGGCACGATACTACGTGTGAGGAAGCAACGTCGACTTCTGGCTTGAAGAAGAAAGGAGGGTGCAACGTCGTGCCTACTCCACAGATCAACAATGAGTGGATCGAGAAGGCGCTAATCCAACTCAAGGGAGCAGTTATGGAAGTTGGGTATCTTCTCAAATGTATTCTTGTGGTTCTTATTTTCTTTCGCCTTACTTTACTAGTCAAAAATGTAATGATGTATTGTCATGTACCAAAAATGGATGATAAAAAAAGTTTAAGGACTTGCAAAGAAATGTGCACACGAACAAGATGCGGCCTGGATGCATCTGCGCGCTGGGCGCACGGCCATCGCATCCCGGAAACTGCCCGAACACGACCCTATCCGCCTACCCAAACGGACAGAATCCGGACAAAATAGACGTACGTTTGGGGTCGCGCGTTGGAGTTGGCCAGGTCCCCCACCCACAACGAGAACAACCTCAAACCAGGATACGCAACAACCTCGAAGCCCGGAGATCACCCACCCACAGCGGAGCCGCACACCTCGAAGCAAGTCGAAGATGTTCGAGGAGCTGCGCCAGGCCGTACTCGCCGCTTCATCGCCGCCGTCCGAGGAGGTGCGCATGGCGGACCTCGCCGCTCCAGTCGCTTCATCGCCGCCGTCCGAGGAGGTGCGCGTGGGCGTGGCGGAGCTTGCCGCTCCGGTCGCTTCATCGCCGCCGTCCGATGAGGTGCGCGTGGCGGTGGCTTCCTCGCCGGTGGGCGGCGCGGAGGAGACGGCAGAGAAGATTGACGTCGATCTTTGGAAGCACCTGTCGGAGGTATTCTTCCTCCTCTTCACCCAGTTCGTCTGCAACGCCCTTCTCGCGGTACTGGCCCGGCACGTGAAGCCCGTGCGAGAATTTTTGCCACGGGCTTCATTCACGACGACGGGGCTGGCGGCGCCGTTCATATCCCTTGCGGGTGAGTATTGTCTGCGTGTTACTGTTCATGTTCTTTCGCGTTGATTCCTCGTGTAATGTTCTTGCGGGTGAGTAGCAATGCCGGGTGAGATGAAGCAACCGAGTAGGCGAGCAGCTGAGTTGTGCATGCATGAACATGATTGGCGTGTGCATGCATCAAATATGGGACAAAGTCACACTGGTACCTCATAAAAAATAAATCTCATTTGGGCTTTTTGGGGGGGGGGGGCACGGCCCCCTCACACTTCAACATAGCAATTTTGAAGCCCCCCATTTATTCTGACACGCACTAACATAGTTCCTACCGTGTAATGCAGATCCTAGCGCAAATGCCCACCACGGTGTGGGGATTTTCACTTGTGATGACCTGTTGGATGAATTACTGCGTTCTCAAAGAGACCAAGAAGATGACTGGTGACACCAGATCTGCACGGATTCCTGGTTCAAGGGTTTGTTGGCAGGGGCGGAGCCAGGAAATTTTGCTAATGGGTTCGCTAAGGGTTTGAGTATTATTTTTCTGCACAGGCTCACGATCGTTCACTTCTATTTATGGGCCATCAGCCGGCGTCTAGGTCCCCCAGGCTAGCTGCGCTGAACTCGAACCTTGGTCTCCTAGATGTGAGTGGGCTAGGCTAGGCTAGCCATGCGAACTACTGGCCGACTTTGATAAAAAGAAAGGTTTGACTTTAAATGAACCATATCACGAGTAGATCCGAGCGAAACATTCGAAGGGAAATTTTCGTATTGGGCCACATAGCTGCACGGCTGGGCCTAATCAACATCCAATCGCTACACTTCTAGGCCTTTTTTGCGCCACGAACAATGTGAGAAAAAAAGGCCGCGGCGCTGTCGAACTCGTGACCTCTTGTCCCGGCAAAAGGCTCCAGCAACCAACCGGACGTCCAAATTTGATGTTAAATAATCCCACATTGTTCCTTTAAACAGAATCCTACCCGTTTATATATGTTAGCAAGTGTCATGTACTAATCAGCAAGACGCATAAGGAAAGAGACCGTGAGATGAACTGAGGGTTGTCTATGGAAGGAAATAATTGATGATGGTCTATTAAAGGAAAGAATGGACCTTTGTCTATTAAAAGGAAGGAATTGAGGGCTAAATATGAACAAAATAAAGTAAGGATGGATTTCCGCATTGTGGGTATAAATGGAAGGAATTGAGGGTTGTATATTGAAGGAAATAAATTAATGGTGGTCTATTAAAGGAAAGAACTGATCATTGTCTCTTTAAGAAAAGAAATTGAGGGTTGTATATTAAAGGAATTGAGGGTTGTACATTGGATGCTGGAATGCTCTGAACAAAAAAGGATAAATGGAGCAGTGTGCGGCACTAGCACAACAGTAAAGAATAAAAATATGATGGAATGCTCTGAACGTTGTGTTCACGGAGAAAATACTAGGATTGTGTGTTTCTCAAAAACAATTACATTGTGTTTGCCGAACAACGGTTGAATTTATTTTCGTACATTACGTTTTACACATGCTTTAAAAAAATAATTGCATTGTGTTTGTTGATCTGATGTTTGTGGATATAAGGAATGATGCTTGATGACACACGGAGCAGGTTTTCCGATTTTTTTTTGCCCGGTGCAACGCACCGGCATTTGTGCTAGTACATACCTATATGTAGGTGGCAGATAAAATCTATTGGGTTCACTTGAACCCAACCTTTCTACGCTGGCTCCGCCGTTGTTTGTTGGTCAAACCACTTTTTTGCTTTTCTCTAGATGATACCTGCGGGAGATGGTTAACTGGTCAGTGATGATGTCTTAGGCCGGTTTGTAGGAGTGCGGCTCCAAAATACTTAATGCAATATCTTTTGGGCTTAGTTGAAACTCTATAATAGGATAGCTTTAAGACAATGGACAACTCTGTCATGCCTCGAGTTGCAAAGGGAGACAAACCTTTTTTTAATCATATTCTTTGTTGTATAATGGGTTTTTAAGAAAATAACTTAGCATTATTTTTGTATTTTTTTGTTTGATTTTAATCATATCCTTTGTTATATAATGGGTTTAATCATATCCGCCATCGACACCTCCCCCGAGCTCTGCGCGACCGACTCTCTGCCCAAGGGAGTAAGTAAACCGCCCACATCTCCTCTCCCCTTTTCTTTTGCCCGTTTTTGTTTGATTTTTGTTCGTCGGCGTGTTCAATTTTCCTTGGGCGCGCAAGGATGGGCTGAGGACGTTGGGTGGGATGGGCGAGCGAGGGGTGTGTGATGATTGATTTTGCCTGGGCACGAGCAGTCATGGAATTTCATATGCTGTGTTTCATTGTGCTTCGGCAGGCACCAACGACATTGTGTTTTGCTTTTGATTCAGGTTTGTCCATGTCAATCAAAGGATTGTACCCCCTACAGCGGGACGTGGTACAATTTGATTAGTAGTTCATATGCATGTCAATCAAAATGATTCTGTGCCTATGAGGATTTTGGACACAGTATGATTCATGCTACTTTTTGATTCACACCACTTATGTCATACTTTATTCAGAGTGTTTTTTGTGGTGCCCAAGTTCAGACTGTGTTTCAGACAGTACTTATTCATCAGGCACAGCTGTGATTTACTCAGTTCTTGGTTTTAGGAGTTTTCACTTTATCAAGTAATGAAGTGATGTACTCAGTTCTCATTTTTGACTGTGTTTTAGACAAACTGCACATGTATGTATGTATGTCGTGGAGCCGCATTGTCCTACTATACCTGGGTGTTCTACTGATTTTTTTTGCCATAGTTGTTTGATGACCATGCTGAATGTTTTTGTCATGGAGCCACAGTGTTCTACTATACCCTCACATTCTACTGAACATTTTTGCCGTGCCAGATGACAACATGCGTGCCGTAGGGGCCACAATATAGCACAGTTAGCATATCAAACTATGGCACTGTATAAGGTCTAGTAGGGATTTAGACTTTTGTAAACTAACTATGATTTTTATATAGGCAAAGTGATACCTATGGGAACGGGGATTTTTACTTTGCTTTTGAATGAATTATATAGCACTTCAACTTTTTTTGTGCATCATCTTTGCTACAGATAGGAGGGACGATGTATGTGGTTGTTCTTCCCTACAACAACTTCGTGAGGTCATAGGAAGTTGGGGTGGTAGATAATTTGCCCATGTTCATGTCCTAGGGGGGGGGGGGGTGGATTATTTGCATGTATGTCTGTATGTGTATAAGAACAATCAGTTCTAGGGGTTTCAAAATCAGGTTGTTTTTTTTAATCGAAATGCCTGCTCCTTCAGTTCCATCATTATGTTTTTGTCGTTCACATGGTTTGGTCTTCGCAACTACCTGAATGCTATACTTGAATCTGTGGCTTCTTGTGTTTGGTTTAGGATTTCATTTCTATCATTTACATGTTTTCTTAAGCGTGAGGGGGCCCTGACCTGACCTATGGTACTTTGCTGGTTATCTTGTTGTTCATCTATGTATTTTTATAGTCAAAATGAAGTTTTTCATCAAGGCAGCTATTCATCTTATGTTCCTTTTTTCATCTTTTTGCTGTCTTCTCACGAACGAATGAACCAACAGATTAGTTAGTCTAGTAAGTTTCTCAGGCTCTCAAACTGAAACTGCACTCCGAATCTCCGATGCACAGGCACAATGATAGCTATGCTAGGGATAACACTTTTTGGGTGGTTAATTTTTTGTGTGTATCATCTGTGCTATACTTTTTGCACATGTACAGACTATCTTAATATGCAAAACTGAAGAAACTGGAGTTTTCCTTGTCTTTTGTTCTTTTTGTTCAGTTAGTTTTACCTCTCCTTTCCATTCATGCTTATTGGCTGATACGACTGCACAAACATACAAGCACACACAGGAGGATGACGAGGTTTCTGAAAGAAGCAGAATTTCTGGACAGAGAAGAATTCTAGTACAAGCGATCTACACAGGCTGTATTCTTTTGTTGGGCCACGACAAACAAACAAACAACCGGGACAAACATGCCCGTGAAAAAGCCCAACAAGAAAGGCCCAGCGGTGGGGGGAGGGGGGAGGTGACCGGGCTGTGTGTTGTTGGACAGGCCGTGAGAAACAAACAAACAAGCCCTGGCGATCGGGAGGAAGTCAACCATCGAAAGAATTGTCAACAAGTAAGCAAGGGGGCACCTGGATGCTGTGATGTTAGATATGAGATATTATCTCACATCTAGATGTGACATATCTTACTTGGTTATTCTCCATACAGTTTTGCTATTTCACATCTAGATGTGAAATAGTATCTCACATCTAAGTCCCTGGCCATTGGATCTGTTTGCTGTAATTATCATGCAATATTTTGATCTCGTTTTTTTTGTTGCCCCTGCACTAGTTGCATCGCCCATCATTCTTTCTTTTGGCCTGCTTTTATTTCTTATATATATGTTCCCTGTTATGGTTGTCACGTAGGGGAAGAGCGGGCCACTTTTTTTTGTTCCCTTGTTTTTGGACTGCACGGTGTGCTTGAGATGATCGTGTCAGATAGCAACTTATTTGTGTGCGTGTCCCTTTTTTTTGAGTTGGTGTGTGTGTCCGTCTGGACCATTTCCCCCTTTCTGAGCTTTATTTACTTTTCTATTATTTGTGATGTGTCCCAGAGAATTTCATTTGTGAGCTCTTTTGATAATTTCTCCTCTTCTTTTTTCTTCCACTCCAATTCTATGCTTCGTGTATATACACAGTGTCAATATTTGTCGTTCGAGTCGGGTTGTATTATTTTTGTTTTTTCTTTTCCTTTTTTATTTTTTAATCTTCCATTTTTACTTTTCATGTTTTTGCTTAAAATTTATGATTTTTAATTCAATTGTCTTAAATTCATGATTTTTCGCTTTCCCATCTTTCTTTTCCATCTTTTTTCTTTTTTCTTTTCCCTTATTTATTATTTTTTAAAATACATGACTTTTTAAAATAGATTTAGCAATGGCTCATCTAAGTTTCTAACCGTTCGACCATTTGTTTTTCATATTGTACAAATCTTGATCTCGGGTTATTTTGTCACACACATCCCATACTACGATGTCTCGTTGTACGTTCGATGTCCACTAGTCAGCTCATTCATGAACGTGTCTTTTGTTGATCCCTTTTCATGGTGTGGGGCCTGGTTTCATTTTTGGCTTGCATTGTATAAGTTGAAGAGAGGAGCTGGTTGTCATTGCCTCCTTAGTTTCATTTGCCATGGTCTCTCCCCCATTCTCCTTTGTTATGGATTAAAGCCGGAATGAGCAGTAAGAAGGGAGTCAATTGGGGGTTTGATTTTTGAGCCCGCGACAAAAAAGATGGCAGTCAATGATGATGCGATGAGCGACCTCGGATCTAGCTTTGTCCCTTTTTCGCCCTGTTTTTTCTTCAAGTGATTTTGTGATTTTCTTCAAGTGATATTTTCTTTACTTAGTTGTAACTCCAACCCCGCCATGCAACTTGGCTGCCTTTTCTTCCTGGTTCCAAGTCCACCCTTGTCGCACAAGTGGGCCCATAGTTTGTTTCATATCAGTTGCAAGTCAATATTTGACTCGCAACTAGGCTCGTAGTTCCGTAGTTGTCTCAGTTGCAAGTCCACCCTCACGACTCACAATTCGTATCGTAGTTTTGTTTCGTTGTCCAAGTTGCAAGTCCACACTCGACTGGCAACTCGTATTGTAGTTTTGTGTAGTTGTCTCAGTTGCAAGTACACCCTCAACTCGCAACTAGGGTCGTAGTTTGTTACTTCCCATTGCAAGTTCCCCTTGACTCAAGACACTCGACCCGTGTTTAGTTTTTCATTCCGGTTGCCGGTCCATCCTTGACTCACTACTGGGCATGCAGTTTGTTTCGTTCCAGTTACAAGTCGACTTAACTCGCAACTGAGCCCATTGTTTTGTAGTTGTCTTAATTGCAAGTCCATCCTGGACTCGCAACTGGGATCATAGACTGTGGTTGACCTAGTAGCAAGTCCACCTTGACTCGCAACTAGGCCCATAGTTTGATGGCGTCCCAGTTGCAAGTCAACCCTCTTGTTTTAAATCTTAGATGCAGGTCCTCCCTCAACTCGCAACTCATATCATAGTTTTATATAGTTATCTCAGTTACAAGTCCAACATCAACTCACAACTAGGCTCGTAGTTTGTTTTATCCTAGTTGCAGGACCACCCTTGACTCGCAACTAGGCATGCGTTTTGTCTTTCATCCCAGTCGCAAGTCCACCATTGACTCGCAACTGGAACTGTAGTTTGTTTCACCCCAGTTGCAATTTGACCGTTGACTCGCAACTGGGCTCGTAGTTTCATAGTTGTCTCAGTTGCAAGTCCATGCTCGACTCGCAACTGGGGTCCAACCTTTTTATTGTCCTAGTTGAAAGTCCACCCACGACTCGCAACTAGGGCCTGCCTTTTTTTTCTCAATTGCAAGTCCACCATCGGCTCGCAACTGGGGCCCATGCTTTTCTGTCCCATTTGCAAGTCCATCTTCGACTTGCAACTCGGGCCCGACCTTTTTTGTCCCAGTTGCAAGTCCACCCTCGACTCGCAACTGGGGCCGGATCTTTTTTGCCCTAGTTGCAAGTCCACCCTCAACTCGCAACTAGGGCCCGCCCATTCTTTTTCGGTTGCAGTCCATCCTTGACTCGTAACTGGGGCCCGGCTTTTTTTGTCCCAGTTGCAATCCCACCCTGGACTTGTAACTAGGACACGACCTTTTAGTTTCTCCCAATTGCAAGTCCACCCTCAACTCACGACTGGGGTCCCGACCTTTTTTTGGTCTCGTTGGAAGTCAACCACCGACTCGCAACTAGGTCTGACCCTTTTTTAAACTAGTTACAAGTCAACCATCGACACGCAACTGGGGATCTTTGATTACTTTTTTGTCGTAGTTGCGAGTCAACCATCGACTCACAAGTAAGCCTGACCATTTTTAACCAGTTGCAAGTTACTCATCGACATGCAACAGGGCCCTTGATTATGATTTTCCCGAGTTTCAAGTTTGTCCTTGACTCGTAGCTGGCCAAGATTTTTTTGACACAATTGCAAGTCCACCATCGACTAACTACTAGGCTCGACTTTTTTTCCCGAGTTGCAAATCCACAACCGACTCACAGCTAGGCTGACACTTTTTTGTCCTAGTTGCAAGTCTGGCATTAACATGCAACTGGCATATTTGATTATTATTCTTTTTTCTTTTTCAGAAAGTCACAAATTTTGAAAAAATGTTCAATGATTTAAAAAAATAATGAATTTTCAATATTTATTCACATTTTCTAAGTAGTGTTTGAAATTAAAACTTCCAAAAAGACTAAAAAAGTTAAACATGTTTGCATTTTTCAAAGATATTTGGAACCTTTTTTCAAAATTCAAAATATGTTCGAAAAATTCAACATTTTTCTTTCTTCAAAAAATGTCACAATTTTGATAAAATATTCAAAATTTTAAATCTTATCCGAAGTTCCCTTTCGTTCGCTCGCACATGCAAAGCTAGCCTCAAACCAAGCACACAAGCAAGCACCGTGATTTAATCTACAGTAGCGTGCACGCGTAGCTTTTCTTTTTTGAGCAGCCGCGTCCAAACTTTTTTGAGCCTGTAGCTGTACGGGAATCATGTGGTACCTTTCTTGTGTACATATACTGTTAAAAAATACAAAGAAAACAAGTGAAGGAGGCCACAAATAGATGAAAAAGTCAATTTAGATGTGAGATATTATCTCACATCTAGATGTGACATAGTCATACCCTTAGAAACACGCTTGTTTTTCTAACACAATTGTAAGCCAATTCAGTTGGCTTTGTTTTCCCGCTGGAATAAACTATTTTTTTGCTGCATACCAGGCCCAACTTTGGCCCATGTGCGGGATAGAGGGCCCATAAGTTTGTTTATATTAAGTAGTAGCTAACTCTATTTTCTACTGCAATTGAGAGCTAGCTCAACTGGTTGTGGTCATAGTAACAGTCCAAGAGGTCTGGTGTTCGACCCCCACAACAAACTTGTAAATTTTTGACAATAACATCTTACTGCGAGATCTGTACGATCTTCAATGTGTTATGTTCCCACAATTGAGGTTGAGCATTTTCAAGTTATACACTTGAGTCAAAATTTTGCATTCTTATTACAAAACCATGATGGTTTTTAATTTACAACTCGTAAATTAAGTATCTCTGGTTTGCCCCTATAAGTAATCGATGGCTAAGTAATTTGAGGCTCTTGCCCTCAATGGCTACAACTTACTTAAGCGGGTCATGGACATCAAGATTAGTCTTTGCCTCCCATGGAATAGCGCGTGCAATCCAAGGCACGCCACCGGGACGCAAAGGACCTCAAGGGTAATGGTTTGGAACTCACTTCAAACCTTCAACCTGACACTATCAAGCTGTCACGGGACCCTATGAGCACGGAGAACATGAAGGTTGAATATGCATCAACTGACATGTTTGGAGACTACATTTAGTCCCTCAATCTCCTTAGTGATCTATTTATTTATGTCCATTTATGATGTTCTAATAAGAACATGATTATTGTTGTCATCATATGTCGTATATCACAATATTCTGTATCAGCACTTTGATACAAATACATTTGTATGTAATCTATATATCTGACGGTGATATTCATATTGATAATCTTCATGTCTATGTATAGATTTCTACGGGAGTCAATCCAATGAAAAAATGATAGGTGCCTTGTGAACATATGCACCACAAACTTTATACTCAGGGAAGTCCAATGTTTTCCACTCTCGTTGAGAGAAAGGAGATATTTAAATCGCTTGACGCGATGAGGTATTTGTTGGCTCAACTCGAGTCATATTTACTACCCCTGTGGGTACTCGAGTAACATTGGGATGCTTTATTGCTTCCCATGTTTAACTCGTACCCTACTAAACTATGAAGGTATTCATCAAAATAGTTTCCATAGCGAAACGTATGATGACAAAAAAGAGAAATAACTTCTCTTTACCATATGCAATGGATATGGCAAGCATGTACTCTGTGTATCATCTGGATCGTTCTACACATACGACACAACCCGTAGCACATGTTGTGTACGAGATAGTTTTCGAGAGTGCCTTGTACATGACAAACTTGGCATACTCGCCTTAGTCATTGAGACATTGGGTTGAAACCGAAACTATCATTCCAATAGTTTATGATTATTATGATGCAAAATTATAATAACATTTGGATTTTATGTGCACTACAAGTGACACAGGGAAGCTAATTTTAAGGCTCACACACCTTAAAGTCTACGCTGAACCACTCAGACTCCTTGAATGCATCAAGTCAAGATAAGTGGCTCTTCCCAGCCATTGAGTAGACTATTCAGGTATTCCATGGTTCTAAAAGACATATCTACATGATGTTCTTAAGTGTGTGCTTTATGTTGGGTAACGTAGTAATTTCATAAATTTTCCTACGCACACGCAAGATCATGGTGATGGCATAGCAACGAGAGGGGAGAGTGTATGTCCACGTACCCTCGTAGACCGTAAGCGGAAGCGTTATGACAACGCGGTTGATGTAGTCGACGCCTTCACGATCCGACCGATCCAAGCACCGAACGTCACGGAGCCTCCGAGTTCAAAGACACGCTCAGCTCGATGACGATCCCGGACTCCGATCCAAAGAAAGTGTCGGGATGAGTTCCACAAGACGACGGTGTGGTGACGATGCCGATGTTCTACGGCGCAGGCTTCGCCTAAACTCGCGACGATATGACCGAGGTGGAATATGGTGGAGGGGGCACCGACACGGCTAAGGAACGATCCGAGATCAACTTGTGTGTCCATGGGGTGCCCCTGCCCCGTGATATAAAGGAGGGAGGGAGGAGGAGGCCGGCCCTAGGAGGGGCGCGCCATGGGGAGTCCTACTCCCACCGGGGTAGGATTCCCTTCCTAGTCCAACTAGGGGTCCTTCCATGTAGTAGGAGTAGGAGACAAGGAAGGGAAGAGAGAAGGAAGGAAGGAGGGGTGCGGCCCTCCCCTAGTCCACCCGGACTAGGCCATGGGAGCGCTGCCTGCCCTAGGCAGCCCTCTCTCTTTCGCAGGCCCAATAAGGCCCAATACTTCTCCCGGCGAATTCCGTAACTCTCCGGTACTCAAAATGCCCGAATCACTCGGAACCTTTCCGAACTCCGAATATAGTCGTCCAATATATCAATCTTTACGTCTTGACCATTTCGAGACTCCTCGTCATGTCCCCGATCTCATCCGGGACTCCGAACTCCTTCGGTACATCAAAACTCATAAACTCATAATAAAACTGTCATCGAAACCTTAAGCGTGCAGACCCTATGGGTTCGAGAACTATGTAGACATGACCTAGAACTATTCTCGGTCAATAACCAATAGCGGGACCTGGATGCCCATATTGGTTCCTACATATTCTACGAAGATCTTTATCGGTCAAACCGCAACAACATACGTTGTTCCCTTTGTCATCGGTATGTTACTTGCCCGAGATTCGATCGTCGGTATCCAATACCTAGTTCAATCTCGTTACCGGCAAGTCTCTTTACTCGTTACGTAATGCATCATCCCGTAACCAACTCATTGGTCACATTGCTTGCAAGGCTTATAGTGATGTGCATTACCGAGAGGGCCCAGAGATACCTCTCCGACAATCGGAGTGACAAAACCTAATCTCGAAATACACCAACTCAACATGTACCTTCAGAGACACCTGTAGTACTCCTTTATAATCACCCGATTACGTTGTGACGCTTGGTAGTACCCAAAGTGTTCCTCCGTGAACGGAGTTGCATAATCTCATAGTTACAGGAACATGTATAAGTCATGAAGAAAGCAATAGCAACATACTAAATGATCAAGTGCTAAGCTAACGGAATGGGTCAAGTCAATCACATCATTCTACTAATGATGTGATCCCGTTAATCAAATGACAACTCTTTTGTCCATGGCTAGGAAACATAACCATCTCTGATAAACGAGCTAGTCAAGTAGAGGCATACTAGTGACACTATGTTTGTCTATGTATTCACACATGTATTATGTTTCCGGTTAATACAATTCTAGCATGAATAATAAATATTTATCATGAAATAAGAAAATAAATAATAACTTTATTATTGCCTCTAGGGCATATTTCCTTCACTTTATTCACGCGAAACCATTGGCTCATTATCCTGACATCGATTTCAAGCAAATCGAATGGATAACATTGCAGAATTCTCCTTGAGTGCCTTCTCTATGGCCTTCGGATTGACGTTTAGCAATTTGTCCTAATGTCTAGACTCAAAATGGTTTGGTAGAATCCTATCCAAAGAGTTAAGCTCATTGCATTATCTTTACTTTGGAATTGCAACTTATCAACTTTACGTTGGAGTCATGCAGTTTTACACGCTCATGACAGAACTGCATAATATTATTCCCCTCTATCTTTGACATGTGGATATCTACCAAGTATTTCCTATCTGCAGTAATTTGGTTGCATATCGATATCACCACCCGACATACATCATTGGCCCCTCAACATATATTTGGGCTCTATGTGAGGAATAACTGTATTTTCGTCAATACCTCAAGCCCCCCGCATGGGGAGTTATTCAAGGCCAGTATGCTGATTAAGTGAGGAACATTTCTAGGCATTAGGGAAGATTTCAAGTATCATAAAGAATGCCAGGAAATTAGTGAAGTGTTCAACACATTTCTGCCTCAAATCCACGTACTCAAAATCTGAACCATGCGTTCAGAAGATTTGCAACACATTGCAAACAACCTGCCACATTCATTTACTGACTATAAAGGTGTCATACAATCCTACAATCCTGAAAAATATGTCGGAAAGAGTGGAGGTACCAACTAAAACCACTCAACTCGTTCAAAGCAACAGGGGGAGAAGTACGATAATAGTACGTCAGGATTCAGCTTCTTGCAAGCAAGGATATCAAGGCCTCTAAATCAATAAATGCAGGTCAACTTCACGTTGATAGACACCTAATGGGTAGTATACCAGTGGATGGGAAACCTCCACCAACCCAGGTCATAGTGCACACAATGACCAGGACATCGGAATAACCAACACAGCCGCATTGGGAAATCGCGAGCAGTCACCAGGGTAACGACACTTCCATCAACTCTATATTGATATATAGATTTTGGAGAAACGTATAACCGGAAGTCTACAATTGTTGACATATATTTCTCAACTAGATTGCAAAAACCTTTCAAATGATTCAGATCTAAAGACCATGGCCATGGCAAAGTGTTAATAACACTCGGACTGAACTCAAGCAAAGGGTATAATCTAGGTAGAAATAGTCTTCTCAATAATGGGGAGGTATTCATAAGCAATACCTACACCAGTTTTCTTCTGGAAACAGGATTGAGAACAACAAGGTGATGAAACAGGGAGCAAGTATTGTAGCACAAGGGTTCACGTAGATACCCAACTTTTATCCGGAGGTGGAATCTGTTTCCGATAACTTATATCATTGGCAGTACAAAATCATCTATCTCTGCAGTTGATAGATGTAGTGATTACATATCCATGTGGATCACTAGATTCAGACACTCAATTCTGAATCGAAATACAAAATGCAACATACATTGTGTAAAATCAGTAAGTCCCCATATGACTTATTGTTGTCGGTACATATGGTGCAACTGACATAGTGAGATCCTTATACACAAGGACTACTCCTACAATGATGATTATCAATGTTTGTGTGTCTGCAATGACGACACATGTAATCATCTAAATGATGGAGTTCAAAATGAAGGATTTTGGGTAAACCAAAATACCGCTCGTTACTACAACTTGAGTACCTTCATTCATACATTATGGTATACTATGTTGCCTATATCCAAAATATATTGGAGAAATTCATTGTGAACAAATCTTATCCATCCATAACTCTCATGGTAGTTCATTCTCTAGACATAGAGAAAGATCTATTTAGACCAAGAGATGATGAAATTGAGATATTGGGACTCAACGTTCCATAATGCCATTGGATCCACCAAAAACAATTTGTTGGTACTTAAGATATCTTTCGATATCTCCAAGGCATCAAACATCTTGTCCTGGTTTTTCAGTTTCACATGAATGTGAACACCGATATCATTGGATACATCGATCAGATCCCCACTATGTCGGATCGTAGACAAGCTTAGTGTTCCTACTAGGTGTGGTAGCCCACTCATGGAGAGTCTTCGAAACAGACCTCATGGCTACATCCACCAAACATTATCTCAATGAAAATGTTTCTTGTGTTGCCCCGATGCAAACAGGCTATTTAATAAGCAATATCGCTATATTGCATATCTTGCAAGTCAAACCATATGACTGATTTGTTCATGAAGTCTCTGCCAACTTCTACATTCCAGATATATGTTCTTGGAATTGGTTTGTGACAGCTTCGCAAGAATCAGGGGGAGTATCTTCCTGAATTGTTCCCGTTCAATGCATCATATTATACTCTTTTTCCCTTCATGAGTTTACTATACAGGTTCTCATAAAGGTTTTTAATGAGGTAATATCAACATGAGATCATATGTCATACTTTCAGTTTTCCCCATCGGGGTTTTTAGGAAAGTATATACGACATATTTATTGTCCTTTTAATTCTATGGGTTTTCCTTGTATTGAGTCAAAACAGACAATAAAAATTATATGTTGCGGCATTTTCTCCTTATTTTTCCCATTGGCTTTGAAGGAGTTTTGGCAACATATCAAACACTATACTCCTCGTATTTTTCCCACAGGGTTTTTGGAGGAGACATTAACAAGATGATGGATATATGCAAGGACAAGAAGTGATTAGGGGGAGGGTTAGGATTTAATCAATTTACTTGATTAAAGATTAATCCCTGCTATTAGTCCCTACATGCGGTTGCTATTCTGGCAACCGACGCAGTGGTTCCTTGCATCTCTCCTGAACAGACGCATCCCTAAATCATGTCTTTTGGCCTTGTATAAATATGTGTTCCTCATCAATAACGAAAAACACTAGAATCATTTGTGTCTCTCTCGATTACACTTCAACAAGAACTTTGACCCTCAGATGTTCAGTACGTGGAAAAAGAATTTACACCCTCAAAAGCAAAAAAAGTTAGTAAGTTGTGAGTTTCTTGAGAACTTTGACCCTGAGATGTTCGATACATGGAAAAAGAATTTACACCCTCGAAAGCCAAAAAGAATTTACTATAAGTTGCGAGTTTCTTTTTCTTTTTACCTTTATTTGGTAACCCATATTGCACCATTGTTTTTCCTCCCATTGCAACGCACGAACATGTTTCCTAGTATTTTAGAAAGGTCCAATCATCATACATATTGGTGACTTAAAGCCAGAAACCATGGTGGGTTTCCAAACCCGAAGACTTGTAGTCTCATATGTCAGCTGAATAACATAATTATCATGGCTATAGAGCCAAATCATGCCGGCATCGTAAAGACCAAACCAACCAGGGCGGGTGACAACCCAAAGATTTGTAGCCTCATAGTCACAGCTATTCAAATCAATCATGCTGGTCACTTCTAATCCAAAGCCAAGGCGGGTGACAACCTAAAAAAACTCCAACAGGAGAATCATAACCCGGAGCCTCATGACCTGGGTAGTCAAAATTTGCAAAAAAGCAAAAACTTAATAAAAATATCAAAAAATCAAAAAGAAAGAAATACAACAAATCTCAAATCTCTGCTAGGCCGTCTTTCAAGGCATGACCAAAGAAGTTGGCTCACAGGCCTTGTTCTTTCAAGACCGCACAGCTGCTGAGTTTTTCCTAGATCACTGTAAGCTGGCTCACACGTGACACAAGCTGCCGTTTTAACCTTAACAAGTTCAGGGTCTTAAAAAAGATTGGCTGTTAAGAGTTTGGCAGGTCACCTGGTGGAGTAGCAAGTTGCAAACAGGTAGGTATAACTCAGAACATGGCAACTCAGGCCGGTCAGGAGGGTATGTAAGCTAAACCCGGTGGGTTGGAAGCCCCCAAGTGACCTTATGACCAATTAATAAAGACTCAGATACACAGAAATGAAATGACAGAGGCCCTGAATTTTTTAAGGATGTCGGCTTTATTATATTGATCATAAAAAGATATATACATCATCAGAAGTATGTACAATGGGGAGAGCCGGTAGGTCAAGTATAATAAGGCCGAAGATGAGCAATATTCCACAGCCTGTTGGTCTCCTTCTCAGAGGTATGTGACTTCTTGTGCTCACGTAGATCAATGAGATAATATGAGCCATTGTTGAGGTTCTTACTAACCACAAAAGGTCCTTCCCAAGGCGGAGATAGCTTATGCATGCCAGTTTGATCTTGAATCGGCCGGAGAACTAAGTCGCCTTCCTGAAACGCCCGAGTCTTGACTCTACGGCTATGATAGCGACATAGGTCTTGCTGGTATATTGCTGAACGAGCCGTCGCAAGGTCACGTTCTTCATCCAAAGCATCCAGTGCATTCTGTCGTGCCATCTCATTATCAGTTTCAACATAAGCCACCACTCTGGGAGAGTCAGGATGTATATCACTTGGGAGAAACCGCCTCTGCACCATAGACCATGAAGAAAGGTGTATAACCTGTTGATTTGTCGGGGGTGGTGTTAATACTCCAAACCACGGAGCACATCATTGGACGCATCCTGATCCAAGCTCAAGCGAAAAGATTCCTCCCTTACCTGCTGTGACTCCGCATCCAATTGGGCCCATTCCTCTGCCATCATGATGTTTTCTGCATTAAGATCCTCCTAGGCTTTGGCCACCTCATCTCGCACCTTTGCAACCTCTGCATTGTGCTATGCTTGATTCGTCGCAGTAACCTCTGTGGCTAACAAAGCCGTCAAAGTGCCCAAGAGTTCAGATAAAACCGGAGCCGGTGGCCGCGCTGAGCCGCCAGCCCCAACTGTCGCAGCAGCCATTGATCCAGATGTTATAGCTGCAGCTGTCGATGAATTGAGAACCGGCGCAGTGCCAACCATGAAGACAGCTACCCTATACGGCGGCTCATAAGGGTCTGAAATACTGTCGCCATCAGAATAGCCCCCAAGCCCACCGTCCTCAATCTAGTAGATTGACTCTGTTTCCCCAGTTGAAGACTCATCACCTAAATAGATGGTCGTCTCTCCACCAGATGTAGAATCTTCCGCAAGATCCGCCCCATGAACAAAGCTAATGAAAATGTTCTTCCGGCTGGGTTGAACCCTGGCGGGACGCGTGCGCTGAGCCGTCTCAATGATGTCTGTGCAGATGTACGACTCAGGATCTGACTCGTCGATCTTGCCGACGAAGATGTGAATTCTGCCAAAGGCGACCTGGTACCCATACTCGACTGAGTCGGCCTCGAGGACCCAGCCAATGTCGTCAATGTAGAGCTTGCCATGGTTACTCTTGGTCATCTGCCCCACAGCGTATCCCTTGATCCCTTGGAAATTGCCCTTAAATAACTCGAAACCACCATGCTTTGGACCCACGGTGGGTGCCAACTGTCGTGGTTTTGTCACGGCAGATGTCCTTGTGAAAGGACTTAGTCGCGGAGCCATCGCAACGTAGGTTATCTCAAAGGGGATGACGGGACAAGGGAGACACAAGTTTACCCAGGTTCGGCCCCTCTCAATGAGGTAAAAGCCTACGTCCTGCTTCGAGTTGTACTCGATTGTGTATTGATTATAGGAGAGCAAAATCGCTTGACCTAGTTAGCGATCAATTGTTTCTTGGTCTAACCCGCCGCAGGGTATCGCCTTTATGTACACAGGCCGAGAACCTGAGGCTTAGAAGAGTCCAGGTCGGATCACACAGCGTGACCAACCTGGTTTCTAAGTCGCCTTGGCTTACAAGGCAAGTGACCATCATGGCGGCTCACACCTTCCGGGTCATGGTTATACCGCTGGGTCTTGGGCCTTCAACAAGCCCACCTTGTAAGCCGCCACCAGTCTTCATGTTTCATCTTCTTGGACCTACCTGGCCTTCTTCATATTGGGTCACCAACGGTACAACCCGGCCCCTCCTGAGCGGGTTACACCTCGGGGTTATATCCCCAACAAATAGGGAGCTCCTCCTCGTCACCTATCTCATCATGAGAGACAATAGGAGGGAAAGTGGAATTCTTTACCCTTTCATTAGTATTCCTTTTATATTCTATTGGTTTTCCCATCTTTTTATAGGTGGCAATATAAGCATTCTCATTGCAATTTACCATGCAAAACATATAGATATCTTTTAGATTAGTTTTAATGTCGTCTATGAGAATGAATACTTCAAACCAACTATTTTTATGGGTCAATTCTTCACTCCACAAAATTAGACAAAGCTCATTATAAAGTTCAAGTGTGATCAAGTCATTACAATATTTGGCCAGGATTCGATCAGGAAAAAGTTTGCATTGGAAATTAAGATGACCAGCCTTATTGCAAAGTTCACAAGTAACAGGACAAAGAGAACATAATTTTGTAGCAAATTCATCTATCACTTTGAGCCCAAAAATGGTTCTATCATGTTTATGCTTCTTACAAAATCTATCATCCCTATAAGGCACGTCTTCACAAACTTTATGCACTCCACAAAAATTGACATGCTTATAAGAAACATTTTTATCATGACTAGTGCAATCATCATTAGTATTTTGGATATTCATAGAATTCATAATAACAACATTGCAATCATGCTCATCATTTATTCCAAACATTTAATTGAATTCTCTTCTATTAATTGAGCACAATTTTCCTTTCCGTCATTTTCAAGAAAGACATGATAAAGACGAATAATATGAGGCAACCTCAATTCCATTTTTAGTTTTCTTTTATAAACCAAACTAGTAATAAAACAAGAAACAAAAAAATTCAATTGCAAGATCTAAATATATACCTTCAAGCACTCACCTCTGCGGCAACAGCGCCAGAAAAGAGCTTGATGTCTCTCGTGAGGTTAACACAGCAGATGCCCTTGTGAAAGGATTTAGGTGTGGAGCCATCGCAACGTAGGTTAGGTCGAAGGGGTTGAATGGGACTAAGGACACGAGTTTACCCAGGTTGAGCCCCTCATGATCGAGGTAAAAGCCTACGCCCTGCTTTGAGTTGTATTGCTTGAGTATCGATTACAAGGGGGTGCAATCGCTTAACCTAGCTTACGATCAATTGTTTCTTAGCTTTACCCGCCGTAGGGGCTCGCCTTTATATACACAGGACAAGGCCCTCGGCTTACAAGAGTCCGAGTCGGGTCATATCTCATGACTAACCCTGTTTCTTAGTCGCCTTGCCTTACTAGACAAGTCACTGTCACGCGGCTTACAACGCCAGATCTCGCACCATGTTCTGGGCTTGGGCCTCCGGCGGCTCACCTCATAAGTCAACCCCCGGGTCTCACATCTTGACCTCCTAGGCCTGTCTAAGGCCTCCTTTATGAGTTGCCAACATCCTAACCCGACCCACTAGAGCGGGTCTCATCGCAGGGTTATATCCCCGACATTAGGCTCCAGATTGATTTGAACTTGTTCATGTCAGTCTCCACTATCTTTGTTAGCGAGTTTTCTTTGAGTCCTTCCAGCGCTTAACTTTGAGCAAATCCTTATAACCTGCCATATGGAAAGATGACGTCATGTTAAATAAATACAGAAAAATCTTATGAGGTCACAATGGATCTTTGCATTAATCAGCCATTCCGAGAGTCGAGGCGCATCCTCTGTTATGATAATTATAGTGCCTCCTTGATTTTCGGGCCTGCCGTTTCACTGTTTCACCTTTTCCTTATAAATAGTCACGGGGGGTTTCCTTCTCACTTTTTCACCCCATCGCCTCCAATTCTTCTTCCTCTTTGCGTTGTCCGTCACCACTGGAGCTCCGCCTCCCCAGCTGAACTTCGCCAGCAACTCCATCAAGGCTGTTGCATCAACCCATTGGGACCAGAGATCTATGGCGCTCATCCGATATCCATTATCATCATTAGGTATCATTCTTCCCCTTTCCTAGATCCACATTAGGGCACCCGAGTTCATAGAGTTCATCAGCGTTCGTCCCAGTTCATCCAAGTTTTGTTTAGAAAACGTATTTCAATCCAAAAATGAGATAGGAGTAGGTAGGTAGTAGTCTTAGGTCTTATTTTGCATCTTGGATGGATCCCTTTCTCTTCAGTACCAATATACAGCTTGTTTGTCCTTCCGCTGCTGCGCTTTAAGGTTTAACAGTTATCCACCTTTTTCTGGACTGCCGTAGATCCAAAATTATGACTGTGAACTGTGAAAACTATTTACTCCATACTTAGCAAAATTTGGCAATCTTAGATCCACAGATACTTGACCCGCCCTTCACCTTTCAGGCGGCTTAAAAATGAATTTGTAGCTTGTCAAAAATCTTTCAAAATGATTTACCTCAATCAACTCACCATTATTCTACAACAACTTATGTTCATGCCTGAATTTTAGTTCATCTTCGTACTTTTAGGCGATTCAATATGACCATCTGCATTTGGGAGCGCTCTCTGGTTACCAAAGAAATCCTCAATGATTATGTAAGCCAAGGTCTGTTGGTGACTCAACAGGACCTTGGATGGCGGGTTAGCCAAGGAGAGACGATCCCCACTCCTGCTGAAGGGGAAGTTATAGTCTTCATTGATCATATACTCAGGGCTTTTACACCGCCGGGGTCTATGTTTTTTAGGGATATCCTGCACTACTTCAACCTGCATCCTCAAGATGTAGGCCCGAACTCTGTGTCCAACATCTGCCACTTTCAAATCTTTTGTGAGGTCTACCTGCAAATAGAGCCTACTATTGCGCTCTTCAAAGAGTTCTTTTATATAAACCGCTAGACTGAATGCCAGAATGGCCCAAGCCAAGAATTAGGCGGAGTCTCTATTCAGAGACGGAGAGACAATAGCTTCCATGCTGCCAAGCCACCCCAAAGGACGGGTGACCACTTGGTTTTATTGCAAAAATACCGCTCCAACAACTGAGAACCCCCTGCCTGTTTTTAGAGCTGAGTGTCTTCCAGCAGACTTTGACCCGCCAAGAAAAATTATCCCAGAGGAACATGCAGATGCCTTCCCATTCTTGGCCAATGTCGTGGTTCTAAGTCTGACAGTAGAATGGGGGGTAGGTATGGAGAGGCAAGATCCTAGCTATGGAGTAGTTGTACAGACAAGGGATGTACGAGTTCAGGCCCTTCTCGGAGGAAGTAACATCCCTACGTCTCGGAGCCCGGAGGCAGTCGACTAGATTATGTGTGTATAGATTACAGGGGTGCGAACCCTTTACACTGAGGAGGGGGGTGACTTATATAGTGTCTGCCAGACCCCCCCGGCCCTCAGTTATGCAGGGTTTAAAGTACATTAAGGCTAGGCGTTACTGGTAACGCCTTACATAAAGTGTCCTAAATGCCATAAAGACTACTTAATTACAGACCGTTTGGATGCAGAGTGGCTCTTGATCTCCTGGTGGTCGAGTGAGTCTTCATGGTCAAGTCCTTGGAGTCCGTCGAGTGAAGCCTCTCTTGGTCGACCTGAGGATGCCCTTGGGAAGGGTACATAAGTCAGGTTCGTGACCCTACCCTAGGTACATGACTTCATCATTAGCCCCCGAAGGGATCGAGGTTTGAGTGAGGGAGGAGTTGATAATTTTTCCAACTTATTTTTGTGTTCTGAACATGTTTCATTCTGGACCAATAATCTTTTGATGATGGCAGCAACTTTTCTTTCAGTCGCCTTGATCCATTCCTCTCTTCTATCGAGTGAACTTTTGAACTTAATAAACTTCCGAGCGACGGATCACAGGAAATCTACCGTCTGACAGATTGATCTGCTGTTAGCGGATTTTGTGGGATCCGAATTTTGGGAAGCGCGCAAAGCGGGGCGGACCGCGACGCTCGGATGGGATAGGGCGTAGACGCCTCAGTTTCCGCGCCGCCTTTTTCGCCACGTATCACGCGTGCGCGACTGTTTCGGGATGTGATAGGATCGCCCGGGCCCACTCGTCAGTCACTCGGAAGCGTCCTTATGAAAGGCGCCGGGCGAGGGTTTTTAAACAGTACCCCCCCGTTTCTCTTTCTGCCCTCTCCATCTCCGCCCGCCGTGCCTGCTCTCGCCCCCGCCCATCCACTCCTCGTGCGCTTCGCCGGCGACAATGGTGAAGGAGAAGACGGCGGCCTTGGAGCGCGCGAAGAAGGCGACGGCGACGGGGAAGGCGAAAGGGAGAGCGTCCAGTTGGGGCAGATCCTCGTCAAGGTCCCGCCTGCCGCAAGGTTGGGTCCAAGGGGATTGGATCCGCTTGACCATCACCGAGACGGATCTCAATGACCTAGCCAACGAGGGCCTGATCCCTCACGGGGCAGCGAGGCTCCCGTGGAACGAGTGGCAACCGCAGCCGCAGGAGGGTGAGTGCGTTCTCCTAGCTACTCACGTAGACCGTGGATTCTCCCTGCCTCCGAGTGTTTTCTTCCGTGGGTTCTTGAATTTCTTTGGGGCGCAACTCCACCATTTCAATCCAAATTCCATTGCCTACCTTGCTGCCTTCATGTCCATGTGCGAGAACTTCCTGGGTTGTCGACCACACTGGGGTCTCTTTAAGCACATATTCACTTGTCGCTCACAGATAGTGAAAAAGGCGAGTCCAGATGACAATAGGACTAAGGTTATTCAGATGTGCGGGGGTCTTGGGATTCAGATGAGGAGCAAGAGTACTTTTCCTGCCATGACCCTTCCTGAGTCGGTCAGAGGATGGCAGTCGACTTGGTTCTATTGCCAAGACGAGTCGACGCCGGGGCAGTCGACTGGTCTCCCTCTATTTTCCATGGACCGAGTGAACAAGCCCTCTTCTCTGAAGGTGCTCCCTGAGGAGAAAGCCCAAGTAAAAATGTTGATGGAGCGTGTAGTCCAGCTAGTTCGGGAAGGAGTGACGGGCATGGACCTTCTGGAGGTCTTCCTTAGGCGGCGCATCCAGCCGCTTCAGTACCGAGGCCACCCGATGTGGCTGTACTGTGGAATCGAGGATGAGACTCGGGTCCATCCAGAAGCAGTCGTCGACGCCACACTGGAGAGGTGGATGACCATGATCACAGGGAATAAGGACAACCCTCGAGGGGCCAGGAGGATTCCTCCACTCGACCATACCTACACTCCGGACACGGTATGCCCACTTTATCCTTAATTGCAATCTTGCTTTATTCATTCTGCTTTGCTGCAAGTTGGTCGATTGACCTTTGTCTTGTTGTCTGTCAGGCCACCACTGAATTATACTCGATGCCCAATGGAGCGCAGACGTCGACTAAGGAGGAGGAAGGAAGTGGCGGTGAGAGCCCGGAGGAGTGGGATTCGGATGCTGACGATGATGACGAGGGTGATGACTCTGGTGAGGATGAGGAGGAGGAGGAGGAAGAGGAAGTTGTGCCTCCTCGCTCGTAAAGACGCTCGAAGCATGTCCATGATCCTGCGACCGAGCGTGGTAAGGGGGTCGCAACTGTTGCGCAGTCGACCAAGCGCCCTCGGACCACTTCTCCGGCGCCGACTGAGAAAGCTCCGAAGCAATCTCGAGTGGCGTCGTCGAAGCCGGCGAAGGTCTTGCCGAAGATGAAGATGGTGATCCCCACTATCTCGGGGTAATGATGCTACTTAGGTTTTTCCGTTCCACATGAACTTATTCTTGGTCGACTCATGAATCAACCGACTGACTTCTGGAACTGTAGCGCTGCTACTTCTGATACCTCGGCCAGGGTTGAAGATCATGAGATGGAAGACGCTGCCACTTCAAAACTTGGTATGACTTTCATAGTTCCGTCTTCAGTCGACTGGCTCGTTGTCTCTAATTTTGATTCTTTTCTGTAGCTCCGTCTAATGTCATTATTACCCTTCCTGACAACGACGATGAGGAACCACTGAAGCAAAGGAGGAGCAGGAAAGCGTCTACTGGCAAGGTGACTCACGACGTGCCAGCACCCGAGATGCTGGTCGCGGAGGGAGAGAACATCACTCGGCCTACCGTATCTTTTGCGGTGCCGTTGACGAGTGCTCGCCCCTCGTCGTCGAGTGCTGCACAGCCTTCACTTTTCTCGACCCACTACGTCCCAGAGGACCAAGCCAGTGTTGCGAAAGAAGCGATACGCCAGGCGGGAGTCATGATGGAGCAAGTGAAGGCCATCCGAGAAGCTAGCCAGGCAGCCTATGACGCCAGATTCAGCTCTTGAGTAAGCGTTCAGTCGGTCGGTCACCGCTGTTACATAGGGATATGATGTCTGAAATATTCTTCTTTCTCGAAATTCATAGTGATTGTCCTACACCCACCGGGTGTGTCGATTGAATTTCGGGTTAGTGGGGCACGCTGAGTGCACCCACCGGGTGTAGTCCCCAAGGCTATGGTGGATCACTGGCGATCGACCATAGTCTTTATGTCTTAAGTTTTTCCTTCATTCGACTAGGTCGAATGGATTCATAAACCGGTGGGGGTACGCTGAGTGCACCCACTGGGTGTAGTCCCCGAGACTGTGGTCGACTACTGACAGTTGACTACAGTCTGAAGAACATCTCCCATTTTTTTTCTTTTTTTTGTTGGTCGACTGATCGACTCTAACTTGATAGAACTAGTGGGGGCACGCTGAGTGCACCCACTGGGTGTAGTCCCCGAGACTATGGTCGAATGTTTTGCATTCGTCCATAGTCTTAGAAACGTACGATTTTTCCTTAATCACTCGGAAGTGAATTGTCTTTGACATTTGCCGATTGATTCTCCGTAGAAATCCTACGATCTTGCTGCTCGTTATACCAAAATGGAGAACAAACACATCCAGCTCGGGCTTGATCTGAAGCTGGCCCAGGAGAACTTAACGAAGGCGAAGGAGGAAGCTAAAGGTATGTTTGGTGAGGCTTTCGACGACTGCCTTTGCCCCTCGTTTGTTTCAAAGTCTGACCTTGCTGTAACTTTGCAGCAAAGTGAAGGATGCCCTGAAGAAGAAAGACCTTGAGTTGGCTGAAATGCAGAAAACGGCTTTAGAGAAAACCAAGCTCGCAGATGAGAAGTTGGCTTTGGTCACCAAGCTTCAAGAAGAAAACTCCAATCTGAAAGCTGCTCTTGATGCTGCCAACAAAGAGGCCAGTCGACTGAAAAGTGATAAGATTGCCCAGAGTGACAAGGCCAGTGAGCTGGTGGGAAAGAAGAACGATCTGGAGGCTTATCTGGGCGGACTCGCCAAGAAGCTATTCCTCATGCTCGAAGGTAATCTTTTGTACCAAACCGATATTTTAACTGTGATCTTTCCATTTGACTGTTGTCTTGACTCGGTGGTTGTGCTTGCAGAATTTTGCCAGAACTTTGAAGATGAGACTGGTCGACTGGAAGTAAACCTGGATCCCATCAACTCTCCTGTGAAGGATGAAGTCGCCATGAACGATGTTCGCTCGAGTCTCGTGTTCTTTGCCGTCGTTGATTATCTCGCAAGGCTGAAGGTCGCCACTTCGTGATCGACACCACGCCCGCCCGGAGAGACGCCTCGAGAATGACCTCGAAGTCTCTGATGACTCGACTGAACACAGTCCCAAGTCGAGTGCAGGAGTGGAAGAAGTCTTCTGCTAGGTGTGGCGCAGATGTTGCTCTCTCTCTGGCCCGAGTCCATTGCAAGGATGCACGAGAGGACAAACTGGCGGCCCTTCGGGTGGCTAACACCAAGAAGCACGATTTCCGGTCTTTCATGGAGACCTTCATCGCCGCTTCCACTCGGATTGCCGATGGAATCGACCTGGACGAGTTTGTTGCACCTTCCAGCCCTCCACAGGAGGGATAAAAAACTTCTGAGCTCCACACTTTAAATTTGCCTCGGTATGCCGAGTGACTTTTGTAACCGACAAACCTTAACAGGCTTAGCGCCTGAGCACTTTCGGTTCCGTTAGGTGTTTATCCGAACTTGGATTCGACGTTTAAATATGCTTGCATTTGGTTTGAGGTGTCTCTTGCAGGTTCAAGCGAGGTGCTTATTGCAATCGACTTGTTCCCCAATACACTTAGGCAGGCACTTGGGCTGCAGCTAAGCCTCCGAGTGGGAGGTCTGCTCTCCACTCGGTAGGATTTTCAAAACTTAGGCGAGCACTGGGCTGCAGCTAAGCCCCCGAGTGGGAGGTCTGCTCTCCACTCGGTAGGATTTTTCAAAACTTAGGCGAGCACTGGGCTGCAGCTAAGCCCTCGAGTGGGAGGTCTGCTCTCCACTCGGTAGGATTTTTCAAAATTAGGCGAGCACTGGGCTGCAGCTAAGCCCCCGAGTGGGAGGTCTGCTCTCCACTCGGTAGGATTTTTTAAAACTTAGGCGAGCACTGGGCTGCAGCTAAGCCCCCGAGTGGGAGGTCTGCTCTCCACTCGGTAGGATTTTTCAAAACTTAGGCGAGCACTGGGCTGCAGCTAAGCCCCCGAGTGGGAGGTCTACTCTCCACTCGGTAGGGTTTTTACGGCGTCTTTCTTATGGAGAACGCATTGTACTTGTGGCATAGCTCGGAGGAGAGAGTAGCAGTCGACCTGCCCCTCGTCCTCCTTGCAGAGTGCACGTTGTACTTGTGGCATAGCTCGGAGGAGAGGGTAACAGTCGACCTGCACCTCGTCCTCCTAGCAGAGCGCATGTTGTACTTGTGGCGTAGCTCGGAGGAGAGGGTAGCAGTCGACCTGCACCTCGTCCTCCTAGCAGAGCGCATGTTGTACTTAAGGCGTAGCTCGGAGGAGAGAGTAGCAGTTGACCTGTACCTCGTCCTCCTAGCAGAGCGCACGTTGTACTTGTGGCGTAGCTCGGAGGAGAGAGTAGCAGTCGACCTGCACCTCGTCCTCCTAGCAGAGCGCACGTTGTACTTGTGGCGTAGCTCGGAGGAGAGGGTAGCAGTCGACCTACGCCTCGTCCTCCTTGCAGAGCGCACATTTGAATTTGAACTTAGGCGAGTGTTTAAACTGCAGCTAAGCCCCCGAGTGGGAGGCTGGCTCACCACTCGGTAGGATTTCATTGGAACTTAGGCGAGTACTTGGACTGCAGCTAAGCCCCCGAGTGGGAGGCTGGCTCACCACTCAGTAGGATTTCATTGGAACTTAGGCGAGTACTTGGACTGCAGCGAAGCCCCCGAGTGGGAGGCTGGCTCACCACTCGGTAGGATTTTATAAAACTTAGGCGAAACGGATTCGCAGCTAAACCCCCGAGTGGGAGGCTGGCTCTCCACTCGGCAAGGATTTTTTTACAAACTTAGGCGAAACGGATTCGCAGCTAAGCCACCCACTAAGGGGAAATTTTTTTGAACAAATAAAAATGACATCAATCATTGGGGAAATTATGACACTATTATCTTGTGAAACATGAACTACAGAAGTACTTTTATTACAACTCATCCGAGTGGATAGTTAGGTGTAAAAGGGATGGAGTAACTCCGCATTCCAAGCTCGGGGCTCGTTGATGTTGTGCTCGATGTTGTAGAGATGGTACGCTCCATTGTGGAGAACCTTGGTGACGATGAAGGGTCCTTCCCAAGAAGGAGCAAGCTTGTGTGGTTTCTGCTGATCCACTCGAAGAACTAAATCCCCTTCCTGGAAGGCTCGACTCTTCACATTCTTGGCGTGGAAGCGACGCAAGTCTTGTTGGTAGATGGTCGATCGGATCAGAGCCATCTCCCTTTCTTCCTCTAAAAGGTCGACTGCATCCTGCCGCGCTTGTTCTGCTTCAGCTTCGGTGTAAAGCTCGACTCGAGGAGCGTTGTGGAGCAGATCACTCGGCAAGACCGCTTCAGCCCCATAAACCAAGAAGAATGGAGTTCTTCCAGTCGACCGGTTAGGCGTGGTCCTTAGACCCCAAGGCATCGAGGGAAGTTCGTCGACCCATGCTCCAGCCGCATGCTTGAGATCACGCATCAGTCGGGGTTTCAACCCTTGGAGGATCAAGCCATTGGCCCGCTCCGCTTGTCCATTCGACTGGGGATGGGCGACTGAAGCATAGTCGACTCGTGTGCCCTGAGATGTGCAGAACGCCCTGAATTCCTCCAAATCGAAGTTTGATCCATTGTCGATGATGATGCTGTGTGGGACTCCATATCTGAATATTAGTTCTCTGATGAAGCTGACAGCAGTACCGGCGTCAAGGTTCTGGATGGGTTTAGCCTCAACCCACTTGGTGAACTTGTCGACTGCTACCAGTACATGTGTGAAACCGCTTCGACTTGTTCTCAAGGGACCAACCATATCCAATCCCCATACTGCGAAAGGCCAGACGAGTGGTATGGTCTTCAGAGCTGATGCAGGCTTGTGTGACATGTTGGAGTAAAATTGACATCCCTCACACTTGTCGACTATCTCCTTTGCCATTTCGTTCGCCCTTGGCCAGTAAAATCCGGCTCGGTATGCTTTGGCCACGATGGTCCGAGAGGACGCATGATGGCCATAGGTCCCCGAGTGGTTGTCATCAAGGATTATTCGACCTTCTTCCGGCGTTATGCACTTCTGACCCACTCCAGTCGCGCTCTCTCTGTATAGCTGCCCTTTGATCACGGTGTCGGGGCGGTCTCTGTGCGGCCACGAGCACCTATGGGGCACGGGGGCCCCTTCTAGTCCGGTAAGGGAGCGGAGGACGTGCGCAGAGCAGATCGAGGTCGAGCGCGCGGGGGAGACGGGCGATTTTTACCCAGCTTCGGGGCTCTCCGGAGAGATAAAACCCCTACTGCTGCCTTTGTGCTTGTATTTGATCTTGCTCGAGAGCGTGAGCGTATGGTGGTGTTGTGGGTGTCGAATGGACCGAACCCCTTCTACGTGCGCATGGGCCTCCCTTTTATAGTCCGAAGGGGCACTCACAGGTGGCAGCGTAGGAAGAGGGGGTACAGAGGTAAAAACGCAGGTTGGTACAACAGTGACCAACCGTGTTCCCTACCTAACTCTGACGGCAGGGGACAAGGGCATTTAATGCCCGTCCGTCGTCTCCAACAAAGGCAAAAAACGACCGTTAGGTGAGCCACCGGTTGCCACGATGGCGTCTCTGTCAGCTCTGATTGCCACCTTGCTCCGCATGGCTGTGCGGCGCCTCGCCACGTGCTCCTGGGATGGCCTTGGGGTGACACGTCGCTGGATGCGCTGGAGTTTGGGTGGCAGCCTTGCCGGCAAGTGCCTTGCCGACCCTTCTCTTGTTGAGCCGCAAGCTTGCGGCCACCGGCCCTGCCAGACGCGCGGGCGCCGCGGCAAGTCTTCGGGGCGCCTTGGCTAGCCTTCCCGGCAAGCTCCTCTCTGCCGGGCCTTTGTATTCTCGCTGATACTTTGTTCTTGAATGGCGGTAGTAGGTACCGACGAGGGTCTTGGCGGGCGCCCGGCAAGCCTTCTGCTGGTGTTGCAGCTGCGCGTGCAGACAAGTTCGGGGTACTAAGGTACCCCTACTTTAGTACACCGACAGGAGCCCCCGGGCCTGGGCCATACACGGTGCCGAGCGTTGTTGGGCCAGGCCCAGAACAGTGCACGGGCACACGCGGCCTGGGTCCACTCAGAAGTCGGACTCCGTGTCCATCGCGCCCTCCAGTAACGGCACGCATCGATTGCGGCGTTGTGGGAGGCGTGGGTGGTGTGTGCGATTTTCAAGGCGCCCATCCCCGTGACTACGGGGCAGGCCGAGGTCACTTCATCCGTCGCCTCGGCTTCGCCTCCCCGCCACGCGGCTCCCATGCACGTGGGGTCGCGGGCGGCGAAGGTGGGAAACCGAGCCGTCACGGGCGGAGATGGTGGGTTGGCCTCGTTCCTCTGCCCTCCCCGCGCTCCGATTGGTCGAGCGGGGCGGCCGAGCCCCCACCTTGCTCCTTTAAAAAGGGCGGAAGGGGAGTGCAAAAATCCGCACTTCCTTCTCTCCCTCTTTCTTCAACTTCTGCTACTCTTCCTCCCATCTCATCATGGAGGGAGGGAACCTGGTCGCCGTCGGTGGCGGCGCGAGTGGCCACCAGGCAGCGCGCTTCCCCCTATCCCGCGCCTGTGGTGGCGGAGCCGGCCACGAGGGGAAGAGGGAGGGGGCGAGGCCGTGGACGAGGTCGAGGACGTGGCCGGAGTGCTCGGGGAAGGGGCGGCCGGCGCGATGCGCCACCCCCGCCTCCGCCGGCGGCTCCTCTCCTCGAGGCGGTCCATACCGGGGACGACCCCTGGGAGTTCTTCATCAAGCTGCGCCGAGCACCTCGCTGCCGCCTCCGGCTTCCGGCCCCATTTGCGAGCGCGATGGAACCAGACCCGCCCGAGATGTTGGAGTTGCGCATGAGGGGCTGCGGGATCAGCGGCACTCGAGTTAGTGTCGTATCCCCAGCCCCCGGCGTGATGTGCCGATCGAGGGTGGAAGGCGTCGCCCGCATCCACAGCTTGGCGGCGGGGTTTACCCTCCATTTTAAGTTAATGGAGGGCGACCTTCGCCGTCAAGGTCTTGGGACTCCGGCACCGGGCGCGATGCTGCGTGGACAGCTCCTCCGAGAAGCGAAGACTCCCCTCGGCGAGAGTAGCGAGGAGGAGAGCGACAGCGACGACGACGGGCGGCGGTGAGTCCGACTAAGCGTCGGCCGTCGCCTCGTCGCCACCGGGCGACCCCATCATCCGGTCGCCGCCTTCGAACTCCCCGAGGCCGTCTCCTTGGGCGGCTGGCGTGGAAGGCTGCGGAAGAGGAAGAGGGGTGGCGGCAAGGCCGTCAAGTCGGAGTACGAGGGCGAGGCGCCCTCGACAGCGTGCTGACGTCCTGCCGCCCCGTCTTCGAGCTCTGCCTCCGGCGCCCCCGTCTTTGCCAAGCTCCTGGCCGGCCCCCGGGAAGTTCTCTTGGTGTCTTCTGGCACCCGTAGCTCACCTAGGCGCCCCTTTCGCCCTTCCCGGCAAGCTTCTCTTGCCGGGGCCTCCTTGACCTACCTCCTGAAGAGAGAAACAGGAGAGGGATTACGGGCACCTTATCTCTTTTTAATTTGTAAGCCTTCGGGCCTTAGCGGTATTTAAAACTTGTAATCCTCTCTCTCATGTTTTTCATCCTCTATGGACTTGTACTAAGTTGGGATGTTTTTTTAATGAAAAGAGGGGAATGCTTGCCGGATTATGCCCCTTACTTGATTCTGTGCCTTGTATGTTTCCACCCTACGCTTCTAGGGGACTTGCCGGCGCTAACACACTTGCTGAGTGCGAACGTCAGCAGCCCGCTGGCGGTGTTGTTTCCGTCAAGAAACCTTCTCGGGCCAGTTGCAACGCACTTGTATTGTTGAGCGGACTCGGAAACAAAACAAGGGCGCAACTTGGCCGCAACTCGGTCCCTCCGCGCATAGGTTTTTTTTTCATACAAGGCACACTCGTTCAAGGACGCGGTCTTGCTTTCCCCAGTCCATAAGAGGATGCATGATGAGGGATAAAAGAAACTTATCTGACGCCGCAGCCCCCAGCGACTCTGGCTCGCCGGGGATGAATCTTGGCATTTGCAGCCCCCCGGCAACCCTGGCTCCGCCAAGACCTAGGTGCCGGGGCGCCTTTCCTTGCCCCTGTCGCTGACGCCGCAGCCCCCCGGGGATCCTGGCTTGTCGCGAAGGGATGTCGGTACTCGTGGCCCCCAGCGAAAATGGTTTGTCGGGGCCCATGTGCCGGCGCGCCCGTCTGCTTTTTCCTTGTCGCTATTATTATAGTCACGAAAATAACTTGGATAGCGTCGCAATAAGTCACTCTTTTGTGGCGTAATTTTCAGATTGGGCAACGCAGTGCCATGCTTCGCCCTTCGTATGTTTATACCCTACGCTTTTTAGGGGACTTGCCGGTGCATACACACTTGCTGAGTGCGGAACGTCAGCAGCCCGCTGGCGGTGTTGCCTCCGGCAAGAAACCTCGTCGGGCTAGTTGCAGCGCGCCTTTATTGTTGAGCGGACTCGGAAACAAATCAAGGGTGCAACTCAGCCGCGAGTCAGCCCCTCTGTGCACAAGTTGCTCATACGAAGGACGCCTCACGGCAAGGCTTGCTATGTTACGTCCTCTACTCCATTAAATCCCTTGTACGTTTTTACCCTACGCTATTGGGTGACTTGCCGGCGCTAACACACTTGCTGAGTGCTGAACCTCACCAGCCCGCTTGGCGGTGTTGTTTCCGGCAAGAAACCTCCTCGGGCCAGTTGCAGCGCACTTGCATTGTTGAGCGGACTCGGAAACAAAGCAAGGACGCAACTTGACCACGAGTTGGTTCCTCCGCGCATAGGCTTTTCGTACAAGGCACGAACGTTCAAGGGATATAATATAAAAGCTTAGAACTAAACGTGCTCTGTATTCAAGCTTGGGCGACTTAGCTTTTCTGTCTTCTTCGATCCGGCGAGGCCGCACTTCTCCCTTGATTTCCTCCCTTGTACGTCTTCACCCTCACGCTTTCAGGGAACCCGCCGGCGCAAACACACTTGCTGAGTGCGGAACATCAGCAGCCCGCTGGCGGTGTTGCCCCGGCAAGGAGAACTCGTCGGGCTAGTTGCAACGCGCTTTCATCGTTGAGCGGACTCGAAACAGATCAAGGGCGCAACTTAGCCATGATTCGACCCCTCGGCGCATAGGTTCTTCATACAAGGTACGGATTTTCAGGGAATACAACTCAAAAGTTCGAAACTGTTTGCTTTCTTTGCCCTACTGGCCGATGGAGCTCGATGGCGCGTCCTCGACGGCAGCGTGGCACTCCGGAAAGGTGTTCTTGCCGGAGTAGGCACCAGAGGTGTCCTTGCCGGGCTTAGTCTCTGGTAGATCTGCCTTTGCCTTCTTGCACTTGCCGGTGGAGCTCGATGGTGCGTCCTCGACGGCAGCGTAGCACTCCGGAGAGGCGCGCTTGCCGGAGTGGGCATCAGAGCTGCTCTTGCCGGACTTGGCTTTCTTCTTCCCCCGGGGAGCTTCAATGGCAAGTGGCTTGCACTCTGCCGCGGCTGCTGCTTCCCGGTAGATCTTGTCGGTGCAGATAAGTGCATCCTTCTTGTCACCCTGGACGGAAATGACACTTATCGGACCAGGCATCTTGAGCACATTGTATGCATAGTGAGAGGCTGCCATGAACTTGGCAAGCGCTGGTCGGCCGAGTATCCCATTGTAGGGTAATGGGATATCAGCAACATCGAACGTGACCCTCTCTGTCCTGAAGTTCAGTTCACTGCCAAATGTCACTAGCAGTGTGATCTTCCCCTTGGGCTTGCTCCTTCCCGGATTTATCCCTTGGAAGGTACTAGTTTCTTCGAGCTCGCTGTCGGGGATCTGGAGCTTCTTGAGCACTGCGGAGGAAATCAGGTTCAGGCCGGCCCCGCCGTCAACCAGCATCTTCGTGACCTTGAGGTTGCGGATTGTTGGTGAGACCAACATCGGCAAGCACCCGACCGCAGTGATGCGATCAGGGTGGTCCTCAACATCGAAGACGATGGGCGTGCTGGACCACTTCAGAGGCCTGCGGGACTCGACGGACGGCTCTGCTGCGTTCACTTCTTGCACCCACTGCTTGAGTTGACGGTGCGAAGCGTGCAGAGAGGCGCCGCCGTCGATGCACAATACCTCTGTTGCCTTCTGAAACTCTTGGTCATCAGTCTCATCCTCCTCCATCTCATCATCCTCATCCTCATCTTCGTTCTTGTCGCGGCCGCGGGGAGGCCTGTCCCCTTGCCGCGGCTTGGCCTTGCCGCGGTGTCCTCCCCGGGCGGGAAGCTTTTTGCCGGATCCTCAGCCACCTCCCTGGGCCCTCTCCTTGTCGCGGCGCTCGTATTCAGCCTTCTGCAGCTCCGCCATCTGCTCTGCTTTCTTGCAGGTTTGGAGGTCATGGCCCTTGGTGCGGTGAATCTTACAATATCGCTTGCCGGAGCCATCCTGCTTGTCGGCGGCTGCCACAGCCTCGCCGGAGTCATCGGCTTTGGCTTTGTCGGAGCCGCCTCCGTTGCCGGAATGCTCGACAGCTAGCACATCCTTAGCCTTTCTCTTCCTGTTGTTCCGCCGCCGGTTCTTCCTTGCCGGGGCGGCATCCTCACTGTCAGACCCTTCTGCTCCCGCAATCTCTCCGGGGATTTTCCTCCCCTCCTCAGCCCGTGCACACTTGTCGGCCAGAGCATAGAGCTCACTGACATCTCTGATCTTGCACATCGCCATCTCCTCCCTCATCCTGCGGTTGCGCACGTTCTGGTGGAACGCGCTGATAAACGCGGCAGGGTGGACGTCTGGGATGTTGCGCTGCACCTGGCTAAATCTCTGTATGTACTTGCGCAGGGGCTCTCCCTCCTTCTGGACGAGCAGATGCAGATCGCTCTCCTGGCCATGGGGTTTGTGACCGCCCGTAAAGGCGCCAACAAACTGGTGACATAGGTCCGCCCATGAAGAGATGGAGCCGTCCGGCAAGTGCATGAGCCAAGATCTAACGTTGGGCTTGAGCACCAGCGGGAAGTAGTTGGCGAGGATCTTGTCGTCGCGCCCTCCGGCAGCCTGCACCGCGATGGTGTAGATGCTGAGGAACTCCGACGGATGTATCCTGCCATCGTACTTCTCGGGCACGTCTGGCTTGAAATTCTTGGTTTTGGGCCACTGGACTTGCCGCAGCTCGCGGGTGAACGCAGGGCAACCTGCCGCGTAGGGCAAGTCGCCTGGTTCCCCGGATGCGTGCACATCGACAGTGGGCCCAGCGCGTTGGTCAGATTGACGTCGCGCTTCTCTCCGGCGCTCGATGCGAGTGCGAGCGTCTTCGTGTTGCCGTTCTTGGAGAACGTGGCGTTGATCACGGCGAGTTCGCGGGTCCGACGACGCGGTGGAGTCGGCGTCGGGGTTGGTCCGGCGAGCTGGCGATCTTGGCCTTCGGGGCTGGGAGTGCACGGAGGTGGCACCCCCAGCGGTCTTGTTAGCGTCGACTTGCGCCTGGGCGCTTTGCCGGGCTTCGCGCGCTTCGGCTGCCGGGCTTATCGCCGTTAAGCGCGGCCGATGAGGCGGTATATGGTCATCCTCCATTCGTCGATCTTGTGTGGCGCCGGAGGGTAATCTAGAAGCAGCTGGGCTCGGGCCAGCGCTTCTTCTGCTGTCTTGGGTGGCGGTGGCGACGAGCGGCGCGAGGAGCGGGATGTGCTCGGACTCCCAACTGGATTGGGAGGTGCCACACCCCGTCCGGGCGACCGTACCTCACTCACGCCAGCATTCTGGCGTGCATGCTGACCTCGAACATCCCGCGACCCATCAGCTTGGCCTTGCTCCAATGCGAGCACGGTGCTAGGAGCACCGGGGCGTTGTCGGCCTTGCACCTCCTGGGAAGGGTGTGGTGTCTGTACGGTCGCCGACGCTTGCGGGGCCTTGTTTTTGGACCTGGTGACGACGTGAGTCCCACCGTCGGCGCCCGCTCCTTCGCCGGCGTCCACTCCACCGCCCGCTTGCTCCGGCGGTGGTGGCAGAATCGATGTAGACGGGCGGCCACCTCCAAGGCTTCTTCTTCGGTGGCATGTTGATGAAAGCGTTGATGTGGCGCGAGGCGGATCGGATGCTCACGACCTCGGCGCAGCCCCGCTCGGGCGCGCCAAAGATGTCGGGCGGTCTCTGGCGACCCACGAGCACCTATAGAACACGGGGCCCCTTCTAGTCCGGCAAGGGAGGCGGAGGGCGTCGCAGAGCAGATCGAGGTCGGCCTTGGGGGAGGCAGGCGATTTTACCCAGCCGGGGCTCTCCGAGAGATAAAACCCCTCTTGCTGCCTTTGTGCTTGTATTTGATCTTGCTCGAGAGCGTGAGCGTATGGTGGTGTTGTGGGTGTCGAATGGACCGAACCCCTTCTACATGTGCATGGGCCTCCCTTTTATAGTCTGAAGGGGGCACTCACAGGTGGCAGCGTAGGAAGAGGGGGTACAAAGGTAAAAACGCAGGTTGGTACAACAGTGACCAACAGTGTTCCCTACCTAACTCTAACGGCAGGGGACAAGGGCATTTAATGCCCGTCCGGTCGTCCCAACAGTGCAAAGAAACGACCGTTAGGTGAGCCACCGGTTGCCACGATGGCGTCTCTATCATCTCTGATTGCCACCTTGCTCCGCATGGCTGTGCGGCGCCTCGCCACGTGCTCCTGGGATGGCCTTGGGGTGACACGTCGCTGGATGCGCTGGAGTTTGGGTGGCAGCCTTGCCGCGGCGAGTGCCTTGCCGCGGCCCTTCTCTTGTTGAGCCGGCAAGCTTGCCGGCCACCGGGCCTTGCTGGGACGCGCGGGGCGTCGCGGAAAGTCTTCTGGGAGCGCCTTGGCTAGCCTTCCCGGCAAGCTCCTCTTGCCGGAGCCTTTGTCTTCTCAGTTGATACTTTGTTCTTGAATGGCGGTAGTAGGTACTAACGGAGGGTCTTGCCGCCCCCCCGCAAGCCTTGCCGCGGGGTGCTGCGACTGCCCGTGCACAAGTTCGGGGTACTAAGGTACCCCTACTTTAGTACACCGACACACGGTAAAGGCCTTGAATCGACGGACGATCTGTCGAGCCTCTTCCTCATCCTCCGGGAGCTCTTTTCTCAAGATATACGTGATATATGGTACTGTCCAATCGGGAGTGATCACTAAAGCCTCCATGACCAGGTCGACCACTGCCGGAACTTCAACCTCAGTCGGATCTGTGGCACTCTTAGGCTGCGGAGCTTCTTCGGTAAAAGGATCTTCTTTGACTAATGGAGTATGGATATGTTCTAAGAACACATCGCTTGGAATGGCTTCTCTCTTGGAACCTATCTTTGCCAAATCATCAGCTGCTTGATTTTTCAGTCGGACTATATGATGGAGCTCTAACCCCTCAAACTTCTTTTCAAGATTCCTCACTGCATTATAGTATCCAGTCATGGGTGGGCTTCTAACGTCCCACTCCTTCATCACTTGGTTGACCACCAAATCTGAGTCGCCATAAACCATAAGGCGACGGATGCCGAGTGAAATGGCCATGCGCAACCCATACAACAGGGCCTCGTATTCTGCCTCATTGTTGGAGGAATCAAAGTGAACCTGGAGCACATATCTAAGCTTATCTCCTCTGGAGGAAACTAAGACTACCCCAGCACTGGAACCATTTAACATCTTAGAGCCATCAAAGAACATGGTCCAATGCTCCGAGTGAACTTGAGTCGGCTGCTGCTGTTCGATCCACTCGGCAAGGAAATCTGCTATTGCTTGGGACTTAATGGCTTTCTTTGCCTCAAACTTGATATCAAGGGGAAGGAGTTCAATCGCCCATTTCGCCACTCGACCAGTTGCATCTCTGTTGTGCAGAATCTCTAAAAGTGGGCGTTCTTTAATCGTAATGGAATGATCAGAGAAATAATGAGCAACCTTCTTTGTGGTCATGTAGATCCCATACACAAGCTTCTGATAATGAGGATATCTTTGCTTTGATGGAGTCAAAACTTCAGAAAGATAATACACTAGGCGCTGAACTTTGAAGGCTTTCCCTTCTTCTTCCCGCTCGACCGTAAGCACTGTACTGACGACTTGTCCTGTGGCTGCAATATAAAGCAACAGAGGCTCTTTGCTGATTGGAGCAGCAAGCACCGGCTAGGTGGAGAGCGAGCTTTAGCTCGACAAGCGCTGCATCGACGGAGCCACTCGAACTTGCGCCTTCTTCATCGATCGGTAAAGAGGCAATGCCTTTTCACCGAGGCAAGAGATGAATCGACTTACGCGGCCAAGCATCCGGTAAGCTTCGGACGCCGTGCACTTTCGCCGCAGGCGTTTCATTCGGAGTATGGTGCCAACCTTTTACGGGTTAGCGTCGATTCCTCGTTGAAGCGAAAACCGAGTAACTTTCCACCGGGAACTCCAAATGTGCACTTTGATGGATTGAGCTTGATATCATACCTCCGAGATTGGCAAATGTTTCAGCAAGGTCGATCAACAGGTCGGAACCCTTCGCGATTTGACCACAATATCATGCATATCGCTTCCATGTTCCGTGATTTGGTGAGTAAACGCTTCGAATCATCGATGAGCGTGGCTCCGGCATTCTTGAGGCGAATGGCATGGTGACATAGCGAGCGCACCGAATGGAGTGATGAAAGCTGTTTTGATCTCATCGGGTCCATCCGAGACGGATCTGATGGTATCCGGAATAAGCGTCCAAAAAGGACAATCTCTCACATCCCGCAGTCGAGTCGACAATTTGGTCGATGCGAGGGAGAGGAAAATGATCTTTCGGGCAGGCCCGATTGATGTGTTTGAAATCAATGCACATGCGGAGTGACTTGTCCTTCTTGGGAACCATGACGACATTGGCGAGCCACTCGGAGTGGTATATCTCTCGGATAAACTCTGCCACCAACAGTCGAGCCACCTCCTCACCAATGGCCTTTCTCTTCTGGACGGCGGACCGTCGAAGATGTTCTTTGACTGGTTTTGCTATTGAGTTGACTCTAAGGCGATGCTCAGCCAGCCCCACAGGAACACCGGCATGTCGTGAGCTTCCATGCAAAGATGTCCCAGTTCTCACAGAGGAACTGGATGAGCGCTTCTTCCTATTTAGGGTCGAGTGTTGTGGAAATATGGGTCGGAGCCGCATTGGGGTCGGTCGAGTGAATGTGAACAGGCTTCGTTTCACCGGACGACTGAAATGCTGATTCTGTGGTAGGCTTCTTGTCCTGCAACAAATCACTCGGGTGTGCATTCTTCTTGTACCCCTCCAGCTCTACCATCGTTATCTGGGAATCGGCAATTTTCGAGCCTTTCTGAAAACACTCTTCTGCCTTCTTTCGATTGCCAGTGATAGTGATCACACCCTTGGGGCCGGGCATCTTCAGTTTGAGGTACACGTAGCATGGTCGAGCCATGAACCGTGCGTAAGCTGGTCGCCCCAAAATGGCGTGGTAAGCGCTCTGAAAATCCACGACTTCAAATGTCAGCTTCTCCTTGCGGAAATGCTTCGAGTCACCGAACACCACGTCCAGAGCTATTTGGCCGAGTGACTCAGCCTTCTTTCTAGGTATAACTCCATGAAAACTCATGTTGCTGGCGCTCAGTCTGGACATCGGAATGCCCATTCCTTTCAGCGTCTCCGCATACAATATGTTCAGTCCGCTACCGCCATCATTAACACCTTCGTCAGTCGAGTGCCCTCAACGACCGGGTCGACCACCAAAGCTTGCCTCCCAGGAGTGGCTATATGAGTCGGGTCATCGGACAGGTCGAATGTAATGGGAGTTTGGGACCATCTCAGATAACTTGGCGTCGCCGGGGCGACCATATTGACCTCTCGATTGATAACCTTCAATCGGCTTTTGCTTTCCACATCAGCAAAGATCATCAGAGTGGAGTTAACATGAGGATATCCTCCATCACTGTCCTCCTTGTCTTCAGCATTGTCTGACTCCTTTTCCTTGTCCTTGGGCTGTTTACCTTGGAACTACTAAATCAAGAGCCGGCACTGGCGAGTGGTATGCTTCGGGTAGATGAAATTACCCTCTTCGTCTTTCTTCATGTGGATGTGACACGGCAGATCCATCACGTCATTTCCTTCTTTATCCTTCACCTTCTTGGGGTTCCAGGATCCTTTGGGTTTTCCTTTGAACTTGCCCTGAGTCACGGCCAGAGCCTCTCCAGGAGCTGCTGGCTCGGCCTTCCGCTTCTGCTTCCGACTGGAGTTTCCTTTCTCCGACTGACTCGGCTTGTACTTGCCGCTCCAGAGTCGGTCCTCCTCTTCACCATTGGCGTACTTGGTGGCAATTTCCATCATTCAACTCAGGGTCATATTTCCGGTCCGCCCAAACTTCAAACTTAACTCTTTGTTCTTTACACCATCCTTGAAGGCGCAGACTGCCTGATGATCAGACACGTTCTCTACCGTATGATGCAAAGTAATCCATCTCTGAATGTAATCTCTTAAGGTTTCATTTGACTTCTGCACGCAAACTTGCAGCTCTGTCAATCTAGCTGGTCGCTTGCAGGTTCCCTCAAATGTCCTGACGAACACTTGGGAAAGATCTTCCCAAGTGTAAATGCTGCTTGGAGCTAACTGATTCAACCATGCCCTGGCCGAACCTTCCAACATGAGAGGTAAATGCTTCATAGCCACTTCATCATTTCCGCTGCCAATCTGCACGGCCACTCGGTAGTCTTCAAGCCAAGTTTCAGGCTTAGACTCACCGGTGAACTTACTTACTCCAGTCGCCAACCTGAAGTTGTGGGGAATCACTGCGGCTCTGATAGCCCTGCTGAAACATTTCGGACCTGAAACAAGGACTCGGCTGCTGGTGGGTGCATCTCTGTCGTTGCCACCTCGATGGGCTCTGTTCTGATCGACCAAACCTTGCACGATGATGGATCGCGCGTCAAAGCCTGGTTCCCTGGGGTCGATCGGGGCTTTCCGCCCAACACTGAGTTGGCGCCTGTCATCTTGCTGCCGATGAGCGTAAGACCCACCTCTTGGGGGAGGAGTGGGCACTCGACGCCTATCATCATGATCGAATCGGTCACCATATGGGTCACGTCAACCCTCGCGTCCTTCACACCGTGGAGGCGATCTTGGGCTGTGAGCCGACTAAACTGTATTCACAGTAACGGATCGACTATGAATCCTATTGCGTGACTGTGACACAGCTGAATTCTGATCCCCTGCTGCTCGGAGCAAATCCATGATCTGCATCAAGCCTCTGCCAGCCTCTGACTGAGAGGGCTGAATAGACTCCGCTATACGGGCTGCAGCTGCTAAATTCTGGATCGGGGTTCGATATACCTGAGTCGGCTGCGGGAAGAGTTGTCGTCGACTGGAGTCGGGTACTCGTTGCCGCGCGCGCTCGTCGAGTGCTCGCTGAAGGTTCTCCAGAAGAGTGCGTTCAGCCAAATTGGCCAAACGTGCCTCCTCCAAGGCGCGAGCCTCGGGGGTTTCTCCTGCGATGGGCGTATGTAGGGCATCCATGTTCCTGCGGGGAAGTTCTTCCCTTTGTAGGGAATTAAGCGGCTCGGGTTGATATTCCTCATGGGCTTGAGGAGGGTCGCCTCCACCGCCATCCCGTCGTCGCGGGGGAAGCCGGGAGGGCTACGAGGTCCATTGACCATCAAGACCTCCGCCGCCGGATCACTTCGCTGTCGCTTTTCGGATCACGGTCTCTGAGCGGTCGGCCAGATCGAACAGGCCGTAGAGAGATTCGTCGGGCTCGATTGCCACGACTTGGGTGGTGGCCGACTGGCGAGCCACCGCGTGCCTCACCCACCGCTGGAGCCTCGACCGACCAGAACACTTGCGTTGGCGGGAGACAGGGAGGGAGGGCGGCAGGAGTCGACCGTCTGGTCGGCGGTTGTCGCAGCAGAACACAGCGGACACAGAGCCGAAAATCGTCGCATCATGGACGGGAGCACATCGATGTCGAGTGGAGCCTCCACGGAGCCAAGCGGAGTCGTCGGCGATGAAGGTGAGCGCCGAGGCGGATCTCGTGGCCCTCGACCAAAACTCCACGAAACCATGATGAAGGCAATCGAACAATTGCAACTTCTCCAAAATCGCTAAGACACCTGCCCCACGGTGGCGCCAACTGTCGTGGTTCTAAGTCGACGGTAGAATGGGGAGTAGGTATGGAGAGGCAAGATCCTAGCTATGGAGCGGTTATGCAGGACAAGGGATGTGCGAGTTGAGCCCTTCTCGGAGGAAGTAACAGCCCTCGTCTCGGAGCCGGAGGCACGATTGGATTATGTGTGTATAGATTACAGGGTGCGAACCCTTTACTTTGAGGAGGGGTGGCTTATATAGTGTCTGCCGAGACCCTCCGCCCTCGATTATGCGAGGTTTAAAGTACATTAAGGCTAGGCGTTCTTGGTAGCGCTTACATAAAGTGTCCTAAATGCCATAAAGACTACTTAATTACAGACCGTTTGGATGCAGAGTGGCTCTTGATCTCCTGGTGGTCGAGTGAGTCTTCATGGTCAAGTCCTTCGAGTCCATCGAGTGAAGCCTCTCTTGGTCGACTAGAAGGCAGCTTCTTCTGAGGATGCCCTTGGGAAGGGTACTTAAGTCAGGTTCGTGACCCTACCCTAGGTACATGACTTCATCAGCCAAAGCTAAAGCTTTGTTGGCCAATGGGTTAATTGGAGTTGATTTGACCTGGTGCTAGGTCTCCTGGAGAATACTTCCTCTAAGCCACCGCCCCGGCCTAATGTGTGAGTACTCGGGCGAGTCAGACGATCCTCAGCGTTACACCAAAGAAAATTTTACAACTGAGGAAGTTTTTAAAACCATGAAGACCTTGCTTGGCGAGTCTCAAGAGAACTGCAATAAAGTTGGCCTGTCGCCGTTCTTCAAACAAAATCCAGCTCCACCTATAAGTCTTTATTTGTATCAGGCTCAGTATTTTTGAATTCATGCCACACCTTTATTTTTTAATTTTTCCGGCATTTATACAGGCTGACTCCACCTTTTCGAACAAGAAGCCAAAAGCAGCCGTGGCCAAGACCAAGGCCAATAAGAAATTAAAGAAAAACAAGATGGTTACCACCACTTAGCCGACTGCTGTGGGCGAGTCAGCAGATGCCGGAAATCCGTCAGAGGTAGAACTTGACTCGCTTGGCTGACTCTGTATTGAACTAGCGGACACCCTTTCTTCACAGGAAGAGTCTGCTACAAGCCGGGTAGACGATACTGAGGTAATTCCTGTTTCATCCGGTTCAGACTCCGCCCCTTCAAAAAAAGTGCGGCGGGTTGTCCGAAAAGTAAAATTTTCTCACCGAGATGCCCACTTAGATCCACACTCTATTTTGAAGAAGGCTCAATATGACACGAGACGTCAGACACGGAGTGGCGACTCAGGTGAATTATTGGCCAGGTTAAGAAATGAACCCCTTCCCGTAAATGGCCAGCTGAGGTGCCACACAGTCCAACCTTTTCCTTGCCCAAAGCTGGTCTTGTAAGACATCCTCTTAACCCTGCTGACTCTGATTATCAGGAGTCTCCACCCTCTTTGGGCGGCTCATCTCAAACTCAGCTGCCTACCTTCATCGTCAAACGAGGGTAAACCTTTGTCTTTATTTACAACTCCCCAGTTTTTTGTTATTTAAACATGTCTTAATACCTTTATGTGATCATAGGGCCAAAGCCATTGAGAAGAAGAGAAAAGTTGGCAACTCTTCTAAGGTCCCTCAAACTTGTGAATCAGAAGAGCAAGTATTGGTAACACCAGAGGTTATTCTTGAGCAGCCCAAGGAAACTCAAAATAATCAAAATGATCTTCCTCGAGAGACCAAGGCAACAATTCTAGATGCCATGAATGTTGATGCTGACCCGCCAAGTCCAAGACCCCCTTCTCCTGCCAGATCACCTGCAAAGAGCCCAACTGCTGCCAAATTTGATGAAATTACCATTACGGGGTCTGCCTTTACAACATTTGAAACTTCCACAACACGAGCCAAACACTCAACCAAGGAAGAGGTGCCTTCATTGGACAAAGGTAAGACAAAATTGGAGCTGGAAAATTATACATCTTTCGGTGCTAGCGAGTTGCACGCGGGCTATCTAAGCCACCTTGACACAAGCCGCGGCATGAAGCCGATTTGGTCAACATGATGAAGCAAAAGTATGAGGTATGAGCTGTAACCCCTTTACATCCTTCATATATACTCATATAGCCCCCAAGTCTTAAACATAGGAACATCCCTTGAGTATGCTTAAGACTTAGCAGAATATGATTAACAACTTCAAAGCATAGCCCCCAAGAGCCGGCTTAACTTGACAAGATGAGCTGGGTCTTCCAAATAACCTTTGTAAAAGAAACGCTTGTAGCCCCCAAGGGCTGGCTTAAATTAATAAGATGAGCCGGGTCTTCCAAATAAGCATTTTGTAAAAGAATCACACGTAGCCCCCAAGGGCCGGCTTATCTTTGAACCTTCTCATGATTTAAATTGAAATAGCCTAAATTAGCCCCCAAGTGCTAGGTATATTGCTTGCAATGTGCTTGGGACTTTGAATTAGTCTTATTATAACAAAGCACCTCAATGCTGATTTCACACTCATTATGTCAATTCCTTGTTTCAGGAAGCTTTGTGCCTGAAAGAGTCACAAATTGGCGACTTAAAGAAAAATGTAGAGCTTCAACAGGTTGAGACCAACAAGGCCGAGCTAGAGCTCAAATCTTCGTTAGAAGATATCGAAAAGATCAAGGCAAGCTTTGACATAGAAAGAACTGCCTGGGAAACTGACAAGGCCGCGTTGTTGAAGAGGGCTGAAGATGCTGAAGCTGGCTGTAAGGCCGTGACTAAAGAGTTGTCCGGCTTAAAGGCGCACATATCTCAAATGACAGCTGCTATCTTTGGTAAGTGAACTTGTACTTAATTGAACTATTTTATAACTTGTTTAATGCATCTTAACCCGCCTGGTGACTCAAAAACTTTTGATTTCTAACTCACCTGGCGACTCTTATGCAACAGGTGCCAGAAGTGCCAGTCTTGGCAAAATATGATATTGAAGCCGAAGGCAGTTTAATCTTTGACTGAAAAGCTATACGCGGGCGCCTTGCGAACCCTTGTGGCAATATCAAACAGCAAGAAGCCTCCAACCCTTATAAAAACTATGCTGGAGCATTTATCCATAGTGCCCGGGCAAGTTGTAGAGATGAAGTTGTCAGCCACCCACATAGGAGCCATCGTTACTCTGAGACGGGCGAAGGCATGGCAGTCAGAGCTAAACCCGGAAGAGATGGCTGGTGGGTGTCCAGAATTGAAGGATGATGGGTCTGTCTTTGAAGAAGAAGACTTTGCAAAATGTGTCAAAGAGATGCCTCTAGGCTGCCAACTTGCCCAAGAGGCGGATCTGTCCAAATATCAGGCGGGTTATGACAGCAATAACGTTTGTATGAAGCTGCCAACACGTGAAATTGTAGATTTAACCCCTTCAAGGTGTAATCATATCTTCGCCCCTGATATTGACCCTTCTCTTATTCTTAATGATGTGGTGATCTTTGAGGCGTTAACTGGCATCAACTGGACATCAGATACTCTCTAGATGGCCGACGATGAAGAGCCGACGCGGGATGACCCAGAGGATTCAACTGCAAGACGCCAGGAAGAAAATTTACCTGGCTTGCCATAACCCGGACGGTGCTGCGATCGGCTTTAAAGGAGTGATGTAACTCCCAAAAACACTTAAACACTTTTGGGCTCAGCACTAGCCATGTAATAGATTTAGTGGAAAACAGTTAACTGTCCTGCCATGCCTTCGTGCATGACTGTATCAACTTTGGCTTGAGTGGTTTAACCTTTGTGTGTTTAATGAAGCTTTATGTGCCTGCCAATATCCCCATCTTTGACATATGATCTGAATAGATACATCAATACCTATAGCGGCGACTTATGATCAGAATCCAGGAGAAGGTAAACAGCCCAATAATCCAGGGCGACTTAGAATCACTTTGGCGGCTTATAGCCTTAAGAAACTCATCATAGAGCAATATAACCCAGATCTGTATAACCCGCCAACATCTACAAAAAGTTTTTGCAAAAGAAAAATAAGAGTATGCATAACTCAAATATGTTCTAAGTCGGCTTTGAAGGCACAACCAAAATAGAATGGCTCTTGCTTGGTGTTTGAAAAAACTCTGTTTTTTGCTTCAAAGAAACGTGCATAAAAGTCGTCCATCTCGTAAGCCGTCTCTCACATGACATAAATCCGTCGTTTAAACCTTTAACTAGTTCGTGGTCTTATTGAAACATTGACTGTTAAGAGTACGAACGGGCCACATAGCGGAGAGACTACAACAGACAAGTGAGTTTATTGTAGCTCACTATAATCCGGCTCCCACGTGACATAAGCCACCATTTAAACTTTGACAAGTTTAGGGCCTTTTAAAAAGATTAACTATCAAGAGTACGGCGGGTCACCTAGTGGGGTAGCAAGTTGAAAACAGGTAGGTTTAACTCAATTATGGCATGAAAGCCTGTCCAAGAGGGTTATAAAGCTATGCTCATAGAGCAGGAATCCCCCAAATGACCAAAGATGACATATAAAGGCGATCAAGAGGGTTATAAAGCAATGCTCATAGAGTAGGAAGCCCTCAAATGATCATATGAGAAACCAGTAAAGACTTAGGCACAGAATATGTGAAATGAAATGACAGAGGCCCCGAACTTGGGGATGCCGTATTTATTAATTTGATCATAAGGTATATACATTGACAGAGGTATGTACAATAACAAGAGTCGATAACTCAAGTGTAGTAAGGTTGAAGATGAGCAATGTTCCATGGTCGGTTGGTCTCCTCCTCCGATTTACGCGACTTGCTGGGCTCATGGATATCAGTGAGATAATATGACCCGTTGTTAAGGTTTTTGCTAACCACAAAAAGTCCTTCCCAAGGCGGGGATAGCTTATGCATGCTTGTTTGATCCTGAATCAGTCGGAGCACTAAGTCGCCCACTTGAAACACCCGTGTTTTAACTCTGCGGCTATGATAGCAATGCAAGTATTGTTGATAAATCATCGATCGAGCTGCTGCAAGATCACATTCTTCATCCAAAGCATCTAGTGCATTCTGACGCCCCATCTCATTATAATCTTCAACATAAGCCACCACCATGGGCGAGACATGACAGATATCGCTGGGGAGAACCGCCTCTGCGCCATAAACCATGAAGAAAGGTGTATAGCTTGTTGACCTATTGGGGGTGGTTCTGATACTCAAAAGTACTGAAGGTAACTCCTCAACCCAACAACCTGGTGTGTGCTCCAAAGGAACCATAAGCCGGGGCTTGATGCCTCTCAAAATTTCCTGGTTAGCTCGCTCTACCTGACCATTAGACTATGGATGAGCCACTGAAGACACATCAAGCCGGATGTGATCTCTCTGACAAAACTCCTTCATAGCACCCATAGACAGATTGATGCCATTATCAGTGATGATACTATGAGGATATCCAAAATGAAAAATCAGCTTCTTAACAAACTGAACTGCAGTTGCCGCCTCACTATTACTAACTGGCTCTGCCTCAACCCACTTGGTAAACTTGTCAACCGCCACAAGAAGATGGGTCTTCTTATCCTTAGACCTCTTGAATGGTCCAACCATATCATGCCCCTAGACCACAAATGGCCAAGTAATTGGAATCATCCTAAATTTATGAGCCTACACATGAGCTTGTGTTGCGAATTTTTGACACCCGTCGCACTTACTAACAATATCCGCTGCATCTGCATGAGCCGTTAACCAGTAAACCCATGACGAAAAGATTTAGCCACCAAAGATTTTGATTAGGCATGATGACAACAATCACCCTCATGAATCTCTGGTAAAATCTCATGGCCCTCCTCAGGAGTAAAATAGCGTTGGAACACGCCTGTCACACTGCATCGGTGTAACTCGCCGTTGATAATAGTCATAGACTTAGACGGCCTGGTGATATGTCGTGCCAAAGTTTCATCCTCGGGTAACTAGCCCCAGGTCATATAATCCAGATAGGGCAACGTCCAATTGGGAATTGCATGAAAAGCCGCCACCAACTGCGCCTCCGGGTTAGGGATTGCAAGGTCTTCCTCAGACAGTAACCTGACTGAAGGACTGTGTAACACATCAAGGAATATATTAAGGGGCATCGGCTTATGTTGAGACCCAATTTGGGACAGTGCACCAGCCGCCTCATTTTTCTGTCGATCAAGGTGATCCACCCATTTAAAGTGACCTGCAATATTATCAACTGCCCGTTGGTAAGCCGCCATGAGTGGGTCCTTAGAATCCCACTTTCCTGAGACTTGCTGGCCCACGAGATCTGAGTCACATAGGCACCTGACCCGGCTCAAATTCATTTCCTTAGCCATACGAAGGCCATGGAGCAAAGCTTCTTACTCAGCTGCATTCTTAGTATAAGGAAACATTAACCTTAAAACATAACAAAATTTGTCACCTCGTGGGGAAGTCAAAATAACTCCATCCCCGAGCCCTCGAACTGTCTAGACCCATCAAAGTGGATTGTCCAATATGTCTTGTCAGGCTTCTCCTCAGGTGTTTGCAATTCTGTCCAATCATTTACAAAATCCGCCAAAGCTTGAGATTTCATGGCTGTTCTTGGCACATACTTCAAATTATGAGGCCCAACCTCTATTGCCCACTTAGCAACCCGGCCAGTGGCCTCTCTATTTTGAATAATGTCTCCTAAAGGAGCGGAGCTGACCATGGTAATAGGATGCCCAAGGAAATAATGCTTCAACTTGCGACTCGCCATGAACATCCCAAACACCAACTTCTTCCAGTGTGGGTATCTTTGCTTGGACTTGGTCAAGACCTCACTTACATAGTAAGCCGACCGCTGGACAGGGTACTCCTTTCCTGCTTCCTTGCGCTCTACGACAACTGCAACGTTGACTGCCTTGTTATTGGCCGCCACGTATAGGAGCAAAGGCTCTTTTTCAATAGGAGCAACAAGGATGGGTGGCTCAGCTAACTGTTTCTTAAGGTCCTCAAATGCTTGATCAGCCGCCTCGCTCCAAACAAAGTGGTCTATCTTCTTCATCATCTGATATAGAGGAATTTCCTTCTCTCCTAGGCGACTTATGAATCGGCTCAAGGCCGCAATACGACCCACCAGACGCTGGATGTCATTGACGTGCGCCAGCTTAGAAAGTGAAGTTATGGCCTTTATCTTTTTTGGGTTAGCCTCAATGCCCCGCTCTGAGACCAGAAACCCTAGCAGTTTACCTACAGGTACACCAAAGACACACTTGGCCGGGTTAAGCATCATTATGTAGACCCAGAGATTGTCAAAAGTTTCCTTCAAATCATCAAGGAGAGTCTCCTTCTTCTTTGACTCGACCACAATATCATCCACATAAGCATGAACGTTTCGCCCAATCTGACTATGAAAGCAATTTTGAACACAGTGCTGGTAAGTCGCTTGAGCACTCTTACGCCCAAATGGCATAGAAACATAGCAGAAAGCCCAAAAGGAGTAATAAACGATGTCTTCTCTTGGTCTTTGACTGCCATTTTGATCTGATGATAACCAGAATAAGCATCCAGGAATCATAAGCTCTCAAAACCTGCCATAGCATCAATGATCTAGTCGATACAAGGGAGAGTAAATGGATCAGCTGGATAAGCCTTGTTAAGATCTGTGTAATCAACACACATGCGCCATTGCCATTTTTCTTAAGTACAAGCACATGGTTAGCCAACCACTCAGGGTGAAAAACTTCCACGATAAACCCAGCCGCCAAGAGCCGGGCTGCCTCTTCTCCAATAGCCTTGCGCCGTTATTCATTGAAATGACGAAGGAATTGCTTAACAGGCTTAAACTTGGGATCCACATTAAGGTGGTGCTCAGCGAATTCTCTCGGCACACCTGGCATGTCAGAAGGTTTCCATGCAAAGATGTCCCGATTTTCACGGATGAACTCGATAAGTGCACTTTCCTATTTAGGATCCATGTTAGCCCCCACACTGAACTACTGAGATGAGTCGCCAGGGACAAAATCCACCTGCTTAGTATCATCCCCTGACTTAAACTTCAACGTGTTAGGCTTCTTTAGAGGAGTCATATCAGCCGGGTCAACGTTATCTTTATAAAACTTAAGCTCTTCTGTGTCACAAGCCGACTCGGCATAAGCAGTATCACCTTCCTCGCATTCCAAGGCAAGTTTCCCAGTCACCATGAACCGTAATTGTCCCATTTGTCCCTGGCATCTTAAGCTGCAAGTAAATATAACAAGGGCAAGCCATAAATCGGGCATAAGTTGGCCATCCAAATAGAGCGTGATATGGACTCTTAATTTTGACCACCTCAAGCCACAAGGTCTCTGCTCTATAATTACGGTCATCACCAAAGGCCACTTCCAAAGATATCTTCCCCACAGGATAAGCCAAATTACCAGGCACCACGCCATGGAAAACTTTAGAGGACGGCTTGAGATGCTTGTCAGTTAGATTCATACAACGAAAGGTATCGTAATATAATATGTTGATGATGCTGCCACCATCCATGAGCACTTTTGTGAACTTATAACTGCCCACTTGAGGGGCTACCACCAATGCCAAATGACCCGGATTCTCAACCCGGGGTCAGTGATCCTCCCGACTCCATGTGATTGGATGCTCTGACCATCGTAAGTATTGAGGTACCGCCGGCTCAACAACATTGACCTTACGCTTATGAACCTTCTGGTCCCGCTTGTAGTGAAAACGTGGTATTGACCTCCGTTAAGATGCTTTGGATTACTCTGATATCCTGACTGATTATTTTGCTACTGGTTACCTTAACCAGACTATTGATTATGACCACCATGGTTGCCCTGACCTTGATAGCCAGAATTTGAGCCGCTGCCACCAAAGCCGAAACCTGACCCACCGGCAGACCGTTGTTAGTACCATGATTCTGATTGAGGTTGTAATTCCTGAACTCTCGCATAACCCAACAATCTTTCCAAGCATGAGTAGACGGCTTGTCAGAAAGACTATGCTCCGAGCACGGGGCATTAAGTGCTGCTTCCAGGTTAAAAGGCTTTGACCCGCCATAGGGCAGCTTACCATTACCATTGCGGCGCTGGTTTTCGTACCCAGTGTTGGTGTTAGCTACTAGATCAAACTCGCCATCGGGGTTTCTGTGCTTACCACTGTTTCCTTGGTTGTTGCCATTATTTCCTGCCGCATTCTGATGCTGAACCTTACCATTGCCATTCCTCTTGATTTCTCCTCATCGGATCCAGGGCCTTTTGTGTTATCAGAGTTTGCATACTTAATGAGAGACGCCATAAGCTCACCCATGTCAGTGCAATAACGCTTAAGCCGCCCAAGCTTCTGCTTAGGGGGTAAAGTGACAATTCTTCTCCAAGACCAGAACCGCCTGACCCGCCGTAATATTATCTGTTGAATGAATAATAGTAGAGACCTGCTGGACCCAATGGTGGGCCGATTCATCCTCACGCTGCACATAGTTATCCAGACCGATGATCGTCAGAGGCTGCTTGCATGTCCCTTGAAAGTTTTTGATGAAATGCGCCTTCAACTCTGCCCATGAGTTGATAGAATTAGGAGGTAACCCTTTTAACCATGTACAAGCAGGTCCATCCAACATCGTAGTAAAGTACTTGCACACACAACATCATTGACATCCAACATCTCCATGGCTAACTCATAACTCTCAATCCAATCCTCGGGAGGGAGATCCGTTGTGTAATTAGGCACCTTGCGAGGACCCTTAAAATCCTTAGGCAAGCGTTCATTACGCAAAGCCAGCACTAAACACGGCACTCCAACTGTCCTGGAAATCATCTCAGCTCCCATCGAGGTCGAAGGGGTTACTGGAGGCTGCTGATAAGCCCCCAGTTAGCCGCCACCGCTGCCTCCGCCTCTTAGTGGGCTCTGGCCTCGTCGAGGATTGCCTGAGAATGAGTAAGGGGTGGGTTATTCCCTCGGGGCGGGTCATCCTGGGGCGGTCGACGATGTTGTTCACTACTGGAAACCGCAGGTGACTCAACATGCCGGCTATAACTCCGACTCCGAAGGGGAGTTGAGTGCACCCGATCCTGACTGTACGGATACTTTTCCTGCTATGCCACTGCTGTTCGCAAGAGTTCAATTGTGTTCCGCACCACCACTATGAAGGGCGTTTCATCCGTAAGAGGGAGCGCATTAAGCCTGGTAGCTGCAGCCAACATGTTATCCACCGGGTTAGAATAATGGTCGGGCGGTGTCGAAAAATGTTGAGGTGGAGTCTGATCCCTACGGGCGGGTCTGTCAGTCGAGACTGAGCCGTTGCCCCACCCCTGGCACCTTTGCAGGCCGGGTTGTATCGGGCAGATTAGTTGGTCCTGCCCAGGGCGTGTTAAAAATATTCCGCGCCTCATACTACAAAGGCAGGCGGGTTAATTTGGTGTCTCATTCGAAGAACAGCATTGGACGCTTTCTGATCCAAACTCAAGCGAAAAGCCTCCGCCCTTATACGCTGTGACTCGGCATCCATCTAGGCCCGCTCCGTTGCCATCCTAACATTCTTTGTGTTAAGATCCTCCTGGGCTTTGGCTACCTGGTCTCACACCTTTGTGATCTCTGCATTGTGCTCCGTCTGATTCACCGCAGTGACCTCTGTCGCTAGCAAAGTTGTCAAATTTCCCAAAAGGTCTGACAAAACTTGAGTCGATGGCCTAACTGAGCCACCAGCACCAACCGTCGCAACAGCAGTCGAGCCAGACGTCATGGCTGCAGTTGTTGACGAATTGAGAGCCGGCCCTGTGCCAGCCATGAAGATAGAAGCCTTGTTCGGCAGCTCATAGTGGTCCGGAATACTTTGACCATCGGAATAGCCCCAAGCCTTATGTCCTAAAGCTGATACATTGATTCCGTCTCTCCAGTCGAGGACTCATCACCTGAGTAGATGAGAGTCTCTCCATCAGATGCAGAATTTTCGCAAGTTCCAAGCCTTACATGAAACCGACAAAAAGACACTTCCGCCCGGGTTGCATGCGCCGAGCCGGCTCGATGAGGTCGGGGAAAGTGTCCGGCTCAGGCTTAGATCCACCGATCTTGCCGATGAAGACGTGAATTCCTCCGAAGGGGACCTGGTACCCATACTCGATTCAGTCGGCCTTGATACGTGTCCAACGTATCTATAATTTTGATTGTTCCATGCTATTATATTACCCGTTTTGGATGTTTATGGGCTTTACTTTACACTTTTATATCATTTTTGGGACTAACCTACTAACTAGAGGCCCAGCCCGAATTGCTGTTCTTTTGCCTATTTCAGTGTTTCGAAGGAAAGGAATATCAAACGGAGTCCAAACGAAATGAAACCTTCGGTAACGATCTTTTTGGAACAAACGTGATCCAGGGGACTTGGAGTGGACGTCAAGCAATAGAGGAGGCGACCACGAGGGTACCCGGCGTGCACCCCACCCTCATGGGCCCCTCGAGCGTCCACCGACCTACTTCTTCCTCCTATATATACCCACGTACCCTGAAACCATCAGAAGCGACCATGAAAAACTATTTCCACCGCTGCAACCTTCTGTATCCGTGAGATCCCATCTTGGAGCCTTCACCGGTGCTCCGCCGGAGGGGGAATCGACCACGGAGGCCCTCTACATCATCTCCAAGGCCCTTCCGATGAGTTGTGAGTAGTTTACCACAGACCTTCGGGTCCATAGTTATTAGCTAGATGGACTTTTCTCTCTGTTTGAATCTCAATACAAAGTTCTCCTCGATCTTCTTGGAGACCTATTCGATGTACCTCTTTTTGTGGTGTGTTTGTCGAGATCCGATGAATTGTGGTTTATGATCAAGTTTATCTATGAGAAATATTTGAATCTCCTCTGAATTCTCTTATTGTGATTAAGTTATCTTTGCAAGTCTCTTCGAATTATCAGTTTAGTTTGGCCTACTAGATTGATCTTTCTTGCAATGGGAGAAGTGCTTAGCTTTGGGTTCAATCTTGCGGTGTCCTTTCCCGATAACAACAGGGGCAGCAAGGCACGTATTGTATTATTGCCATCAAGGATAAAAAGATGGGTTTTACATCATATTGCATGAGTGTATCCCTCTACATCATGTCATCTTTCTTAATGCGTTACTTTGTTCTTATGAACTTGATACTCTAGATGCAGGCAGGAGCCGGTCGATGTGTGGAGTAATAGTAGTAGATGCAGGCAGGAGTCGGTCTACTTGTCATGGTGATGCCTATATACATGATCATGCCTAGATAATCTCATAATTATTCGCTTTTCTATCAATTGCTCGACAGTAATTTGTTCACCCACCGTAATACTTATGCTATAGTGAGAGAAGCCACTAGTGAAACCTATGGCCCCCGGGTCTATCTTTTATCATATAAGTTTACCATGTACTTTTATTTGCATCTTTTACTTTCCAATCTATATCAAAAAAATACCAAAAATATTTATCTTATCATATTATCTCTATCAGATCTCACTTTCGCAAGTGGCCGTGAAGGGATTGACAACCCCTTTATTGCGTTGGTTGCGAGGTTCTTGTTTGTTTGTGTAGGTGCATGGGACTTTTGAGGAGCCTCCTACTGGATTGATACCTTGGTTCTCAAAAACTGAGGGAAATACTTACACTACTTTGCTGCATCACCCTTTCCTATTCAAGGAAAACCAACGCAAGCTCAAGACGTAGCAAGAAGGATTAATGGCGCCGTTGCCGGGGAGGTCTTCGCTCAAGTCAAGACATACCAAGTACCCATCACAAACTCATCTCCCTTGCATTACATTATTTGCCATTTGCCTCTCGTTTTCCTCTCCCCCACTTCACCCTTGCCGTTTTATTCGCCCTCTCTTTCCCAATCTCCTCTCTCTCTTTCGCTTGCCTTTTTGTTTGCTTGTGTGTTGGATTGCTTGTCATGATGGCGAAAGATAATACCAAATTGTGTGACTTTTCCAATACCAATAATAATGATTTCCATAGTACTCCGATTGCTCCTCTTAATGATGTTGAGTCTTATGAAATCAATGCTGCTTATTTGAATCTTGTTATGAAAGATCAATTCTCCGGCCTTCCTAGTGAAGATGCCGCTACCCATCTAAACAACTTTGTTGATTTGTGTGAGATGCAAAAGAAGAAAGATACGGATAATGATATTGTCAAATTGAAGTTATTTCCGTTTTCACTTAGAGATCGTGATAAAGTTTGGTTTTCGTCTTTGCCTAAGAATAGTATTGATTGATGAAATAAGTGCAAAGATGCTTTTATTTCTAAGTATTTTCCTCCCGCTAAGATCATCTCTCTTAGGAACGACACTATGAATTTTAAACAACTTGATCATGAGCATGTTGCCCAATCTTGGGAAAGAATGAAATTGATGATTCGCAATTGCCCTACTCATGGTTTGAATTTATGAATGATCATACAAAATTTTTATGACGGATTGAATTTTGCTTCTAGAAATCTTTTAGATTCGGCCGCGGGAGGCACTTTTATGGAAATCACTTTAGGAGAAGCTACTAAACTCCTTGATAACATCATGGCTAATTATTCTCAATGGCAGACCGAAAGATCTACTAGTAAGAAAGTGTATGCTATAGAAGAAATTAATGTTTTGAGTTGAAAGATGGATGAACTTATGAAATTGTTTGCTACTAAGAGTGCTTCTATTGATCCCAATGATATGCCTTTGTCTACTTTGATTGAGAATAATAATGAATCTATGGATGTGAATTTTGTTGGTAGGAATAATTTTGGTAATAATGCTTATAGAGGAAACTTTAATCCTAGACCGGCGATCGACCTCCTCCTGGGCCTTGGCCTCGCGTGCACCGGCAACATCCTCCGCTTGGGCGACTTGGCGCTCCCTCGTATCCAACCGCTCAAGGTCAAGGATGCGCTCCATGGCTTCCAGTGCCAGCGCTTCCTCGCGCCTCAGGATCTCTTCCTCCTCGGCAGGCGTCCCCTTCATCGATGCTATGGCGGCCTTGCATGCCTCCACTTGCTGCTCCAAGGAGGTGCTCCAGGCTTGGAGCTCCCACGCGCGTTTCTCTGCGATCTCGCAGCGACGATCAGCTTCCCGGGCTTCTTCCAAGGCTCGAGCGCAGGCCTCACGCGAGGTCGCAAGAGACGCCTCGGCAGTAATTCCTCTAATAAATATGGTAATTCCTACAACAACTCTTATGGAAATTTTAATAAGATGCCCTCTGATTTTGAGAATAGTGTTAAAGAATTTATGATCTCTCAAAAGAATTTTATTTACTTGAAGAAAAATTGCTTAAAGTTGATGATTTGGTTAGGAACGTTGATAGGCTTTCACTTGATGTTGATTCTTTGAAACTTAGATCTACTCCTCCCAAGCATGATATCAATGAGTCTCTCAAAGCCATGAGAATTTCCATTGATGAGTGCAAAGAAAGAACCACTAGGTTGCGTCCTAAGAAAGATTCCTTTGTAAAAGTGTGTTCTTCTAGTTTCCAAGAAAATAATGATGAAGATCTAAAAGTTATTGATGTGTCCCCTATTAAATCCTTGTTTTGAAATATGAATCTTAATAATGATGGGACTGGAGATGAGTCAACTTTAGTTAAAAGGCGTCCCAATGATTCAGAGTTTTTAGATCTTGATGCTAAACTTGGTAAAAGTGGGATTGGAGAGGTCAAGACTTTAAATAGCATTGAACCCACTATTATGGATTTCAAGGAATTTAATTATGATAATTGTTCTTTAATAGATTGTATTTCCTTGTTGCAATCCGTGTTGAATTCTCCTCATGCTTATAGTCAAAATAAAGCTTTACCAAACATATTGTTGATGCCTTGATGCAATCTTATGATGAAAAACTTAATTTGGAAGTTTCTATACCTAGAAAACTTTATGATGAGCGGGAACCTACTATAAAGATTAAAATTAAAGATCATGAGTGCTATTCTTTGTGTGATTTGGGTGCTAGTGTTTCCACAATTCCGAAAACTTTATGTGATATTCTAGGTTTCCATGATTTTGATGATTGCTCTTTAAATTTGCACCTTGCGGATTCCACCCTTAAGAAACCTATGGGAAGGATCAATGATGTTCTTATTGTTGCAAATAGGAATTATGTGCCCATAGATTTTTATCGTTCTTGATATAGATTGCAATCTTTCATGTCCTATTATTCTTGGTAGACCTTTCCTTAGAATGATTGGTGAAATTATTGATATGAAGGATGGGAATATTAGATTCCATTTTCCATTAAGGAAAGGCATGGATCACTTTCCAAGAAAGAAAGTCAAATTACCTTACGAATCTATCATGCGAGCTACTTATGAATTGAGTGCCAAAGATGGCACTACTTAGATCTATACTCGCTTTTATGCCTAGCTTGGGGCATTAAACAATAGCGCTTGTTGGGAGGCAACCCAATTTTATTTTTGTTTCTTTGTTTTTGCTTCTGTTTAGTAATAAACTTTTCATCTAGCTTCTGTTTAGATGTTTTTTTCATGTTTTAATTAGTGTTTGTTCCAAGTAGAACCTATAGGATAACCTATGGCGATAGTTAATTTGATTCTGCTGAAAGACAGAAACTTTTGCGCACACGAAAATAATTTTAGTAATTCACAGAAACGTGCTTTTGCGTTGATTATTTTTGCTGTAAATCAATAGACAAAGTGCCCATGACTTCCTATTTTCGTAGGAGGTTTTGAGTTCTATAAGTATTCGAGAGTTACAGATTGCTGTAGACTGTTCTGTTTTTGACAGATTCTGTTTTTCGTGTGTTGTTTGCTTATTTTGATGCATCTATGGCTAGTATCGGGGGGTATGAACCATAGAGAAGTTGGAATACAGTAGGTTTAACACCAATATAAATAAAGAATGAGTTCATTACAGTACCTTATGTGGTGGTTTTTCTTTCTTGCACTAACGGAGCTTATGAGATTTCCTGTTGAGTTTTGTGTTGTGAAGTTTTCAAGTTTTGGGTAAAGATTTGATGGACTATGGAATAAGGAGTGGCAAGAGGCTAAGAATGCCCATGGCACCCCAAGATATTCAAGAATAACCAAAATCCTAAGCTTGGGGATGCACCATAAGGCATCCCCTCTTTCGTCTTCGTCTATCGGTAACTTTACTTGGAGCTATATTTTTATTCGCCACATGATATGTGTTTTGCTTGGAGCGTGTTGTATGATATTAGTCTTTGATTTTTAGATCACCACAATCATCCTTGCTGTACACACCTTTTGGGAGAATCCCACTTGATTGGAATTTATTAGAATACTCTATGTGCTTCACTTATATCTTTTGAGGTAGATAGTTTTGCTCTAGTGCTTCACTTATATCTTTTAGAGCACGGCGGTGGCTTAATTTTGTAGAAATTGTTAATATCTCATGCTTCACTTACATTATTTTGAGAGTATCTTAGAACAGCATGGTATTTGCTATGGTTATAAAGTTGGTCCTAGAATGATGGGCATCCAAGTTGGGTGTAATAAAAACTATCATAGAAAGTGAACTGGATGCTATGATCAATTTGATACTTGATAATTGTTTTGAGATATAGAGGTGGTGATATTAGAGCCATGCTAGTTGGGTGATTATGAATTTAAAGAATACTTGTGTTGAAGTTTGTGATTCCCGTAGCATGCACGTATGGTGAACCGCTTTGTGATGAAGTTGGAGCACAATTTTATTTATTGATTGTCTTCCTTATGAGTGGCGGTCGGGGACGAGCGATGGTCTTTTCCTACCAATCTATCCCTCTAGGAGCATGTGCGTAGTACTTTGTTTTCTATGACTTGTAGATTTTTTCAATAAGTATATGAGTTCTTTATGACTAATGTTGAGTCCATGGATTATACGCACTCTCACCTTCCACCATTGCTAGCCTCTCTCGTGCCGCGCAAATTTCACCGGTACCATACACCATATACCTTCCTCAAAACAGCCACCATATCTACCTATTATGGCATTTCGATAGCCATTCCGAGATATATTGCCATGCAACTTTCCACCGTTCCGTTTATATGACATGCATCATCATTGTCATATTGCTCTTTGCATGATCGTGTAGTTGACATCGTATTTGTGGCAATGCCACCTTCATAATTTTTAATACATATCACTCTTGATTCATTGCATATCCCGGTACACCGCCGGAGGCATACATATAGAGTCATATCTTGTTCTAAGTATTGAGTTGTAAGTAAATAAAAGTGTGATGATCTTCATTATTAGAGCATTGTCCCAGTGAGGAAAGGATGATGGAGACTATGATTCCCCCACAAGTCGAGATGAGACTTTGGACTTTATAAAAAAAGAGGCCAAAGAGCCCACCAAAAAAAAGAAAGGCCAAATAAAAAAAGAGAAAGGACAAATAAAAAATGAGAGAAAAAGAGAGAAGGGACAATACTACTATCCTTTTTACCACACTTGTGCTTCAAAGTAGCACCATGATCTTCATGATAGAGAGTCTCCTATGTTGTCACTTTCATTAAAGAACCTGGCTTGTATATTCCAAAGATGGTCTTCCTCAAAATGCCCTAGGTCTTCGTGAGCAAGCGAGTTGGATGCACACCCACTTAGTTTCTTTTGTTGAGCTTTCATACATTTATAGCTCTAGTGCATCCGCTGCATGGCAATCCCTACTCACTCACATTATGTCTATTAATGGGCATCCCCATAGCCCGTTGATACGCCTAGTTGATGTGAGACTATCTTCCACCTTTTTGTCTTCTCCACAACCACCATTCTATTCCACATATAGTGTTATGTCCATGGCTCACGCTCATGTATCGCGTGAAAGTTGAAAAAGTTTGAGATTACTAAAGTATGAAACAATTGCTTGGCTTGTCATCGGGGTTGTGCATGATTAAGGGCCAGTTCTTTTGGGCGATTCTACCAGAATCGCCCCCCTCCCCAGCTTCTCCCAGAATCACCACTCCATATGTTTTTTACAATCCTAGCTAATTAGACCTTAACTAGATAGGATTGTAAAAAAAATATGGAGTGGCGATTCTGGGAGAAGCTGGGGAGGGGGGCGATTCTGGGAGAATCGCCGAAAACAACTGGCCCTAAATACTTTGTGTGATGAAGACAGAGCAATAGCCAGACTATATGATTTTGTAGGGATAACTTTCTTTGGCCATGTTATTTTGAGAAGACATGATTGCTTAGTTAGTATGCTTGAAGTATTACTATTTCTTATGTCAATATGAACTTTTATTTTGAATCATTTGGATCTGAACATTCATGCCACAATAAAGAAAACTACATTGAGGATTATGCTAGGTAGCATACCACATCAAAAATTCTGTTTTTATCATTTACCTACTCGAGGACGAGCAGGAATTAAGCTTGAGGATGCTTGATACGTCTCCAACGTATCTATATTTTTTGATTGTTCCATGCTATTATATTACCCGTTTTGGATGTTTATGGGCTTTACTTTACACTTCTATATCATTTTTGGGACTAACCTACTAACTGGAGGCCCAACCTGAATTGCTGTTTTTTGCCTATTTCAGTGTTTCGAAGGAAAGGAATATCAAACAGAGTCCAAACGGAATGAAACCTTAGGGAACGATCTTTTTGGAACAAACGTGATCGAGGGTACTTGGAGTGGACGTCAAGCAATAGAGGAGGCGACCACGAGGGTGCCAGGCGCGGCCCCACCCTCGTGGGCCCCTCGAGCGTCCACTGACCTACTTCTTCCTCTATATATACCCACGTACCCTCAAACCATCAGAAGCGACCACAAAAAACTATTTCCACCGCCGCAACCTTCTGTATCCGCGAGATCCCATCTTGGAGCCTTCGCCGGTGCTCCGCTGGAGGGGGAATCGACCATGGAGGGCCTCTACATCATCTCCAAGGCCCTTCTGATGAGTTGTGAGTAGTTTACCATAGACCTTCAGGTCCATAGTTATTAGCTAGATGGCTTCTTCTCTCTCTTTGAATCTCAATAGAAAGTTCTCCTCGATCTTCTTGGAGATCTATTCGATGTAACTCTTTCTGCGGTGTGTTTGTCGAGATCCGACGAATTGTGGGTTTATGATCAAGTTTATCTATTAGAAATATTTGAATCTCCTCTGAATTCTTTTATGTGTGATTAAGTTATCTTTGCAAGTCTCTTCGAATTATCAGTTTGGTTTGGCCTACTAGATTGATCTTTTTGCAATGGGAGAAGTGCCTAGCTTTGGGTTCAATCTTGCGGTGTCCTTTCCCAGTGACAGGAGGAGCAGCAAGGCACGTATTGTATTGTTGCCATCAAGGATAAAAAGATGGGGTTTACATCATATTGCATGAGTTTATACCTCTACATCATGTCATCTTTCTTAATGCGTTACTCTGTTCTTATGAACTTAATACTCTAGATGCAGGCAGTAGTCGGTCGATGTGTGGAGTAATAGTAGTAGATGCAGGCAGGAGTCAGTCTACTTGTCACGGACGTGATGCGTATGTACATGATCATGCCTAGATAATCTCATAATTATTTGCTTTTCTATCAATTGCTTGACAGTAATTTGTTCACCCACCACAATACTTATGCTATCTTGAGAGAAGCCACTAGTGAAACCTATGGCCCCCGGGTCTATCTTTTATCATATAAGTTTACCATCTACTTTTATTTGCATCTTTTACTTTCCAATCTATATCATAAAAATACCAAAAATATTTATCTTATCATATTATCTCTATCAGATCTCACTTTCGCAAGTGGCCGTGAAGGGATTGACAACCCCTTTATTGCGTTGGTTGCGAGGTTCTTGTTTGATTGAGTAGGTGCATTGGACTTTTGAGGAGCCTCCTACTGGATTGATACCTTGGTTCTCAAAAACTAAGGGAAATACTTACGCTACTTTGGTGCATCACCCTTTCCTCTTCAAGGAAAACCAACACAAGCTCAAGACGTAGCAGGCCTCGGGGCCCCAGCCAGCATCGTCAATGTAGAGTTTGCCGCGGCGACTCTTAGTCATCCTGCCAACAGCGTATCCCTCGATCCCTGGGAAAGAGCCCTTCAAGAACTCGAACCACCGTGCGCAGGCCCCATGATGGGAGCCAACTGTCGTGGGGTTAACACGACAGATGTCCTTGTGAAAGGACTTATGTGTGGAGCCATCGCAACATAGGTTAGCTTGAAGGGGTTGAACGGGACGAAGGAGACGAGTTTACCCAGGTTCGGCCCCTCACGATCGAGGTAAAAGCCTACTTCCTGCTTTGAGTTGTATTGTTTGAGTATTGATTACAAGGGAGCATAATCACTTAACGTAACTCACGATCAATTGTTTCTTAGCTTTACCCGCCATAGGGGCTCGCCTTTATATATACAAGACGAGGCCCTCGGCTTACAAGAGTCCGGGTCAGGTCATATCTAATGACCGACCCTGTTTCTAATTAAGTCGCCTTGCCTTACTAGACAAGTCACCGTCAAGCGGCTTACAACGCCGGATCTCACACCATCTTCTGGGCTTGGGCCTCTGGCGTCTCACCTCGTAAGTCGCCCCTCGGGTCTCACGTCTTGACCTCCTAGGCCTGTCTAATGCCTCCTTTATGAGTCGCCAACATCCTAACCCGGCCCAGTAGGGCGGGTCTCATCGCGGGGTTATATCCCCAACAATGTCTACTACACAACTTGTTCTTGTAGACTCGTGTTGGGCCTCCAAGCGCAGAGTTTTGTAGGACAGTAGCAAATTTTCCTCAAGTCGATGACCTAAGGTTTATCAATCTGTGGGAGGCGTAGGATGAAGATGGTCTGTCTCAAACAACCCTGCAACCAAATAACAAAGAGTCTCTTGTGTCCCCAACACACCAAAAAGAATGGCAAATTGTATAGGTGCAATAGTTCGGTGGAGAGATATTGATACAAGTGTAGTAATGATATTATATGTTGTTATTTGTAGTAGGAACAATAAAAAACAGCAAGGTAGCAAGTAACAAAAGTGAGCACAAATGGTATTGCAATGCTTGAAAATGAGGCCTAGGGTTCATACTTTCACTAGTGCAATCTCTTAACAATGCTAATATAATTGGATCATATAACAATCCCTCAACATGCAGCGAAGAATCACTCCAAAGTTCTTATCTAGCGGAGAACATAAGAAGAAATTGTTTGTAGGGTACGAAACCACCTCAAAGTTATCCTTTCCGATCAATCTATAGAGCTATTCATATAAGTGTCACAAATATCTAGTGCCTATTTTCTTCCAAAAAATCGTCAAAAAGTCTTGCTGCATTTGGAGAACTTTCTGCACAAAAAACAAATCCACAGTAGTTCTGCTGAAAACAGCGTCAGTCCATGTTAGTTTCATTTAAATCATACAATAGCACCCAAACCATATAAAATTCTTATAAACATGGCATGAATACTTTATAAACTATAGATACGTTGGAGATGTATCAGACATTCGCCTCCCGTCGTTTCGAGTATGCTGACTTCTACTCCCAAGGGTCGTTGCACCGCGCACCGAACACCGGCGAGAGCGGCACCGGCGACATCAACGTCGAATAACCGTAAAGCCTCCAACGCACGGTAGCCGCGAGAGTTACATCAACCGCGCCCATGTGTAAGAGGTAATGTATTCAACTCGTAGTTCCGCATCATTATAGCCGCGACAAGCACTCATAAATTTTGCTTGAGGGCTGCAAGAGACAAGTAGAGCCACATTTGTCCGAGGGTGTTAAAGAGGTGCTAGGGGTAACCCTGAACCAAGGTCTTCGGCTAGGGCTGGCGCCAATGCAGAGGTTCCTGCCACATACCAACTTCCAGGGGATTTCGAGGATGTCTCGGTCACCAACTCGAAAGTCAAAAGTGTGATGAATCACCGATGGTGGAAGGAGTCACTACGTCACTCTACATTTTGTGAACAAGAGTTTAACGTTCTTAGTTCGGTGGCCGCATATCTCGGAGCCGCCCAAGGAGGACTTGAGGGAGCCGCCAACCTTCTGTTGACCCACCTACAGGTATGTGATTGGTTTTGATAACCGAACACAAATCCTAACCCATTAGCCCATGAGCCTTAATTTGGTCGGGACGGCCGAGTTAAGGGTTTGAATCTGTATGTTGTTACAACATGGTGCAGGCCTCGAGGGAACACATTTTTTTTTGTCCGAGGACCTTGAGCTAAACCAAACATAGTTGGCAGCTGCGAAGGCCGAACTGGAGGAGGCCAAGAAGTTCACCAGGGAAGCACACGATGATTAAAATTTTTAACATGCATAAATTTTTTGGGGCACCTTTTTTAATGAAAGATTGCTTTGTAGCAGCTGAGTCAATAAATTAGCTGCAGAAGGATCTGAATATAGCCAGAGAGTCTCAAAGGTACTCAGAATTGCAGCAGAAAGCCGACCGCCAGGTGCTGACCCGGAGTCATGAGGAAAAGAACAAGCTTAAAGCGTAAAAATAGCGACAAGTAGAAGAAATTGAGAGTTTAAAACTCAATTGGCACAAGCCCACGAGGAGAACCAGCGATTCAAAGGTGGCATGTTCGGTAAGTGAAATCCTAACTTGTGAATACAAAAATTATGTGTATTATACAAATGTAAGAGAGATGCCAGGTCTCTTGTTAGGTCTCCTTAATGGGCATCCCGAGGAAGAGGCTAGCTCGTTTGGAGGGAACCTGCTAAAGGTGTCGTCCATTGTGCACAAGCGAGCTCGGAAAGCTATGAAGAGCATGGTCAAGACATTATGGCCGAACGAGACGCCTCCTGAAGGGATGGCCGAGCTGGCTAACCATTTTAAAAGATCTTGATGCCGTTTTGAGTTACGGAAGATGTCGACATATCGAGAGGGAGCATGGGAGGTAGGGGCGATGGTCAAGACCCGCTTTACCAAACTTGGCCCAGAGCATCTAGCTCGAGTTGGGCCAGTAGGACCGGACGGGCAATAAGTGCCACTTCATTTGGTATATGACCAAGTGATGCCTGCTGCTTGGTTTTGCTAGGAAGAATGTACCTTGTACGCCATAATAAATGATCTCAAGTTCTCGACCGAGAACATTGTGTTTGATTCTACGTATCTATGTACTTTACATCAAACATTCTCCAACCGTTCTTTAAACGTTTTCTTAACCGGCCATCGGCTTTTGCCTCCCCTGCCATTGGCCAAGGAGTGTTTCTTACTATGTGACCTGGGATCACCAGGAAGTCATTTCGGAGAACAAGGCAATCCGACCATTCGGTGCAAGCAGACAAAATGCGCTCGGGGAGTCGTGTTATATCACTGTTTAACGTAAGAAACATCTTCTGAAGAAAATAGTTCCTCCATGGGTTCCTTTCTTCGGGTTGTCATGTTGACCATAAACGTCGTAACCATATACCCGTGCTATGCAGGTAATGGTTACCTCAGGAAAAGAACCCCAGGTTTCGGCAATGATCACCAATTATTTTCACTTCCCTTGTGACCGATCAATAATTTTCTTAAGAACGCTACCTTTCGGCTTCACCCGTCTGAGGTACGTACCCGGGTGATTCGGACGTAACAATCAGAAAGGTGCTCCCTTGACCCCCTAGTCGAACAATCGTGAACGTAGTGGTAAGGATAGGAGCAAGGCAACCTAGCTTGGATAAACCTTAAGTCAAATTGATGCATATAGTGGCTTAATAACGATATTGGAAGGGTGCAAACATGACAGGAACGAATAGATGCTTGAGATATATTTTTTTATCGGCTTTGCTTTGTAAAAGAAGCCCCCAGGTATGACTAGGTAGTACATTTGAAAATGTATGCCGAGGAAAACTTAATGTAGCTCGGTTTAGCCAAACACAGCCTGGCAGATGCTAACTAATCCAAAAGGGAAAAAATAAGAGAAAACTATAAAAAGAAGAAAAGACCAGTGAGGGTGACGACACCGGTCTAGCCGTAGAAGCGCCGAAGAGGAGCTGCGTTCCATGGGTTCAGTTCAAGGCGATTGTCCATTGGGTTGCGGAGGTGATACACACCTCCTGCGAGCACTTCATCAATTAGGAAAGGACCCTCCCATTTAGGTGAGAGCTTATTCTTCTGCTTCTTTGGGTGGCGTAAAATGAGTTCGCCCACATTATATTCCTTCGCCCGAGCTTCCCTACTCTGGTAACACCTGGCCTGCTGTTGATAAAAGGTAGGGAGGGCCCGAGCTATGTCGCCCTCTCCTTCCAGAGCGTCCAGGTCATCATGCCGATCTAGCTCGACCTCCTTTTCTTCGTACATGCGCACTCTGGGGCCGTCGTGGATGAGGTCGCAGGGGAGGACTGCTTCTGCTCCATACACCATAAAGAACGATGTGTATCCCGTTGATTGATTAGGGGTGGTGCGCAGGCCCCACAATATGGATTCGAGCTCCTCCACCCAGTGGTAGTCCGATTCTTTCAGGGAACGGATCAGTTGAGGTTTAGATTAGTCCATTGGCCCGTTTGACATGCCAATTGGTTTGTGGGTGATATACCAGGCATAACCGAGCTTAATGCCCATGTTAGTACACCAGTCCTTTACCTCCTGGCTATGAAATTGGATCCATCTGTTATTCGACCATTTCTTTTTATTGGTCCCCCCTTTTAAGTGATCCGACCATGTCCAGCCCCCGGACCACGAAAGGCCAGGTGATCGGCATCGTCCCAATAGCCTTGGGGCATGAGGCTTTGATTTGCAAAGAGCTGACATCCAACACGATGTTGGACGAGTGTGTGGGCATCTGCGCGAGCAGTGGGACAAAAGAATCCAGCTCGAAAGGCTGTGGAGACATGGTGGAATTCTAACCTTTCAAACCAGGCGGATATTTTCAGGTTGACATTTTGATATGCTATCATCTTTGGGTCTTTAGCATCGGATTTGCCGTTGACTTGGGAGATGGCGAGGTTAGAGTCTCCCCACACCTCGAGATGTTGTACGCCCATTGATATTCCCATCTGAAGTCCATGCAATAGAGCCTCGTATTCGGCTCCATTGTTGGAATCAGTGTACATGATATGTTAGTACGTATTGGATATTGTCGCCAGTGGGGGATGTGAGGATTACTCCAACCCCCATTCCGGCAAGCATTTTGGAGCCACTGAAGTACATCGTGCAATGTGAGTATGTACAGTATTCTCTGGGGAGCTCGGCTTCCGTCCATTCGGCGAAAAAATCAGCCAACAGCTGAGATTTATTAGCTCGGCGTGGTTTGTACACAATTTCTAAAGGGAGGAGCTCTATAGCCCATTTGGCTATGTGGCCAGTGGCGTACCTGTTGTTAATTATGTCATTCAGTGGTACTTCAGATGCCACCGTAATCGACAATCTTGAAAGTTGTGTCGGAGCTTTCGGGATGCCATAAAAACTATATAGGCCATCTTCTAGTAATGCGGATACCTAGATTTGCATGGGGTGAGCACTTCCGATACGTAGTAGACCGGCTTCTGTACCCGAAACTTGTGACCCTCCGCTTCTCATTTGACAACAAGAACAACACTGACCACTTGATTTGTGGCTGGGATTTACAAAAAACATTGGTTCACCTATATCGGGTGATACGTCTCCATCGTATCTACTTTTCGAAACTCTTTGCCTTTGTTTTGGACTCTAATTTGCATGATGTGAATAGAACTAACCCGGATTGACGCTGTTTTAGCAGAATTGCAATGGTGTTATTTCTGTGCAGAAATCAAAGTTCTCGAATTGACCTGAAAATTTATGGAGAATTTTTGTGGAATATAAAAATACTGGTGCAAGAATTAACCAGAGGGGCCACCTAGAGGCCACAAGCCCTCGGGGCGCGCCCACCCCCCTAGGGTGTGCCCCGCAGGCTTGTCGGCCCCCTGGACCTCCTCCGACCCTAACTCCAACTCTATAAGTACCTATTCGGGGAGAAAAAAATCAGAGAGAAGGATTCATCATGTTTTACGATACGGAGAAACCGCCGCCTCCTATTCTTCATCGGGAGAGATGATCTGGAGTTCGTTCGGAGCTCCAGAGAGGGGGATTCGTCGCCATCATCATCATCATCAACCTTCCTCCACCAATTTCATGATGCTCGTCACCGATAGTGAGTAATTCCATCGTTGGCTTGCTGGACGGTGATGGGTTGGATGGGATTTATCATGTAATCGAGTTAGTTTTGTTTAGGGTTTGATCCCTAGTATCCACTATGTTCTGAGATTGATGTTGCTATGACTTTGCTATGCTTAATGCTTATCACTAGGGCCCGAGTGCCATGATTTTAGATCTGAACCTATTATGTTTTCATGAATATATGTGAGTTCTTGATCCGATCTTGCAAGTTGTAGACACCTATTACGAGTTATGATCCGCATACCCCAAGGTGACAATAATTGGATTCTTTCCTGTGATTACCGTAGTTTGAGGAGTTCATGTATTCACTAAGTGCTAATGCTTTGTTCCTGTTCTCTATTAAAAGGAGGCATTAATATCCCTTAGTTTCCATTAGGGCCCCGCTGCCACGGGAGGGTAGGACAAAAGATGCCATGCAAGTTCTTTTCCATAAGCACGTATGACTATATATGGAATACATGCCTACATTATATTGATGAATTGGAGCTAGTTCTGTGTCACCCTAGGTTATAACTGTTGCATGATGAATGCCATCTGACATAATAATCCATCACAAATCCATTGCCTACGAGCTTTTCACATATTGATCTTTGCTAAGTTACTTTGCCGTTGCCACTGTTACAATCGCTACAGAACTTCTATTGTTAGTTTTGCCACTGTTACCGTTACTTCCATACCACTTTGCTACTAAACACTTTGTTGCAGATATTAAGTCTTTCAAGTGTGGTTGAATTGACAACTCAATTGCTAATACCCATGAATATTCTTTGGCTCCCCTTGTGTCAAATCAATAAATTTGGGTTGAATACTCTACCCTCGAAAACTATTGCGATCCCCTATACTTGTGGGTTATCAAGACCTTTTTCTGGCGCCGTTGCTGGGGAGCATAGCTCTATTCTCTAAGTCACTTGGAATTTATATCTGTTGATCACTATGAAGAATCTGAAAGATACCAAACCCAAGATTTTTCCCTCTAGGATGAGGGGAGGTAAGGAACTGCCATCTAGCTCTGCACTTGATTCACCTTCTGTTTTGAGTAAGCTTGCGACACCTACACCTGATATTAATTCTGATATGTCGCAAGTAATTGATGATGCTACTTCTGCTATGCATGATGCTTATGATGATACTGTGCCACTGGGTGAATTTCTTGATGAACAACTTGTTAGAGCTAAAGAGATTGAGAATGCTGAAACTGATGATATTTTTGAAACTGAACACTTTGAAACACTTGTTAGACCTAGCTCTCCTAGATATGAATTGCCTATTATACCTGAGGGTTATCTTATGGATGGAGAGGTAGCTAGGGAATTTCTGGCTTGTAAGGATAGGGATGACCTTAAGAAACTACTAGGCAAGTGGAAAGAAAAATCTTTGAATGCTAGAATGCAATATGATCCTAAGCTTGCTACTTCACCTATCTTTGTTACTGATAAGGATTATGAATTCTCTATCGAACCTGAGTTAATTACTTTTGTTGAATCCGATCCTTTCCAAATCTGAATCTGTTGTGGCACATCTTACTAAATTGAATGAGATAGCCACCCTATTTGCCCATGAGGAAAAAATTCACTAGTACTATATTCTTAAGTTGTTTCCTTTCTCATTAAAGGGTGATGCTAAGATATGGTTGAATTCTCTTGCTCCTGGTTGTGTGCGTAGTCCCTAGGATATGATTTACTACTTCCTCAAAAAATATTTTCCTGCTCATAAGAAACAAGCTGCCTTACAGGAAATATTTAACTTTGCGAAAATTGAATAAGAGAGTTTGCCACAAGCTTGGGGGAGGCTTCTCCAATTAATTAATGCTTTACCTAATAATCCTCTTAAGAAAAATGAAATACTTGATATCTTTCATAGCAGACTAACCGATGCTTCTAGGGACCACCTAGATATTTGTGCTGATTGTGTTTTTAGGGAACGAACTATTGAATAAGCCGAAATACTATTTAATAATATATTGAGCAATGATAATGATTGGACTCTTCCCGAACCACCACCTCTGAAGAAAAGTGGTATTCTATTTCTCAGTCCTGAAGATACGCAAGTGGCAAAGAAATCTATGAAAGAAAACGGTATTAAAGCCGTAGATGTTAAGAATTTACTGCCTATTGAAGAAATACTTGGTCTTAATACTCCGACACATGTAGTAGAGGTAAATTATATCTATAGATTTGATGAAGGTGATATACCCTATAATAAGTCTACTAGTCAATGCTTGGATTAATTTGATAACTTTATTGTTAAACAAGAAAACTTCAATGCATATGTTAGTAGACAATTGAAACGTAATACTTATATGCTTGAAAGCTTGGGTGATTATATGTGTAGAACTGTTAATGATCTGAAGATTATTAGTAAACATGCTTCCATGGTCAAAACTCAAGTAGAATAAGTTCTCAAGGCACAATGATTTTCTTAATGAGACGAATAATAAAAGCAATAATCATGTTGTTAGAGTTATGACTAGAGGTGGTAAAATGACTCAGGAACCATTGTATCCTGAGGGCCATCCTAAGAGAATTGAGCAAGACTCTTAGAGAATTAATACTGATTCAGCTAGTCCTTCTAAAAAGAAAAAGAATGATGATAGGACTTTGCATGATTCTAGGGAACCTGTTATAGACACACATGAGAATCCAAATGATATTTCTATTTCTAATGCTAAGACACAATCTGGTGATGAACATGAACCTAGTAACAATCATAATGATGATGTTCATGTTGATGCTGAACCTAGTAATGATAATGATGTGGAGATAAAACCTGATGTTGATCTTGATAACCCACAACCTAAGAATAAAAGATATGATAAAAGAGATTTCATTGCTATTTAACATGGTAAAGAAAGAGAAGCATGGGTTAAAAAACGCATACCCTTCCCTCCTGAACCATCCAAGAAAAAGGATGATGAGAAGTTTGACGCTTTGTTGAAATTCTTAGACCTGTCTTTTTGTGTATTCATTTGACTGATATTCTGAAAATGTCTCCTTATGCTAAGCATACGAAAGATATTATTACAAACAAAATAAAGATATCGGAAGATGAAATTTCCACCATGCTTGCTAATTATACATTTAAAGTTGGAATACCAAAGAAACTAGCAGATCCACGAATACAACTATACCATGCTCCATCAAAAGAAACTATGTTAAAACTGCTTTATGTGATTTGGGAGCCAGTGTTAGTTTTATGCCTTTCTCTTTGTATCGTAGACTTGATTTGAATAAGATGACACCTACTGAAATCTCTTTGCAAATGGTCGATAAATTAACGGCAATACCCGTCGGTATTTCGAGGATGTGCCCGTCGTAGTTGCAAGGTTACTATTTTAACGGACTTTGTTATTCTTCATATACCCGAGGACGACAGTATGTCAATCATCCTTGGTAGACCCTTCTTGAATACTGCATGGGCTGTTATAAATTGTAACAAGGGCAATGTCACTTTTCATGTTAATGGTAATGAGTATACGACACACTTTCTAAAGGAACAACCTCAAGTGAATAGTATCAACTCTATTGGAGAAATTCCAACAATTGCTATTGGAGGATTCAAATTCCCTCTTCCCACGGTCAAAAATAAATATGATATTCTTATTGTTGGGGACATGCATATCTCTGTTGAGGTAACCTAGTGTTATTCGAAAATTCTCTGGTTTCATGTCATTCAGAAGAAGTTTGTTAATAAGACTTGATCAACCTTATTAATGGATTCCTTTTGACAGGCATGTGATGGATGAATTTAGAAAGCACAACCTTCTGTACCCAACTTTTACTCTCTGTTATTTATAATAAATAAAGTAAAAATACTATTATTTCTGTTTTCTGAATTATCCGTGCAATAAAAAATGACCGGAAAATAGAAGTTCTCCAAATGCCCTGACAATTTAGCATGTTTTTCCATAATATTTAAGAATTTTTGGCACTGAAAACACCTCAGGGAGGTGCACCAGTGGGCCACAAGCCCACAGGGAGCGCCCACCCCCTGGGCGCGCCTACTTGGCTTGTGGGTCCCATGTGGGTCCTCCTCACTTATGCCAGCACCCATCCACTTCATCTTGCCCCACAAAAAATCATCCCGTTGCTCGAACTTGTGTTTTTGCTCATCTTGCTGCCATTTTTGATCTCCTAGCTCAAATCTCCATTTGCAAAACTGTTTTGGGGGATTGTTCATCGATATGTGACTCCTCCAATGGTCCAATTAGTTTTTGTTCTAGTGCTTTATATGTTGCAAAGTTTTGCTGATGTGGCGACCATGTTCTTGAGCTTGCATGACAAATTTATGTGGTCCAAAGTAGTTTTGTTGCATGATATAGCCTCTAGGCACTTGTGGGAGTAGTTGCTATTAGTGTTGTTGAGTTTGGTTCACCTTTATTTTGTGTCACAAAAAAATGTCAGAAATGTTTCAGAGAGGAAGAAAATGTTGAGGAAAGTGTTCCAAGGTGGTTCTTCGAAGAATAAATCCCCAAGGCCCGTGATACGTGAGCCTGGTCTCGAACCACCAAGGGAGGCTTTGGTGCAACCTTGTGAATGCTGTCGGATCGACCCATGCCAGTTTCAAGGATGAATTCTATGCGTACGTGCATAATGCCGAGCTGACAGACTTTGTGTCAGATAAGTGCCCTCAGTACTACAACCTTACCGATTCCTTTGTGAGGAGATTTAAGTATTCTGTCCAGCGCAAGACACACTCTGTTTTATTTGATCTTTATGATAAATCATTTACCATGGACCTGGAAGATTTTAATGATGCATGCAAAATTCCACAATGGGGTAGTTGTACTGAACCTCGTAAATCTGATTGTTCTAAGTTCTGTGCTAGCATTACTATACACTGGTACAATGAGGTGCTATACAAATGGTTTTTAACCCCTTTCCACGATGGTGTTCTGAACTGTCGCTTAGTGAGTGACTGCGATAGGGGGGTCCTTCCCATGTGACCCAAGAAAAACCGTCGGGGCTATGCCCTCCTGGCACACACGCTCGGCAAAATGAGGTCGTGTGCGACCAGCGAGCGATCAATTATGGTTATATGTACAGTCACTAGTACATTGAGGTGCTATACAAACGGTTTTTAACCCCTTTCCGCGACGGCATTTGGAACCGTCGCCTAGTGAGTGTGGGCGATAGGGGAGTCCTTCCCACATGACCCAGAAACTGTCAGGGATATGCCCTCCTGGAACACACGCTCAGAAAAATGAGGTCGTGTGCGACCGGCGAGCGACCAAATACGGTTATACATATGGTAGTGCTAAAAAATACAATTATACAGGTGAAATCATTTCCGGTCGTACGTACATCCCAAACAGTCAGTCCCCGCTAAACATTTCCATTCGTATATACATCCCACACAGTCGCTCCAAGGAAAACATTTCTGTTCGCAAGTACATCACACACAATTTTCCCCGTTAAATCGTTTGTAATAGCGTTTCCATTGCACACATTATTAACAATTTTATCGTTTGCGTTATTGAATGCATCACACACGGTGCGTAGAAGAAACTGTGTGTCAAAGACTGTCCATGACACACAGTTTTATGTGGTAAACGTTTGCACCAGGTGGCCTAAGGCAAACCGTTTTCAAGAGGATGTCGTGTTTGATTGTTCATTAATCTAACATGGTTTATTCCTAGAAACTATGTGCATTATTGGATGCATCGCGCACGGTGTTTTCTCAATAACCGTTTGCAATAGAAAAACCCAATTAGTAGGCTAATTATCCGATCATTAATAATCCATTTATTAATCTGATTGACATTTCATATTAAGCACACAATATATTTCATTTTCATAATTTAAGTACATCAGAGTACAACATCATATAGCTTCAGCACTCAGCTACCCCATTACAGAACTACACCAACACCAAGTTTCACATGCAACATTGTCGGCGTTCTGGGAACAGGGGTCCCCAGACTTGCCTGCCTGCAGCCTGCGGCGTGGCTCAAGTGGGGGCCCAATGCAGCCCAGCTTCATCAGCTCAAGCTCAAGACCCTCACGAGGGGCCAAGCCTCACGGGGCGGACGACAGGGAGCTTCCTCAGGAACAGCCTCCTCAGACGGGCTCGTGAGCAGGCGGAGAGATCAAGGCAGGGCACCTCCCGAGGGGCCCGTGACGCAAGCCATGACGATCGGAGGCCAGGCGGGTGCCAGGCGGGCGCCGGCCTGCGCAGTGTCCTTGTTTCCCTTTCGGCGCTAAGGGGGCAAGCACACGCCAAGGCATCAGGCAAAGGTTACCGTTTCGGTGCAACAAGACCAAGACCAGCAGAACGGCAGGATGGAGGTCATCGTGGAGCCCAAGGCGGCATCACCGTTAGAGCCTTTGGCAGCCGAAGACCAACTTTAGTCAGGATAAGTGTACCAGATGTTCCCCTTCAAAATGGCCAATTGTTGGCGCCCTTCCCGCTCATTATTTGGGGAGAGGCCCAGGGCCTCGCTCTATAAATAGGACTAGCCACCACAAGGTAGAGACATCTGGAAATCGACCAGAGAGAGAGAGAGAGAGAAGCGACTGAACTCACCCCAGCAGTTCATTGCACCAACTCAAGAACAACCCCTCGCGAGGCTGTTCTCCCTTTGTACTGTTCATCATCAGCCCCTGAGGCAATCCACCACACCATACACTGGAGTAGGGTATTACACCACAATGGTGGCCTGAACCAGTATAAATCTCGTGTCCTCTGTGTGTTCATCTTTCTTGCCTAGATCTTTGCGAGACTTCGAGACGTGAGCTAGTAGGGGAGAGATCTTCGTGCGCACCCCAGTGTTCGAACCTCAAGGGTCTGCCGGAACCCAAAATCCGACATTTGGCGCCCCAGGTAGGGGTGCGCCGGAGTCTTTCTTCCGCCTCCCCGCGTTTTGTCACCTCGCCGTCCTAATGTCAAGCGACCCGGCTGGCAACGCCGACCGCTGGGCGACGTGGCCCATCCATGCCGTGCCGCCGGCCCAGGGTAACCGCAACCTTGCGCCTCAGGCAGCTCGCGCTCCGCAGGGCGCTGCGGGGCGCGGGCGACGCGGCCAAACGCCGCCTGCCCTCACACCGCGGCAGGTATGGTCAGTAGCGAGAGCTTCGAACCACGCCGCGGCCACGGCGCCGCACACCCGACAGGAGCAGGCGGACTCTAGAGCCGTGCTCACGGTAGCCCGAGAGCTGCTGGGATGCCGGCTGCTGGAGTCGACCTCGATGTCTTCTTTGGAGCGAGTAGCGAACTCTGGGCGCCTCCGCTGAGGCGCCTCCTTTCTGCGTCCAGTTGCCACCCCAGGTCTAGGGCGGGTCGTATGGCGGCCCCATACGTGCCAACGCGACTCCGAGCGGACTCCAGGCCCAGCTCAACGCCAACCCGGCCGTCGGCACCGGGCGCCAAGTCGCGCCGGCCACACCTCTGGCCGGCGAAGGAGCACACGCCACGACCTTCAGCCTCGGCGGGCCACCGCGCCATCACCATCAAGACAACGCTCCAGGCCGAACTGCATGGCACGTGGGGCACCACAGCGAGAACCGTGGGTTGCGGTACGAGAAGCTTATGTGCCCCACATGGTGGATCGAGAATGCACATTGGAAGAATACCACGGCTCGTTCCTTGGGCCAGGCTGGGGCAAGAAGTCACCAGAAGCTGAGCTCTTTCAAGAGCCCCAGGAGGACCTCGACGACCGCGCCGGCGGCAGCAACTATCTGGTACCACTACTTCCTCAGGAGCAAACTTATGCTAACCATGGGTCACAGGAGGTACAGGTCGCTGCAGCAGATGGCTGCCCCAATGCTGCAGCCTCCTACTCCTCGGAGGAGGGCACTGGGGGCTGCAGGAAAGGGGCCGGGATCCAGGTTCATCCCCGCGGCACTCGGCACCAGGTGCACTCCGGAGGTAGGCCCTCTGCCGGGGAGGTGCCACAAGGCCTGCCCCCGGCAGAGGACCCATGGTCGTCGGGGGAACCGCTGGCGACCGCTCTACCCCATTGGCGTCGTCCTTGGTTTCCGGTCACCGTCAATGGCGGTAGAGCGCGGCGCAAGGCGGGGCCCTCGTCTGGCGATATGAAGCAAGGCCGGTACCTGTGAAGACGGCCCAGTGCCTGTGAAGCTCGCCGCCCCGTGACACTCTCACGTAATAATGAGTGGGGCTGTACACGCCCCGGAGTCTCCGGAGAGCCGCCCTCGGGCCTTGGGGGCTCTTGCCCACGCCCAGTGGCAGCACTTAGCTCCGCCTTGGTGAGAAGGCGTCAAAGACTAGAATAGGTGCCGGACGCGGCTGTTTTTGCCTTTTGCCTTTTCTTTCGTTGACAAGTTTCTTCGATTTGAATTTAAGTTTGGATTTGAACTTGAGACTTGCATGTGTTTGGGGAAGGGGAGCTTAGTCTCGTTCGAGCAATCTCCTGTGTTATGGTTTCGGCCTTACGTCCAAGTTAGCGTCGGCTGCCTCCCCTCGCGAGCTCCTCGTGAGCTGGGCCAGGCCAGGCACGTCTACAATCTGGACCGCTGTCGCCACACCCTCTCTGGAGGTTCTCACCGCAGGATCAATGGGACCATCCATAAGACACTCAAGGCGTAGCGGCCCCTGCGGACCCGCTTGGGACTCATCGGGATCAAGGGGTAAACAGGTCAGCTGACCCATCGCCAGGCCAGTATCCAGGATCACGCGCAACGTTACACTTACAGGGATATTGTTTGCAAACCTTTACATGAGGGGCTTCCTCTCCCAAAATGCTCTTACAATCTTCAGGGCCAAGCCCGAACTTTCTTCATGCAGGGTGAACCACAGGGACGCACGATCAGTCGGACATATCGCTCACCGCGTCATTTGGGGCGCCTCCAGAGGCGTCGCTGGCATCATCACCATCACCACCCACACCTCCGCCAGCACCAGGCGCGTCCACCACGCCACCTTCATCGGCGGCCACGATCACGCCATCATCATTAGACGCGAAGGCCCTAACGAGGGCGTCCACATTGTCCTCCACCCATTGCGCCAAGTAGCCCCGGATGGCTATGGGCACAGGTGCAATGGCGGCGTCGAAATCAAAGCGGGGATCCATGTTCTGCAGATGGCTGAAGACACGAGAGAAGGCACGCCCAAGCAAGGCTCGGCTCCTCTCCTCGACGAGCCAACGGGACCTCTCGGAGCGGTTCTCCAGAAGCGTCACCACGTTAGTGAAATATTGGAGGTTGCCTGCATAGTTGGTCTCGTGCGGCACCTCGGCAGCGGCCTCGCAAATGTTGCCCAGGGCCGCGTTAGCCCGCTTCCTGAGCGTTCGGAGCATGGGGGCGTGCTCATGCTCCAAGACCCGCCTCTGGTGGATCTCGTCCTTGTTCTGCCGCGCGACAGCCTCGGCGCCGTTGACCCTCTATCGGAGAAGAAGCAGCTCGGCGCGGGAAGAGGCCAGCTCCGCCTGCGCCGCACCAAGGGCAGCCGCGGAGAAGTCCGCACCCCGCGTCACCTCGGCCAGTTTGGCCCTGAGGGCCGCGGTCCTACCTTCAGCTTCGGCCCTGATCAGCTCCAACCTCGCTTCGTATTGGCGCTCGAGACCCGAACGAGCTTCCGCCACTCGGCGGTCGATCTCCTCCTGGGCTTGGGCTTCGCGCGCGGCGATGTCATCCTCCGCCTGAGCCACCAGGGGCTCCCTTGTCTCCAGCCTCTCAAGGTCAAGGTTGCACTCGGCGGCCTCCAGTGTCAGCGCTTCTTCGCGCTTCTGGAGCTCTACTTGGTCGAAGGAGGCCTCCTTTAGCAACACAAGGGCCGCCTGGCGCAGTTCCACCTGCTCCTCCAGAGTGTTGCTCTAGGCTTGGAGCTCCCACACGCGCTCCTCCGCATCCTTGCGCCGTCGGTCTGCTTCCCGGGCCTCCTCGATGGCTCGGGAGCAGGCCTCTCGGAGGCCACCAGTGACGCTTCAACCTTCACATTGTCAAGGTCCCGCTGGTGACGCGCAAAGGCAACGGCTACCTTCAGCTTGCACCTCTCTTCAGCGAGGCGCAAGCCTTCGGCCCCGAGGCGTGCGTCCTCGCCAGCAAGCTCTGCACCGATCCGGCTTACTGCATCCACCGCCCCCTAGAGGAATTCCTGGCGAAGGGCGCGGCGCTCACGAGCACGCCTGAGTATGTCTTCCGCGTCATCCTCTGCCGCTGGCGAGCCCGGAGGGCACTGGGGCGGCATGCCCCCTCCCGGCGTAGGGCTGGGGGCTGGTGCCCCAGCAATCGGCAGACGGGCCGCGCCAGGAGCCCGACCTGACACCAATCCGTCCCCAGAAGGGGAGCTTAAGACCGACATCAACCAATTGCCGTTCACGATCAAGGAGGGAGCACGGGGCAAGCTGGTTGTGCCCCAGGGGAACCCATGGAGGAAGGACAGCAGGCGCGCAGGATCAAGATGCCCAGCAAGACGGGCCACTCCTCCGGCTGGCCGAGCGGCAGGAGCGCCGCTCGAGCCCGGCACGCCCAGGGTCAGCAACAAAGACGAGGCTTGGGGGGATGGCTCCTTGGCCGTCTCCACGAATTCAACAGAAGGACCCTGAGAAGGCCGCGATTAGCTGCGAGAACAGGGACATAAAGGATCAAAGAAGAAAGAGGACTTACTCATCCGTGGCAAAGTACTTCCTATGCTTCAGCAGGCGGCAAGGGCGATCTTCGCCGCCCAAGGCCTCCTTCCTCTTGCGGAGGGCCTCGAAGTCTACTCGAAACCGGCCTAAGCGCTTGGCGCAGGGGTTGGCTTGCGGCATGTTGGAGGCGTCGGGACGATCGGCGCTAAGGAAACCGGCCTGAGGAGCGCCACCGGACACCGCCTCATGAGGGGCGACCGGAGCCTCGGGAGCCCCAACCTCGGGAGCCGTAGGCCGGAGCTCCTCGCCTGCCGCGGCTCCAGGGCGGGCTTCATGAGATGTGGCCTCCGGGGCCCCACGCGGCATCTGCACCTCCACAACATCATCCTTTTCGGCTCCTGACAGTTCTCGTCTCCCTGCTTCGTCACCTGAGTTGGGGCCGCTTTGGGCAACTGGAAGAGCAACCACGGCGAAAGGATTCTCGCGCGGCCCCCTGAGGCCAGTCGGGCGCAGTCCCCATTCGTCGAAGCTGGGCATCTGCTTCACGAAATCGGCCCTGCCCGAACAAAGATACAAGAGGGCACCATCATGTCGGAGGCTGCCTGGGGAAGGGTCGCCAGTCAGGACCTTGAGCACCGTCCTCAGTGCTTCAGGCGCCAGGTCCTCCTCCTGGAGTCGCATGCAGTCCTTGTGCCCCGCATAGTCCCACATTCGGCGAGAGTGGTGCTGGAGAGGAGCAATGCGACACTGGAGGAACTCCCTCACCACCTTGGGCAGCGTCACGTTGAGCACCCTCAAGGTCTCGAAACGGCGCCAGACGAAGACAAGCCGGGGGCTCACGAGCGCCTCATGAGCCCAGCCTGAGCTAGGAACGGCAGGCATGGTCGGGTGCGAGAGTAGGGGGATGGGTACCCCAACGTCCACATACAGCCACCGCTCTCTGAACTTGGCCTCAGAGGGAGGAAGGCCGAAGTCGATCCCTGAAGCGGCCATCTCTGGCACGGCAAGAAAGCCCACACACCCCAAGCATTGATTGGGATCGCTCAAGCGCAAGGAGAAGAAGTGGCGCAACAGGGAAACGGAAGGAGGAATGCCCACCATTGCCTTGCAAACAAAGGCAAAGACAGCCATGAGAGTAATGGACTCAGGTCCGAGGTGCATCATGTGGATCTGATAATGGAAGAGCACCGCATTCAAGAAAGCAGAGAAAGGGGGAACCAGACCAGCCCACAAGGCGTCGGCAAAGAACCGGACCTCTGTGACGACCCTATTGATAGAAGCGTGGGACGCAGGCCAGGCCGTGGTCCGGCCACACTCGTTGAAGATGGTGGCAAGAGCAGAGCGGACCTTGCGCAGGGCCTCGGGATTGAGTATGATTGACCGATCGATGGCGGGGGCCACCACCGGAGGCGAGCGTTTCGAAGGCGCGGGATTCTTCCCCTTTTCCTTCTTCGTTGGCGCCATCGCAGGCGAGAAAGGGGAGAGCTCGAGTTGGATTGGAGGCGGAGGTTGAGGCTTGAGGAAGAAGGATGGGCAGGAAGCGCGCGGGCGGTGAGAAGGGAGTAGCTGTGTGCAACCACGGGTCCGCCTAGCCAGGCGTATAATGAGGCATCGTGGGGAAGAGGAGATGCCCACGTCCAATCAACCGCCACGCGGCGCCCAAGGCCGAAGGCTGTTGGGGCCCGCGGCACTTCACACTTGCCCCTTCGCTTCTCTGCTAAGACAAGTCCGGGCGCGCCTTGGGCCCGGGGGCTACGGTCGGCGTTCTGGGAACGGGGGTCCCCAGAATTGCCTGCGTGCGACTTGCGGCGTGGCACAAGTGGGGGCCCAATCCAGCCCAGCTTCATCTACTCAAGCTCAAGACCCTTGTGAGGGGCCATGCCTCGCGGGGTGGACGACAGGGAGCTTCCTCAGGAACAGCCTCCTCAGGCGGGCTTGCGAGGAGGCGGAGAGATCAAGGCAGGGCACCTCCCGAGGGGCCCGTGATGCAAGCCATGACGATCGGAGGCCAAGCGGGTGCCAGGCGGGCACCGTCCTGTGCAGTGTCCTAGTTTCCCTTTCGGTGCTAAGGGGGCAAGCACAGGCCAAGGCACGGGGCAAAGGTTACCGTTTTGGTGCAACAAGACCAAGACCAGCAGAACGGCAGGATGGAGGTCATCGTGGAGCCCAGGGTGGCGTCACTGTCAGAGCCTTTGGCAGCCGAAGACCAACTTTAGTCAGGATAAGTGTACCAGATGTTCCCTTCAAAATGGCCAATTTCTGGCGCCCTTCCCGCTCATTATTTGGGGAGAGGCCCAGGGCCTCGCTTTATAAATAGGACTAGCCACCACAAGGTAGAGACATCTGGAAATCGACCAGAGAGAGAGAGAGAGAGAAGCGACTGAACTCACACTAGCAGTTCATCGCACCAGCTCAAGAACAGCCCCTCGCGAGGCTGTTCTCCCTTTGTACTATTCATCATCAGCCCCTGAGGCAATCCACCACACCACACACTGGAGTAGGGTATTACACCACAATGGTGGCCTGAACCAGTATAAATCTCGTGTCCTCTATGTGTTCATCTTTCTTGCCTAGATCTTTGCGAGACTTCGAGACGTGAGCTGGTAGGGGAGAGATCTTCGTGTGCACCCCAGTGTTCGAACCTCAAGGGTCTGCCGGAACCCAAAATCCAACAAACATCTATAACCTTTCGAAATTAGCATCATAGACAGTACATAGAGAGATGTATCTCATTTGGAAAACTGCTGAAGCAGAAGGCGAATATTGATCCTTCATTGATGTTGAAGGTCTTTGTAACTTTAGGCCAGTGCCTGTGGATGATTAACCGTCCATCCTTCGTCCTCTTCAGGAACACTTCAATATTGAACCATGGGTGTTGCATGAATACCTTCCTCGCCTCCTGACCATACAGGTGGTCTGAGAGGTAATCATCAGTGAACTGCTTTGGAAAGGCCTGAAAACAAGGGTGTGCATAAATATATTCTCTATATTGAAAATGGGGCAAAGGAATAAAAAAAGGCAACGGTATAATAGTTAGTACCAGCCACTACTAGGGAAAACCTTATACACAGAAATTTAGCAACGACGCGGGTCAAAAAAGGGCGCTAGTGCTAGATAGCAGTAGCGTTTGAGAAAAAACCGCTCTGGATACAACCTTAGCAGTAGCGCATGTAGTGGCAAAAACGCTACTACTAATATTCCTATTGCTAGAATGATAGGCTACGCGTAGCAGTAGCGGGCTTGGAAGAAGCGCGCTACCGCTAGGGCATAAGTAGCAGCGCGTTTCCTAAGAAGAGTGCTACTACAAACGGAAATAAAATAAGATGAAAAACAAATAGAAAAGTAAATGAAAATGAAAGAAATAGAAAAAGAAGAAAGGAAAAAAATAAAATGTAAAGCAAAATAAATGAAAAAGCGAAAAAACGGAGGAAGGCATAGCAGTAGCGTGTGTTAGTAAGAGGCGCTATAGCTAACTTAGTTGGAGCGCGTGTCCTAGACCCCACTATAGAAACAGAAAAGGAAATTAAAAAATGGAAGAAAATTACATAGCTATAGCAGCAGCGCGTTTTGTAAAAACCGCTATAGCTATCTTAGCTATAGCATGTTTTACCAAACGCGCTACCACTAAGTTTGACATAACCAAAAAACCGTTTCCCCCCAGCCACCACTTCTCCCCCAAATCCCTCAACCCACCCCGCGCGCCGCCGTCTCCCCGATTCGCCGTCGCCCCACTTCGCCGCCGTCTCCTGCCGACGTCGACGCCACCAGAGCTGTGCGTCGTTGATGCCACCGGAGCCGCCCCCACGCCACGGAGCCGCGCAGCCTCGTCAACGCCACTAGAGCCGCCGTTGACGCCACCGGATCCTTCCTCGCCACAACTGCCTCCCTCGCCGTCACCGGAGACGCCCCTGCCTCCCTCGCCACCACTGCCTCCCTCGCCACCACCGGAGCCATCCTCTGTAAGCCCCACCCCTCCTCTCTCTCTCATGCGTAAGTTAGCTAGTTTAATTAGGTTAATTATCTAGGTTAGGGCAAAAATTTTGTTAGGGCTTTGACAGAGAAGTAGTTAGGTTAACTAGTTTAATTAGGTTAATTATCGAGGTTAGTGCAAAAATTTAGTTAGGGCTTTGATAGGGAACTAGTCAGTTTAACTAGTTTAATTAGGTTAATTATCTAGGTTAATTAGTGCAAAAATTTATTTAGGGCTTTGAAAGAGAACTAGCTGCGTTAACTAGTTTAATTAGGGTTAATTATCTAGGTAAACTATATTAACTAACTAGGTTAAATAGGTAGGTTAATTAGGTTCATTGGATTAACAAGCTAGGTTAAGTAGGTTGGCCAGGTTAGAGGAAAATTTTATTTTAGAGCATTAGGTCAAAAGGGTTAGAGAAATGGAGTTCCTTTGCAATTTAATTGGGTTCTGTCCTAGGCAGAGAAGGGTTAGAGATAATAATGTGTGTTTGTGTGAGAGAGAGGAATAGCTAGATCAACATAATTTGGGTTCTATCCTAAGCAGAGAAGTGTTTAGTGAGGTCATTTTGCAAAGGTTTTTGATTTTTGAAAAGACCACTATTTTTGAAGGAAAAGAATTTAGGCAAATTTTATTTTAAAGATGATCCATTCCTAGACTTTTATTGTTGATTATATCTTTTCATTGAAGTGGTCATGTTATATCTTTTCATTGAAGTTGTTCGATTATGCCCAAGTGGCTTTGTTGTTTCCAGGGAATGATGCTGAGTGGCCTATGTTTTGTCGGAATGTTGATTCATTTCTATTCTGGCAAATTTCAGGTTCTCGATTTGTCCACTTTTTAGCAAAGGTCATGCCGAAATTTTCTGTGAATTTCGGCATGACTTGTGCTACAAACTAGGACATATAGAGTGCCCGGATTTGCCGCACTGTGAAGGAGTCAACATTCCTGCAAAACAATAGGCCTTTATGTCATTATTCATTTTATTAGGTCTAGAATTAATTGACTAGATTTAATCATAGGAAACATGGCTAGCAACGATGAAGGACAGGGTTACGGTGATTGCGACGGCGTCTCTAAGGCGGCAGAGCATTTAATTTTAGCCTTACCGACGATCGACCGATCTTGTTGCTGGGCCCACCGGTGGCATCGGGGACTGAGAGCGACACGCAGACCGGTGCTGAGACTGAGACCGGCGCTGAGACTCACACCGTCATTGAGACCGACGCTGAGACTAAGACCGGTGCTGCCTCGGGGAGCGGAGCCGGTGTAGAACCGAAAGAAAAGAGGCAACGGGTTCCTAACAAACTCAGGACTACTAGACTGGTGGTCACGGAGGTGGACGACGGCATTTTTGAGCCAAAGGCGCCCAAGGAAGCGCGTCGATGCTACAACAATCAAATAGGCTGCATGGTACGAACAAACGCCACCATCAACGATGAGAAACTACAGAAGATAGAAAATATGAGGAACTCCCTCCTAAAGAAGTTTCACCAGATATTCTTGTTCCCGGGCCGGAATGAGAAGGATTATGAAGATCCAGACGAGGACCCGTCAATGAAGAAGATAAACAAACACGCCATGACCAAGTTTAGCGACGCGTTGGCCGCCTGGAAAACTCGTGTGAAAGCAAGGATCATCCACAAGAAGGAACCCTACTCTGAGATTGTAAAGGATAATCTGACAATCACGGAAGAGCAAATTCAAATATTCAAGGAGGCTTGCGAGGCCGAAGCTGCCAAAAAAAAGTCTAAGTACATGAAGGGGCTTCAAAAGTGGAACATTGGGAGCCACCACCTCGGAAGCCGTGGTTACGGCGGAAAGAGGTCCACATGGGCCAAGGAAGACGCGGAAGCCGCGAGTCTGGGCATCCCAGACCCCTTGGCGGATTTCACCGTCCCGCAGGAGCGTGACGTCCTGAGGGCCCGGCACCATTGGGACCCAGTGAAGAAGGTTTACGAGATAACACCGGTCATTACGGAGTTCATGAGACTGCTAGTAATTTTAGTTTCTAATCAATTTGACTGCACACGTTAGTCATATTTGTAAACGATCCATATGCCTGTTGCAGAGAGAGCAGCACCGGATTGCTGCCGAAAGCGACTCGCCGTCTGAGGAATTGGCGAGGACCAAGTGGGACACTCCATTCAACCGGGCGTTGAACATATTGAAACGACAACTGGTGGATACTCGACCGTCGTATGGACGCGTGCACGGTGTCGAAGACGGCGCCACGTGGAAGAAGTACTACCGTGAGACCACGGAGGAGAGAAAGGAAAGACGGAGGTTAACTAAAGAAAACATCGACAAGAAGGTTGAGATTGCGGTTGAGAAGAAATCATCTCAGACAGTCGAACAGCGGTAGCTGCCGCAAAACAGGTGGTTGCAGATTTGTCTACTTCCTTGGTGACGGGCATTTTCACTTGGACAAGGCGAAATCCAGAAAAAATACAGAGGACTTTCCCCTTGCTGACTTCTTGGGAGCACCTGCTCCCGCACCGGCTCCCGCACCGACTCCCGCATCGGATGTGCTCGGTGGTGCCTCGTCTTTGGCTGAGCTCGACGCCCTCACGGTATCTGTCACACCGGCCCCCTTCAATATAAATGTATAATTTCCCGTTTACGTTGCCTTTCGGATGTCTCACGTCGCAGACTTTTCTTTGCAGGCCGATGAAACCCCGTGCACCATATTGTACACCATCGACGAACAGATGGTGGACGTGGGGAAGGCGACGATAATGGAGCCGAAGGAACCATTGTTCCACAGCCGGCCGATCCCCCCGAACGACTTCAAGGTTTCCGTGGCCAGTGTCAAACCGGGCCATGAGAATTTGCCTCCTCTAATACTAGTGGGGGATGACGACGAGACCCCGCGGCGGCTTGGTGATTGTTGCAATGGGTGGGTCCTGTTGTGGCCAAAGAGTCTGCTTCGTCTGGAGGCGGCCGGGTGCACACCCACGAGCACGCAGCCTCACCAAGGTATGAACATCAACACCCCACCTACCCAATTAGCGGTGGGTGTCGGGTTGGGTGATAGCGGACGGGGTAATGAGGAGGCTCCATTAGTCGCTGATGACGTCACCATGGATGAGGATGAGGATGACAATGGCGCTGAACAGTATGTCTATACTGGCGCCTCCTCCGGGTTTGAGCGTCATGAGTCGGTGCCTGAATTATCGTCTCAACGTATTAGGGACGACCTTCCGGTAGTAAAGAAGTCTAGGAAGAGAGCGAGGAAAGGCAAAAAGCTGATTCTATGATCCAGCCGCCTCAGCAGCCTCGGCTTCAGGACCGTATAGATATCCCCGGGGCGGATAAATGGCATATCCCCGGTCAACCAATCCTACCTGCAACAGCGCTACGGGCTAGATTTGGTGATCTAAGGAGACTTCATGACGATGTGCTACGTGTAGAGAAAGGCCTCATCGCCTCGAAGGATCCAGGATACCCACTCTACGTGGTTAATGTTTCGTGGCAAATGTCATACGTCGACAGCTTCCCCGCGGATAAGTTCTTCCTCCGATTCAATTACATATTCGACATGTTTCACGTGAAGAAGCTGGATTTTACGTTTGTCCGCCTTTATGCCTTGCACATGAACTACATCATTGGGGTTGAGCAGATACGTCATATCTGTGTCGCTGACCCATACTACATGCACGAGGGCTTCTTGGGAGTCTGCGTAGAGCAGCGTGAATACGCGAGGGATTTCATCGTCGGTTTCATGCTCGCCAATAAGGCAAGGATGCGATTCTCATGCCTTATCATCCCGTGTAAGTCATCCGCGCTGCTATCCTTCCTTCGATTTCAATAATTCATTTTCACGGTGGAGGCTAATTAATTTGAGGTGTACTTATTTTTGCTGTGCCATGGCGCGCCGTCCTCATCATCCTCTACCCCCGATTCTCACGCTCTTTACTTGGACTCGTCGAAGAACATTCACAAAAAGGATTACACCCACATCAACGATGTTCTCGACAGTGCTATGTTTTACTACCAAGCAAGGGGTGGAGAGGTTAGGGACAAGAAGAGAAGAGGCGGCAGGGTCGCCTTCAGCCATAAGACCGACTTCTGCTGCATCCAGCAACCGAATGATTCTCTTAATGATGGATTCTATGTCCTACACCACATGCTGGAGTACAGACGGTATCACCAGAACCTTCTCATGTCAGCTAGATCTAGCGATGCCCATATTCTGCAATGGGCAAAGGACATAGGAGATATCGAGGATCATCGACTTCGAGCTGAGTTCTATAACATCCAGCGCGAACTTGCCCAAATCATCATGAAGGAGGTCGTTGGAAAAACAGGGATATTCTACAGAGAAGGACAAATGTCGCGGGAAGACGTCCGAACATGGATAGCCTCTCAGCGTCTCGACATGATGCCTTTCACTAAGCTCGAGGACTATCTCCCTGACATGGATGGATGGCACGACATGGTTGAGTGATTGTCGATATATGACAATGTGTCCGTTTAGTCCATACTTTCTGTGTGACAAAACTTTGAGTTATGCACGGTGAAACTTTATTTGTGATGTAATTAAACCGTCCTCCTCCTCGACTAGCGAAAATCACTCTAGTTAGGGCATTTTGGGTACGATGAACTTTGTTATTTACGCTTATGATATGTTGTTTCTATTTTTCCCAAGTCTGTCTCTTTCTGTTGCTCAACTATATATGTTGCATATCATCGACTCATGTGACGATGCAGGTGCATAGATCATAGATGGCGAAGAAGTGCTACGCCAGGAGTATATATACAACAAGTGGCCGGAGTGTCAGGCCCAGGTGTACCGGTTTCCAGTTTCTGAGCGACAGGCAGTTGTTAGTTTAAGTTCACGCTAATGCGAGAGAGGGATACGAAATCATGTACTCAAAGTGATAGCTCTTCTCGCGTATATCATTGTTTAGATGGATGATGATGTATTTGCAAGTAATCGAGACTTGTATCGCTATTTCCGAGATTGATGACGAGAGACCACTTTGTGTTGGATGATGATTATGATGATGACATGATTTGATGAGACTAATTGTATGTATATGCTATGATTACATTTGTATGTGTATGATATGCTAAATATTATTGTATAAAGCCTATTCAAACAACAAATACAAAACAAATATGCAGGAAAAAAACTAATAAAACTAGTAGTAGCGAGGGGGGAAATTTAGCAGTAGCGCCGCCTTACCAATAGCGCTTCAGTAAACAGCTGCGAGATAATATCGATGGCGCCCTTTTCTAAAGAGCGCTACAACTATTCATGTATAGCAGTAGCGTGGGACAACAGGCGCTACTGCTATACGTTAGCTGTAGCACCTTATTAGTAGCGCCGGTCCCCGCGCTACTGAGAGGCCCAAAACCCGCGTTGCTGCTAGGCTTTTCCCTAGTAGTGATCCCGTAGTGAACTGATGTCTTCTTCATTGTGCAGACAAAGATCTTGTTGTTTTTTGTCGCTAATTTCTTTACCCTAACAATCTTTCTGAGTTTCTTGACTTGATTGATATTCATGGACAACTCATTTCCCCATATACAAAATGGGTCGAACAGTGGGTCAAAACCTATGACAGCAGGACCTACATGTGCAAGACCTAATTGTTAAAAACCTAAATATTAGAATGGTTCCTGCAATTTCACAATAATGTGCTATTAGACAACGGACAATGCATGTGCTAACCTCGATTGTAAACCTCAATGCTTCCCATTGTTTCCCTGCAACACATATAAAATAGTTAGTCATCAAGTTAAGTAAGGGTTCACATGCTATTAGTAAAATATGTTGATGAAAAATAAGCACATTGCATGATTAAGAACTAGGAAATATAGCACTTGTATATGTTTCTCATGTATTAAGTGCAACCAAATTCTATTTATTCCTCACATGCACACCAATACAAAATTCTACCCACGATAATTGGACATCGCATTATAGAACTAAACCAGGCAGTTAACTAAACACCACAACAAATGAACCAAACATTAACTGAGCACCACATTACACAATATAACATACTCCTAATAGAAGATTAGACAGTTAACCAAACCAAGCATGCTTAACAACTTGGAAATATAACAATTGTATTTGTTTCTCATGTATTTAATACATCCAAATTCAATTTGTTCCTCACATGGTATACAATAACAGAATGCACCCACAACAATTGGACATCGCATTGCGGAATTGAACCAGGCAGTTAACTAAACACCACAACAAATGAACCAAACATTAACTGAGCACCACATTGCACAATATAACATACTCCTAATAGAAGATCAGACAGTTAACCAAACCAAGCATGCTTAATAACTTGGAAATATAGCAATTGTATTTGTTTCTCATGTATTTAGTACAGCCAAATTTGATTTATTTCTCACATGGTATACAATAACAGAATGCACCCACAACAATTGAACATCGCATTGCAGAATTGAACCAAACAGCCAACCGCATAGCATCGTCGGTGCGCGAGGCGTCGACGGTGGCCTCGACGACGAGGTGCTCCTCCAAGATCTAGGGGTCGACATGAATGGCAGCCATCGCGACCTCATCCAGGCATGCGGCCGCGATTTGCTTCTCCGTTGCCAAATGCTCCTTGAGATCCTAGTTATACTGCATGCACCATGGCTTAGGGCGGCACTTATTTGGTGGATGGGTTGGTGATTTGGGTGGAAGGTGTCATGCCGGCGATCGGGGCATGTGGGATGTGGAAGGAGGAGGAGGATGGGGGTCGGGTGTGGATTACCTGTCGGGATAGGCAAGGCTGAGCAACGTGAAGGAGGGTCGCCGGTGAGGAGGCGACGCTGCAAGGAAGGAGTGAAGGTTTCAACTTGGAAAGGAAGGCAGAAACAGGGAAAATGTGCATTTTAGTAAGGGGGAGGGGCGGGGAGGTAGATATTTTCGCGTAAGCCGAAAATTTGGAATTGCTTCAGCGAAAAAACTGGCGCGCAAAGTGTCATCAGACACGGTCCCTTATTCAGAGCGGGCTATGTACTGTAGCCATCGCACCTTCTCGCATAAGCCATATGCGTACTATACTCCAACGGTGCTCCAAGATATTTTGTGCTGCACCTCACACGGTTGGTTATAATAAACTGTGTGCGATCTACTTGATTTTTCGTCTTGATTTGAATTACATAATGGGGTCACAACTTCAAATGATGGTGTTCGAATTGCTAGGACTTTTATCTGTAGTGAACATGAAACTATAGGCGTGTCGTCAAAAAAATTGGAATTATTCAGGGTTCGTTTGGACGTTTTTGTACGTTAACTTGGTTATGTAGGCATTTCAGGTACATAATTCAAATTTGAACTACATGCACATGCTCCAGTGCATATAAATGTGTTAAAAATCAAATCTGTGTCCTTGGTTGCATGCTTAGGTGCCATGCAAGAAATGGGAATGAATGTCAAACACCCTGCCACCATCATTCGGCCGCAAACATTGAGATACCTGGTTCTTAAATTCTAGTAAATACAAAACTCGTCTGAAATTCATGAAATTTGGCATGCTATCATGGAGCGGCATCAACATGCCGTGGTAAATTTTTTCTCCCATTTGGGGCAGGTTTGTGTATAAGCTTCTCACAAACCAGAGCTTCTCACAACAAGCGTGGTGGTTTCGGTAGGGAACGTGCCACCTTTGGGGATGAAACGATATCCGTTGCCTCTTATTTCTTTAAGAAAATTTCTAGTGTCAACATAGAACAACAGGAGTGTTGTGTTTAATTTTGGCATTTTTCAAGGTTCGTTTGGACATTTTTATACATTAACTAGGTTTTCTAGGCATTTTATGTGCATAATTGAAATTTGAAGTACATGCACATGCTCCAATGCATATAAATTGGTTGAAAAATCAAATATGTGTCTTTGGTTGCAGTTTAGGTCCCATGCAAGAAATGGGAATGAATTTCAAACACCCTGCCTTCGTCACTCGGCCGCAAATATTGAGATACTTGGTTTTTAAATTCTAGTAAATCCAAAACTTGTCTGAAATTCATGAAACTTGGAATGCTATCATGGAGCGGCATCAACATGCCATGGTAAATTTTTTGTCCCATTTGGGGCAGGTTTGGGTATAAGCTTCTCACAAACTAGAGCTTCTCACAACAAGCGTGATGGCTTCGGTAGGGAACGTGCCACCTTTGGTAACGAAACAATATCCGTTGCCTCTTATTGCTTTCAAAAAATTTCTATTGTCAACATAGAACAACATTTGTGTTGTGTTTAATTTTGGATTTTTTGGGGTTCGCTTGGACATTTTATACATTAACTGGGTTTTCCAGGCAGTTTATGTGCATAATTCAAATTTGAAGTACAAGCACATGCTCCAGTGCGTATAAATTGGTTGAAAAAACAAATCTGTGTCCTTGGTTGCATGCATAGGTCCCATGCAAGAAATGAGAATGAATTTCAAACACCCTACCACAGTCACTCGGCCGCAAATATTGAGATACTTGGTTTTTAAATTCTAGCAAATCCAAAACTCATCTGAAATTCATGAAACTTGGCATGCTATCATGGAGCGGCATCAACATGCCGTGGTAAATTTTTTGTCCCATTTGGGGCAGGTTTGGGTATAAGCTTCTCACAAGCCATAGCTTCTCACAGCAAGCATGATGGTTCGGTAGGGAAAGTGCCACCTTTGGGAACAAAACGATATCCATTACCTCTTATTGCTTTCAAAATTTTTCTATTGTCAACATAGAACAACAGGAGTGTTGTGTTTAATTTTGGAATTTTTCAGGGTTCGCTTGGACATTTTTATACATTAACTCGGTTTTCTAGGCATTTTATGTGCATAATTCAAATTTGAACTACACGAACATGCTCCAGTGCATATAAAATGGTTGAAAAAACAAATCTATGTCCTTGGTTGCATGCATAGATCCCATGCAAGAAATGGGAATGAATTTCAAACACCCTGCCACTGCCACTCTGCCGCAAACATTGAGATACTTAGTTTTTAAATTCTAGTACACCTAAAACTCGTCTAAAATTCATGAAACTTGGCATGCTATCATGGAGCGGCATCAACATGCCATGGTAAATTTTTTGTCCCATTTGGGGCAGGTTTGGGTATAAGCTTCTCACAAACCAGAGCTTCTCATAACAAGCGTGATGGTTTTGGTAGGGAATATGCCACCTTTGGGGACGAAATGATATCCATTGCCTCTTATTGCTTTCAAAAAATTTCTAGGGTCAACATAGAACAACAGGTGTGTTGTGTTTAATTTTGGAATTTTTTGGGGTTCATTTGGACATTTTTATACATTAACTGGGTTTTCTAGGCATTTTATGTGCATAATTCAAATTTGAACTACAAGCATAGGCTCCAGTGCCTATAAATTGGTTGAAAAAACAAATCTGTGTCCTTGGTTGCATGCATAGGTCCCAAGCAAGAAATGGGAATGAATTTCAAACACCCTGCCACCGTCACTCGGCCACAAACATTAAGATACTTGGTTTTTAAATTTTAGTAAATCCAAAATTTGTCTGAAATTCATGAAACTTAGCATGCTATCATGGAGCGGCACCAACATGCCATGGTAAATTTTTGTCCCATCTGGGGCAGGTTTGGGTATAAGATTCTCACAAACTAGAGCTTCTCACAACAAGCCTGATGGTTTCGGTAAGGAACGTGCCACCTTTGGGGGCGAAACGATATCCGTTGCCTCTTATTGATTTCAAAAAATTTCTAGTGTCAACATAGAACAACAAGAGTGTTGTGTTTAATTTTGGAATTTTTTGGGGGTTTGTTAGGACATTTTTATACATTAACTAGGGTTTCCAAGCGTTTTATGTGCATAATTCAAATTTGAACTGCAAGCACATGCTCCAGTGCATATAAATTGGTTGAAAAATTGAATCTTTGTCCTTCGGTGCATGCTTAGGTCCCATGCAAGAAATGCGAATGAATTTTAAACACCAGGGCACTGTTAATTTCCGGCAAAACATTGAGATACTTTGTTTTTAAATTCTAGTAAATCCAAAACTCGTCTGAAATTCATGAAACATGGCATGCTATAATGGATTGGCACCCAACATGCTATGGTATTTTTCATGTCCATTTTGAGAGAAGGCGCACTCGAATAACAGCCAACAAAGGCATTTTGAAACAAATAGCTGCCACTGTAACATCTCAAACATTTTGTATAATTTAAATTGTGTGCGTTCTATTAACCATTCACGTGACACCAGACCTCACTCTTTTAATGGCTAGGAGGTGCCGTGCGGATAGGTGCTTGAGTGCTTGACTAAACGGGAGGCGTGCAAGCTGTACTCCAATGCGGAGGCTCACTGAGAAGCGCGCGAGCTGTATGCTGGCACAGTCTCACCGGGAAGCAAGCCCTTTGACTTCCATGGCCACCCGCCTTGCTCGCATCCTCTGCTTTAAATGGCGCCCAAGCCGCAGTTTAATACGGTTTTTAAATATAAAACACTCATCGCAAATGTTTTAGTTAGAACACCCGTATGCAAAACCGACAACTTTCCTAGTAAGCCAAGGGAAAACGTGCCTAGCAGGATTTGTGCAACTCTTGATCGCAAACGTTTTTGTTAGAACACCCGTATGCAAACCGACAACTTTCCCAGGAAGCCAAGACAAAATGTGCTGAGCAGGATTTCTGCAGCTCTTGATCGCAAACGTTTTAGATAGAACACCCGTATGCACTGTGAGCGCTATGGTCTTCCCCTTTAAGTCGAGGGAAAATTGGCACGGCAGGATTTGTGCATCCCTTCAACGCAAACGGTTGTTTTGGATGAACCGTGTGCAACCACGTACAAACAATTTGGTAAGATTTGCATCTATCATATTGGGTATGTTGCCATTTGTCAAACTGGAAAGATTGACTTTTGTTGATCTAGTAACATTGCCATTTGTCGATCCTTGTAACACTGCAATTTGTCAAAATATGCAGCTAAAAATCACTAGCACTATCTAATTTTTGCAACTAAAATTCAGTAATTCAGCATAGATTTCATTCATAGATTAAGCAGTCGTTCTTAATTTATACAAATAGTTTAACTCGACAACTGAACCGCCCAAACTTTTCCCCAATTGTTGCCAACCATGTACTGAAATAGCTAGTTCAACTATATATACTAGCTAATTTTAAGTACGTTGTATAGTTCCACCACATCTATAGTTAGATGAACTGAACAAAATAGGCCTTAAATACTACTACTACGGAGGGGCTTTGTGTTACTTCCGGCAGCCTCTCCTCTGCCGAGCACGCTCAGTAAGAGGCAGAGGAGGAGTCGGAGGAGCCTACCGACGAGCTCGACAAATGCAATACGGTGCCTGCCGCTGCTGCACGTTCAGCGATGCTAGCCAGCTTGAATGCCCACTGCCGCTCCAGACGATCCCTCTCGAAGCGGCTGGACTGCTTGTAGATCTCCTGATTCCTCGCCTCTTCATCGGCGTGTGCTATGGCCACGGCTGTGGTAAGTCCCTTTGCATGCTCGACGAGGCGCTCCTCCTCCTCCCACAGGAACTCGATGTAGGTGCAAGGTCACTGACGCACGCGCAGGCCTCCACCTCCGCCTCCCTCCTTCGGGCGGCGATGGCGGAGCGGGTGATGATCCCAGCGGTCGACGGTGGGCTGGCAGCCACGACGGCCGATGATGGGGTGGCGGCCACGACAGCCACCTCCCGCCTTCAGGCCGCGGTGGCGAAGCGGGTGATGGCCGACAGTGGGGTGGCGGCCACGACGGCCACCTCCCGCCTTCGGGATGCGGTGGCAGAGCGGGTGATGGCCGACAGTGGGGTGGCCGCCATGACGGCCACCTCCTGCCTTTGGGCCGTGGTGGCGGAGTGGATGATGGCATTGGCTTTCGATGGTTGCGTGGCAGCAACGGCGGCCGGCAACTTCTCCCGACGGGCACCGGCAGCGGAGCATGTGGTCAGTGTTCCGTGCACAACCAATAGGGACGACACGCGCACTACACTACACCAGGGACCTCTGGCCTAGGCGGCCATTTTTTCTTGTCTTGTCCTGTCCTTTGTGATGTTTTGTACAATTTCATTAAATGCACGTGATTCCACCCACTGGGGGTGTAAGTTAAACTTAATGAATGCTGGCCTTGGGATTTTGCAATGTACATATAAGTTTAAATTCTTGCTCGATTTTTGCTTTTCTCTCCTTGGCTTTCTTCTATGTCGTGTTCTCTTGGCCGCCTCCCTGCCAGTCAGACAGCCGCTCTGCGGACTATGGATGGGTCAAGGACTTGGTCGTTCTTCGGAATGGTCAAGTTACTTGGGCCGTGTAGAGTGTAGATTGTTTGAGCGAAAAGCCGTCCTGCTGGCTGCTGAGCAGCCGGACGAGGGAGGCAAAGGGCCGACTGGGCCTAAGTTAGCGTTCTTCCTTAGTCAAATTTCATGTGGGCGACTGCTCCGGCCTTTAGCTCCTTGCCAGTCGGACAGTTGTGCTACGAGCTATGACTTAGATCGGAGAGAGGGCTTTCAGCATCAGCACACTACTAGTCAGCTCCGGCTGGTGCGAACTTAGGCCAAGGCGGCGAGCCCCCGGGCCGACTAACCGGAACCCAGACGGGGCAGGAATAGGAAAAACTCAAGTCATGGCATAAGCTTGACTATCAAATAGATAAAAAGGTATCCCCCGAGTGCACCTCGGGGGACCTGAGTTCTTTTACTTAATACAAAAGGTGGCGTGGTACATACGCTCGAATCAACTGTAAAACGGGCGAAGCAGATTTGCATTCCACGGCCGCTCCATCTCCTCGCCGGCTGTGCATCGCTTGCGCGCCCTGGGTTTCTGAGCGTCGATGAGGTAGTACGAGTTGTTCCCCAGGGCCTTGCTAATGATGAAGGGGCCTTCCCAAGGTGTCGCGAGCTTGTGCTGTCCGGCTGATCGCTGTATCAGGCGGAGCACAAGGTCGCCCTCGCGGAAAGAACGCGGCCTGACCTTCTTGTTGTGGTAGCGGCACAGGCTCTGTTGGTAGATGGCGGATCGGCTGCATGCTAGTAGTCGAGCCTCTTCCAGCAGATCAATGCTGTCTTCTCGCGCCTCTTTGGCCTCCGCCTCTGTGTACATGGTGACCCGAGGCGAGTCGAACTCAATATCTATAGGGATGATAGCCTTGGCACCGTACACAAAGAAGAAGGGCGTGAAGCCGGTTGATCTGTTCGGCGTGGTTTGAAGGCTCCAGAGGACGGCCGGCAGCTTGTTGATCCAGCAGCCGGCCGACCGCCCTAGCGGCTCGATCAGGCGGGGCTTGATGCCAAACAAGATGAGGCCGTTTGCTCGCCCCACCTGGCCGTTTGACTGCGGGTGGGCAACAGACGCTAAGTCCAGTCGGACGCCCTGATTTGCGCAGAAATGGGCCAAGGCGCCTTTGGCAAAGCTGGTGCCGTTGTGGGTGATGATTCTGTGGGGAACACCATATCGGACAGTGATGTCGGCGATGAATGTGACAATAGTCGGACCATTCAGCTTCTTGATTGGCTTCGCTTCTATCCACTTGGTGAACTTGTCCACGGCGACCAGCAGATGGGTCATGCCGCCTCGTGCCGTCTTGAACGGGCCCACCATATCCAAACCCCACATGGCAAAGGGCCGGGTGATGGGCATGGTCTTGAGGGCGGAAAGCTTTGGCCACAAGGGACATGGAGGCGGCATGGTGGCCACATTTGCCTTGATGGATATCTTTGAGGATCTCCATGCCCTTCTCTGGTTCCACGCAGCACTGATGGACGCAGGTCACACTTCGCCTTGAGAGCTCTTGATTGACAATGGTGTATGCGCCTGCTCTGCGCTGGATCTGTCTGGCTAGCACTTGGTTGGTTGGCAGCACACGATTGTCCAAATAGTCGCGGATGGGCTGCGTCCAAGATGGGGCCACCACCACTGTGAACATGGCGACTAGTATGAGGGGGGCGGGTTGGGAGGCGGTGGGCCGGGGCCGGTAGCTCCTGATGGTGCTGATGAAGTCCCCCGGCCGACTGCAGCAGCTCCCGAGCCGCCTGCTGGGGGCGTTGGGCCAGGTGTTGGTGGTGCAGCCCCCGGGCCGCTTGGTGAAGTCTCCGATGTCGGATTTCGGGTTCCGGCAGACCCTTGAGGTTCGAACACTGGAGTGCGCATAGAGATTAAACCCTCTACCGACTCGCTCCTCGCCGAATCGCTAGGACCTAAACTACCAAACTGAACAGCACAAGAGACACAAGATTTATACTGGTTCAGGCCACCATTGTGGTGTAATATCCTACTCCAGTGTGTGGTGTGGTAGATTGCCTCTTGGGCTTGATGATGAACAATACAAAGGGAGAACAGCCTCGCGAGGGTCTGTTCTTGGCTGGTGCGACGAACTGCTAGGGGGAGTTCAGTCGCCTCTCTCTCTCTCTCTCTCCGTGTCTTCCTATCCTTGTTCTCTCGATCTGCTCGATGCCTCTACCCTGGGGGTGGCTAGTCCTATTTATAGGCAAAGGCCCTGGGCCTCTTCCCAAATATTGAGCGGGAAGGGCGCCAACAATTGGTCATTTTGAAGGGGAACAGCGGGTACACTTATCCTGACTAAAGTTGGTCCTCGCCTATCAAAGGCTCTGGTGATGATGCCGGCTTGGTCTCCACAATGACTTCCTTCCGGCCGTTGGGCTGGTCTTGGTCTTGTTGCACTGAAATGGACGCCTTTGCTTGATGCTCTCGCCTGCGCTCGCTCCCTTTGCACCAAAGAGGAAAGGAGGACACTGCACGGGCTGGCACCCGACTGGCACCCTTGGTCGTCATGGCTTGCGTCATGGGCACCTCGTGAGGTACCCTGCCTTGAACTCTCCGCCCCCTCATGAGCCAGCCTGACGAGGTCGTGCCTGAGGAAGCTCCTTGTCGTCCGCCCCGCGAGGCTTTGCCCCTCCCGAGGGTCTTGAGCTTGCGTTGATGAAGATGGGCTGTGCTGGGCCTCCCTTGAGCCACGCCGCAAGCCGCAGGTAGGCAAGTCTGGGGACCCCCATTCCCAGAACGCCGACAGTAGCCCCCAGGCCCACGGCACGCTCGGACTTGGCTGAGCTGAGAGGCGAAAGGGCAAGTGCGATGCGTTGCGGGCCCTAACAGCCTACGGCCTTGGGCGCCGCGTGGTGGTTGATTGGACGGGGGCGACTCCGCTTCCCCACGACGCCTTGGTAACCGCACGGATTCGACAGGTCCCTGCATGCCAAGCGGGTCATGATTACCTGCGATCGTGGAGGTCGATGGTTGGCCTTCGCCGGCTATAAGTAAGGAACGGCATGCGCCCTTCCAGCCTATCCCCTCTTGCTTCCCCTTCTTCTCCATGGCTCCACTAAGGAAGTTTTCGGCCGCAGAGAAAGGGAAGGCCCGCCAGGCCGAGTCTTCCTCTCCCCCGCCCAAGCATGGTCGGGGTCACCCTCGCAAGCATCCTGTGGCCTCCACGGCGGTCCCCCGTGGTCATGGAGGTGGCTCTCAGCGCGGCGACGAGCGGCTGGCCATGGTTGGCGGGCGTGCCCTGGCCGTGCGACCCCCGAGGCTGCGCCTCCACGCTGCGGAGGTGCTGCCGGAGTTCATGGTGTGGGCGGTAGAGCCGTCCGGGGCCCGACTTCAGCTCCCTCGCTTCCTCCTGGGTGAGCTCCCAGATGGCGCCCTGGGTGGCCTCTAGCTCCAGGCGGATGGCTGCTGCAGCCGGGCTTCATGGGCTTCTTGGAGGTCTATGCTCTGAGGAACTGTTCTGACCCTTGGTGGCAGAGCGTTTGCTCATGGCCTGGTCTCCGCCGCCGGTGCTCCCTGCACTTCATGTACGACGGCGACGCCACCCTCTACGTGAGGGTGTTTGGGGAAGATGGTCGCCGCCCTGAAGACGACGACCGCGGCCGGGGACTGAGCCCTGGTGTGGACGGAGAGGGCAGCGCGCGGGCGGCTGGCGACGCCCGTGACTCCTCAAGCTTCACCAGCTCTTCATCGGGCAGTGACTCTTCTACCGGTGACGCAGCCAGCCTCCACGCCAAGGCTGCTTGAGGGCGGCGGTGGGTCTGCTCGCCGTCGCGCCCCGGTGAAGCGCGAGAGGGAGTCCGCCTAAGCTCCGGAGGCGGCTCGAGTCTTCCAAGAGGGCCGGCGCGGGATGTGCTTCACCTGCTTTTGTCCTTTTCCTTTCTTTTTATCCTGTGCAAAAAGACAGCAATGTGTGGCCCCGTGGGGCGCGTTTGGGTTAATGTCGTCAATCATTGTACTGTTTTTGTTATCCCGGTATTGTTCCTTTCCGTTGTATGCCCATTCGCAAGTAATCCCTAGCCTCGGCCGCAGGGGCGATCGACCCGGGCCCTGTATTCGTGTCATGATGCCCGTGAGGCATGGTCCGGAGGGGTGCTCCGGTAGTAGACCCGGGCTGTGAAACTTGAGCGATAGGGGCAAGAACGCTCGCGAGGTCTCTCGGGGCTTTCGTTTCGCGAGCCCCCTTGCAAGATAAATCGAGGCTGGAGAGCGAAAGAAGCCAAAGAACCATAGGTCAAAAAGCAGCGATAATTTCGATAAAAACTCCAAATGGGAATGAACTAGCCAACTGCAGAAAGCAAATGAAAAAGCCACGTCCATCACCTAGTCTAGTCTTTGACGTCTTCTCACCAGCGCAGAGCTAATTGCTGCCCTTTGGGCGTGGGAGCCAGAACTGAGGTGGCACCCCGAGACTCAGGCGTTCTGTCCCAGCTCATTATTACGTGAGAGTGTCACGGGCGGCAAGCTTCACATGCGTTGGCCTTGTTCACAGGCGCCGGGCCTTTCTTCGGGGAAGCAAGCTTCACGGGCGTTGGCCCTCTTCACAGGCTCCGGGCCTTCCAAAATGCGACAGCTTCACATGCATTTGCCTTCTTCATAGGCTCTGGGCCTTTCCAAAAGATGAGCTTCACAGGCATTCGCCTTCTTCACAGGCTCTGGGCCTTTCCAAAAAGATGGGCTTCACAGGCATTCGCCTTCTTCACAGGCTCTGGGCCTTTCCAAAAAGGTGGGCTTCACAGGCATTCGCCTTCTTCACAAGCTCTGGGCCTTTCCAAAAGGGTGGGCTTCACAGGCATTCACCTTCTTCACAGGCTCTGGGCCTTTTCAGGGGTAAAACCTCTGGAGAGTCTGGATGTCCCCCAGCGTTACGTATAGGTACTCCTCCACAGTCTCCAAGTGCGGGCCGGGCCTAGAAACATGAACAACCTTGAGCAGGCCCTCCCACATAGGAAGAGCTTATGCAGTCCCTCCACAGGAGAGGACCCGGCCGAACACGAGGTCCCCTACCTCGAGGGTCCTAGGCGGATGTTCTGGCGGTGGTATCGCGGAGTGCTGCTGGTAACCTTGCAGCTCGCGGCTTGCTTCTCGGCAGCGCTCCTCCCCAACACAAGGTCCATCCCCGCATGGCGTCCTGCGGCGTCTCATCGAGCGCCGGGACCAGCGCGGATCGGCAACTTGACCTCGTGAGGAGGACCGCCCGGCTCCGTGAACCCGGGAAGAAGGGGTCTCTCCGGTTGGCTTGAGTCGCGGTTGTGCGGATGGACCACAACACGGATGGCTTCGTCATACCAGCCTGCGCGCGAGCCTCGGTTTCTTCTTGAATGTCTGGTCTTGAGGCCCCTCGGGACCTCCGCATTAGCCCGCTTCGGCTGGCCGTTGCCGAAGTGCGCCACGAGGCGTAGCATATCTGCGTCCCAAGGTTAGCACAATGTGTTTTGAAAAGGTTACTGGTGAACTGCGAACCGTTGTCAGGTATGATGCGGTTCGGCACTCCGAACCGACTCATGATGCCCTTGATGAACTTAACGCGAGAACCCGGCGAGGGATGGTGCGGACGGCCTCGACTTCGGCCCACTTGGTGAACTTGTCCACGGCGATGTAGAGGTAGCGATAGCCCCCTGGAACCCGAGGAAAAGGGCCCAGGATGTCCAGCCCCCAGACCGCAAATGGCCAAATGAGGGGGATGGTTTGCAGACCTCCTGCTGGCTGGGGGATCTACTTGGCATGGAATTGGCAGGCCTCGCAAGCCTTCACAAGCTCAACAGCGTCATTGAGCACAGTGGGCCATTAGAAACCGCTGCAACGCCTTGCCGGCGAGGTCCGTGTGACGAATGATGCCCTGATCTCCACCGTGTATATCTGCCGGCGAGTTCCTTCCCTTGTTCACTGGTGATGCAGCGCGAGGACACATCGTTTAGTCGTTTCGGTAGAGCTCTCCATCCATGATGCGATGCTGTTGTGGCTTGCCGCGCCCACGCTCTGCCTCCTCCTCCTTCTCCGGCGGGGTCCCTTGCGTTAAGTAACTCTGAGCTCTGTGATCCAGCACCCCTCTTGAGGTTCCATCGTCGAGGCGGGCGTGCTCTGAGGCGAACCTGTTTGGGGCTCCCGAGGCAGGTGGTGAGGAGCTCCACTCGAGGCTGTCTTGTGCACGACAATGGTGGCGGCTGAAGGCTTGAAGAGCCGTTCCTCAAAAACGCCAGTTCTGGGGCAACCTCCTGGAGGCTCATTTGGCGATGTCGTCGGCCTCTTGATTAGTGTCGCGGGGCACGTCTGCAGCTCAACCCCAGGCTGTTTCTCCATCCTGCGGACCTCCATAAGGTAAGCCTCCATGTGCTCATCTCTTGGCTTGTACATCTTGTTGGAGAAATTGGCGAGGCTGCGAATCGCCCTTGATAGTAAGGCGCTTCACTCCCGAGCGTGGCGGCCTTGAGCCCTTCTCGATCCCTCGTACTCTGCTATATTGTTGGAGACCTTCTCGCCTCTTTGAAAGCAGAGCTGCACGGCGTAGTAGAGCTTGTCCTGAGCGGGAGATATGAGCACCGCCCCAGCTCCGGCGCCCTTCCTGGAGAACGCTCCGTCGAAGTACATGACCTAGCCTTGTGGCGCCTCGCTTCCTAGGGAGAGGGATCAATCCTCTCCGGCCCTGAGGCCCGGTGCCTCTGTCCATTCGGCCACGAAATCTGCCAGCGTGGCCCCCTTGATGACTCTGGTCGTGCTGAATTCGAGCTGGAATGCCTGCAGTTCAATGTTCCACTTTCAGCGACCCTTCGGGTGAGTTGGGGCTCTGAGCACCCTCTCCAAAGGGTATGCGAGACAACCTTGATTGGATGACCACGGAAGTAGTGCAGCAGCTTGCGCGAAGCCATCGATGGCCTTGAGGAGGAGCCTGCGGCATGGGGTACCGTGCCCTCGCATCCTGTAACCTTTGTCTTGACCAAGTACACCGGGTGCTCGATGAGGCTAGGGGCGTCAGTGCTGGTGGCGTCCTCCGGAAGCCGTGGTGCCTCCTAAGGTGGCGGAGCCTCCAGAAGCTGGGTGCCTGGAAGGAGGGCCTCTCCGCCCTGAGTGCGCTCTGCCCATGACGGTGATCTTCTTGATCGTGGTGGTGGCTTCTGTGAGTTCCTTTGATTCATCCTTGCCTTGGCTCGGGTGGCTGTCGCGGTCTTGGCCCGACGCTCCTCTCTAGCGCCACGGGGCTGCGCTAGTGGAGTAAGGGAGTGGCGGTGAGGTAGAGTACCAAGGGCTCCCTGAGGCGTGGGCCACCATCCTTTGGAGGCTGGTTAGGTACCTCTTGAGATCTTGGAGCGCCTTGTCGGCCTCTTGATCCATTGAAGGGCCTTTTTCTTCATCAGTGGAAGAAAGCGGCGCCCGCTCCCCAATCGGAGATAAACGCCCAGCGCCGTCCGCGCCCGTGAGCTCTGCATTTCCACGAGGGTCTTTGGTGGGCTCATGTCCTCAAGCGCCTTGACCTTTTGGTTGGCCTCGATGCCTCGGTGGGATACGAGGAAACCGGGAGCTTCTCGAGGAACTCCAAACACACACTTCTCCGGGTTGAGTCGCGGGCTCACTGCGTTGAGCTCATGAAGGTTTCCTCAGGTCTTGTATCAAGGTCTTGGCCTCGCGAGACTTCACTACGATGTCGTCGGCGTAAGCCTCCACATTCTTCCGAGCTGCGGGCCCAAGGTGATGTGCATGAGCATTTGGAAGGTTGCCCCTGGTTGCTTGTGATCGAATGGCATGCATGTATAGCAGTAAACCCCACACGGGGTTAGGAAGGCCGTCTTCTCCACGTCTTCCACCGCCATTTTGATCTGGTGATACCCGGAGAAGGCATCCAAGAAGCATAATAGGTCACACTCGGCGGTGGAATCAACGATCTGGTCGATGCGAGGGAGCGGGAACGGATCTTGCGGGCATGCTTTGTTGAGGTTGGTGAAGTCGACACACATGCGTACCTTTCCTCCCTTCTTTGGCACAACCACGGGGTTGGCCAGCCAATCCGGGTATCGGACCTCACGAATTACCCCTGCGGCTTCTAGCTTGCGGGTCTCTTGGACGATGAAGGCCTGCTTTTCAGTGGACTGCCTCCTCTCCTACGCTTCACAGGGGCCTTGCGTTGGGACACACGTTGAGGTGGTGCTTGATTCGCCCGTGGGATCCTGCCCGGTGATCGGGCTCCCGGCGAACACCTTCTTGTTTGCCGAGGAACTTGACCGGGGCTTCCTCTGCTTTCGGGCTCAAGGTTGGCGCCTATGGTGAAAGTGGCGTTAGTGGACCCGTCCTCGTCGACAGGTATCTGCTTGGTCTCCGCCTTGTCTTGGGTGAACAACTGCTTCTTCTTGGTCGGCGTAGCCCCCTTGGGCTTGGGGGTTTCCGCACTGGCGGGCCACGCCGCCGCCGCCGTCTTGAGGGCGAGCTTGAGCACTTGCAGTGCACCTTCGGTGTCCCCAGGCACAGTGAGGACGCCGTTGCTCCCGGGCATCTTCATGAGGTTGTATCCTAGGTGAGTCGCGGCCATGAATTTTGCCAATGCTAGATAGCCAAGGATGGCATTATAGGGGAGGCCGATGGGGGCGATGTCGAAGTCGACCACCTCCGTGCAGAAGTTGTCGTAGGTGCCGAAGGTCACCGGAAGCCGGATCTGTCCCAAGGAGTTGGACGACCTGCCTCCTACGCCCGAGAAAGGCGGCTGGGCTGCGAGCGCTCGAGTATGTTCGGGAGGTTGAAGGCCTCAGCGAAAACACGTTGAGGCCAGCCATCATCGATGAGGGTCTGGTGATGGCCACTGGCGAGATGGTGGGTGTCGCGAGCATGGAGGCCGCGCCGAGCCGGCGAGTTGGTGGGGTGGTCCCAGTCGAAGGTCAGCCGGCCGGCGGCTCCGTCGGCCAAGGAGCCCCTGCCCGTCGGCGGCGCGCCGACCCGGTGGACGAATGGCAGCAGCGGCGGTGGAGGCGGCGCTGCGAGCCGCCAGGAGGCGCGACGACCCGAAGGAACGGCGCGGCAGGGTGGGTGATGAAAAGCTGCGGCTCCTCCCGAAGGTTCTTTGGGGGCGCGAAGCGATGCTTGCTGCCCGTTCCTCGCCGGGCAGTGGCGGTGTTGGCGGCGGCGACGAGGCAGCGAGCGCCCTCCGGCGAGGCCGTCTGGCGACATAGGAAGCGAGGCGGCTCGGCGCTCGGCGCGAGCCCGACGAGCATCGAACATGGATCACGATGGTCGAGAAGAGGGCGATGGAAGGCATATTCGGCGCACCTACTGGCGCGCCAAATGTCGGTTCGGGTTCAGCCAGACCCTTGAGGTTGAACAACTGGGGTGCTTGCAGAGATTCAACCCTCTACCGACTCGCTCCTCGCCCGAATCGCTAGGACCTAAACTACCAAAGAACAACACAAAGGGACACAAGATTTATCTTGGTTCGAGCCACCATTGTGGTGTAATACCCTACTCAGTGTGTGGTGTGGTGGGTGCCTCTTGGGCTTGATGATGAACAATACAAAGGGAGAACAGCCTCATGAGATGCATTCTTGGCTGGTCTGACAGAGCTGCTAGGGGAGTTGATGCCTCTCTCTCTCTCTCTGTGTCTTCCTATCCTTGTTCTCTCGATCTGAGTGCAGCTGCTCGATGCCTCTACCAGGGGTGGCTAGTCCTATTTATAGGCAAGGCCTGGGCCTCTTCCCAAATATTGGCGGGAAGGGCGCCAACAATTAGCCATTTGAAGGGTAACAACGGGTACACTTATCCGACTAAGTTGGTCCTCGCTTTGTCAAAGGCTCAGGTGATAGCCAGCGGCTTGGGCTCCACAATGACTTCCTTCCGGCCGTTGGGCTGGTCTTGGTCTTGTTACTTGAAATGGATGCCTTTGCTTGATGCTCTCGAATCGCTCGCTCCTTTGCACCAAAGATGAAAGGAGGATCTTTGCTTGGCTGGCGCTTGCATGGCACCCTTAGTGCGTCATGGCTTGCGTCATGGGCACCTCGCGAGTACCCGCCTTGAACTCTCCGCCCCCTCATGAGCCAGCTGACAAGGCCGTGCGAGAAGCTCCTTGTCGTCCGCCCAGCAATCTGGCCCCTCGCGAGGGTCTTGAGCTGCGTTGATGAAGATGGGCTGTCTGGGCCTCCTTGAGCCACACCGTGGGCGCGAGCGAGCAAGTCTGGGACCCCGTTCCCAGCAGCGACATCAAGCCGACACGTGGATAAACTCGCACCCGTCGAAGTGGCCGCTCATTTGCTGGACGAGGAAGCGGTAGCTTGCCATGTTGGCATCCTTGGCATTCGAGTCGCCGGATGTCTACTGGACCACCAACTCCAAGTCGCCGTAGCAGAGGATGCGGGGAATGCCGATTTCTTTGGCCAGTCGGAGCCCGAAGATGAGCGCTTCATACTTGGCTACATTGTTGGAGGCGGCGAAGTGGATCTGCAACGTGTATTTCAGCTTGTTGCCTTTGGGGGAGGTGAGGACGATGCCGGCTCCCAAGCCGGTGCGCATCTTTGAGATGTCAAAGTGCATCCGCCAGTGCGTAGAGTCCAGTGCTTGGGACTTGATGGCGGCCAGTGCTTGGGACTTGATGGCGGTGCGGGGCTGGTAGAAGATGTTGTGGTGAGCCAGCTCGATGGCCCACTTTGCAACCCAACTCGAGGCATCTCTGTTGCCCATGATCTTGGCAAGGGGAGCAGTGTAGACAACCGTGATGGAGTGCTCTCGAAAATATTGCTTCAGCTTCTTCACGACAAAGTACATGCCATAGCACACTTCTGGTAGTGGGGGTAATTCTGCTTGGAGGCCGACAGGACCTTGCTCAAGTAGTACACCAGCCTCTAGACCGACTGGACCTTGCCGGCTTCTGGGCGCTCGACAACAATCACCATGCTGATGACTCGGTTGGTGGCGGCGATGTAGAGGAGCATGGGCTCTTTAGCAGCCGGAGTCACCAGGATAGGCGGGGTTGGCATCACACGCTTGAGCTGGAGGAAGGCGGCGTCCGCCTGGTCATTCCACTCGAAGCAACTGGTTTTCTTCATGAGCTGGTACAAAGGGAGTGCCTTCTTGCCTAGCCGACTGATGAAGCGGCTGAGGGTTGCCAGGCACCCGGTGAACTTCTGGACATCACGCAGCTTGGTGGGTTTCTCCATCCTCTCCATGGCCTTGATCTTCACAGGGTTGCACTCTATGCCGCGTTCTGATACAAGGAAGCCTAGGAGCTGGCCAGCCGGTACACCGAAGACACACTTCTCCGGGTTGAGCTTGATGTTGACGCCGTAGGTTTTCAAAGGTCTCCTTTAGGTCTTCCATCATGGTGCCACGCTTCTCCGTCTTCACTATAATATCATCCACATGGACGTGGGCATTGCATCTGAGTTTCTTTAACAGGCACTTCTACATACAACATTGGAAGGTGGTGCCGACATTACTCAAGCTGAACGTCCTGGTGATGTAGCAGAAAGCGTCGAATGGCGTGATAAGGCGGTCTTCAGGCGATTAGCCGGATCCAGCTTGATCTAGTGGTAGCCGGAATAGGCATCAAGGAAAGACAACAACTCGCATCTGACTGTGGAGTCGATCACTTGGTCTATTCGCGGCAGAACGAATGGATCTATGGGGCAAGATTTGTTGAGACTGATATACTCAATGCACATATGCCACTTGTTGTTCTTCTTCAGCACAAGGACCGGGTTGGCAAGCCAATCCGGGTGGAACACTTTCATAATGAATACGGCTCCTAGCAGTTGGGCGACTTCTTCTCCAACAATCCTTCTCTTTTCTTCTGACAGGCGGTAGAGGGGTTGCTTGACCGTCTTGGCATCCGACCTTACATGAAGTTTGTGCTCGGCGAGATCCGTCGGGACACCCGACATGTCTTTGGGGGACCATGCGGAGATGTCTCGATTCTCATGGAAGAAATCGACGAGCTTGCCTTCCTATTTGCTGTTGAGGCCAGTGCCTATGACAGCAAACCTCTCCGGGTGTTCTGGGTCCTAGGGGATCCGCTTAGTCTCTTTGGTCGGCTAGAATGAGGCCCCTAATTTAGCTTCCTTGGGATCAGTCGGCATGGCTGGCTTCTCGCCCGCCATGGCTACCATCCGATCGAGGAGCCGTCTTTCTTGAGCGATGATGAGGGACTCGGCCAGGCCGTGCTGGCGCCGCCATGATCTTGTGACTTCTTGTGTCGCCCGACAATGGTGATGATGCCCTTGGTGCCTGGCATCTTGGCCTTCAGGTACGCATAGTGTGGGACCATCATGAACTTGGCCAGCGTAGGGCGGCCCAAGAGCGTGTGATAGGGGCTTTCCAAATCAACCACCTCCAACCAGATTAGTTCGTGGCGGAAGTGGTCCCTGTCGCCAAAGAGGACGTCGATCTTTATCTTGCCAATTGGGGAGCAGGGCAGGCCGGGAACTATGCCATGGAAAATAGTCCGGCTTGGCTGAAGCTGCTTGGCCTTGATACCCAGTCGCTCCATGGTCTTGCAGTACAAGATGTTGATGCTGCTGCCACCATCTATCAGAACTCGGCCAAAAGGGCAGTTCCGCCTCTCGGTTGCAAAGGTTGCGTCGAGCACCAGGGCGTATGAACCCGAGTTGGGCATCACAGTCGGGTGGTCAGCTTGGCTCCAAGTGATGGGCTTCTCGGAGCAATGCATGCGGGTAGGAGTTTCTGTACTGACAGCATTGCCCTCTCGGTGCTGCTGCCGCCTGCTGTGACTGTCGCCGGCTTCACTTGTGAAGATGACATAAGCGGCGTGCTCTTCGGAGAATTCTTCTTGAATGGCGCCGACAGGTTGAGCTATCGGCTGCTGAGCGGCTGGAGCTGGAGGGCCGGCTGGCGGGAGGGCCTCGCCCTTGGCGACCTGAGCTAGCCAGTTGCACTTTTGTGTGGTTTGGTTGGATGGCTTCGCGCTGCTGTGGAACTTGCATGGGGCATCAAGGGCTTGCCCAAAGTAGTGGGCGGGCAGCCATGCTCCCTTGCCAGTTTTCTACCGCTTTTTGGTGGGTTGACCAGTCGGCCGACTGCTTGAAGCTGGCTGCTGGTCCTTGCGCTTGTTGTCATTTTGCTGGCACGGGTTGGCGTCACCAACTCGCGTTTGGGAAGCTGGAGGGAGCACCTTCCCGGACGCGTCCACTCGGAGCTCCCACTTCATGGAGGAGTCGGCTGTGGCGTACTTGTCCGCTATGATTAGTAGCTCGTCAAGGGTTGCTGGCTCATCGCAGAGGAGCTTGTTCTTCAGCAAGGCGCCCTCTCGACACCCGACCGTGAAGTACTCTATGGCCTGCACCTCGTGCACCCCTTCACAGGAGTTGCATAGCTCGCCCCACCACGTTAAGTAATCGCGGGTGGACTCAGTCGGGCCTTGAACGCACATGGAGAGCTGGCGAGGCTTGGGCAACTGCTTGTACATGCTAGTGAAGTTGCGGATGAACACTTCGGTGAAATCCAGCCAGCTATTGACGTTGTACGGCTTGAGTCTATTCATCCATATGCAGGCTATGCCACGGAGCATGGCGGAGCGTACTTATAACCTTGGCGCTGTTGCGCTTGCTATATGTTACTGCGGTGGAGTAGTCCACCAGCCAGTCCTCCGGCATCACGGAGCCGTTATACTTGGGCGTATCTCATGGGAGCGAGAACCCTTTGGGAAAGGGCTCGTCGCGTATGCGGGGGTTGAAACAAGGCGGGCCGACTACATCTTCTTCTTCTATCGCTAGGGATTGAGCAAGTCGGTCGATCCGGTGGCAGGCATCATTCTCTCCAATTCCCTCGCGGTGACCTAGCCGGTCTCCGAGTCGGGTGCCCAACAGGCGGCGGGGAGGCGCACCTCTCCCTGCGCGGGGGAGGCAGGCAGTCGTTGCGCCGTTCCACTGCTCTTGGGCAGCCGTCTTGGTTGTGCTCAATTGTTAGGTGCGTACGCCGACTGCGGCTAGCAGCCGGCTCCGGGTCCCTTCGGTCGTGGGTGCCGCCTGTCAGGGACCGAGAGATCGCGCAATGCTCTCGGCAAGGGTGGCGGTTCTCATCTTGCACGCCGGGTTCTGCCGCACAGCGAGCAGCCTCCTGCTGGAAGGCGGCTGCGTCGAGGAGCTACTGAAGGCGCTCCATCATGTGGCGCTTCTCGTCGCCCGCTAGGTTGTCCAGCTCTTCTGCTGCCTCCTGGGCAGCGCGCAGGTTCTCCATGGGCGTGGCGTAGATAGGGCGGTCGTCCCCGAAGATGCTGGCGATAGCGGCGATGCGTTGTCGGACCACGCCCAACTGGCTGGGCTCTCCAGCAGCGGAGTGCCGCCTATGGCACGGTCGACCTCGGGCTGGTAGGCATTAGTAAGGCGCTTCGTGACGGCCAACTGGTTGGCGCTCTCGATGAGCGGGAGTTGGTGTGCCTCCAGCGTCACGCTGTCCGCACCATCCTCGGCCAGAGTGGCGAGGGCTCGTAGGGCTGCTTGGATCGGATCCCGGTCCGCTCCGGCAGAGGCTCCGTCCTTACTGATGACCAACACCTCCATGACAGTGCTGGCGCTGATGATGCTGTCCGCATGAGGGAGCGGGTCGTGATGATCTCTATGTGGTCAGGGTAGGCATCTGTATCTGCCGCGTCGAAATCGATGATCATCTCGACGGACGGATCGGTGGAGCCAACGGACTCTAGGTCAGAGGCGGGCTCGTCGGCGATGTGGAGCTTGCCGAGGAGGTCGACGAGGCAGCTCTCGGAGCTGGCCAAACCCACGTCGGGGGCGGGCTTGTCGGTGAGGTGGACTCCTCCGTGGAGATTGACGAGGGAGCTCGCGGCGCAGGAGGCCTCCACGCCGCGCAAAGCATCAACGCAAGCGCCATCGGGCGAGCCGGGCTGGCTGCGCTCACAGGGAAGGAAACGGGTTCCCATCCAGAACGTTTCTCCAGACAATGGTGCGCCTTGCCCCATGGTGGGCACCAAATGTCGTGGTATTTCCTCGACATATGCCAACGGGTGGCTAATCATGTAGGGGGTCAATAGAACGTTGCCGGGTTCTAGAAGCGGGAGTAGGCAAGACCTCAAACGACGCCGGGTCTTACCCAGGTTCGGGGCTCTCCGTGGAGATAACACCCCTAATCCTGCTCTGCGGGGTCTCCGCATCACTACGATCAACAGCAGGCTACAAGGTTGCTCCTTGAGCTATTCGGGCTAGAGGAGGAAGAAGGCAAGCTAGCTCTACTCCTCCCTAGCTATGTGGGTGTAAAATGATCTAAGGGCTGAACCCTTTGCATGGTTGACCCTGGGGGTTTTATATAGGCCTACCCCAGGGGTACAATGGTAATCCGGCTCGTCATAGGACCCGGCCGTCAGTGTCTCTGGGCTCCGGCTTCTCCGCCGACAGCTGGGGCCCGCCGCCTGGTGGGCCCCGTCGATTGCCGTGAACACGACAGACAGGTAAGGCCTGCTCCCTATGGGCTAGGGGGACCAGGCCACACTATAGCCTCGCCCCTGATGACAATTGCTTGGTGGGCGAGGCGCATGGCTCTGACACCGCCCTTGGGGGCGATCCTTTGTAGCCACACCTGTTACCTCAGTTCTTGGTGCACAAACTCCAAGGAGAAGGGCGGTCGCCTACCAGGAGCCGGCTTCCCCTTGAGGCTGCCTGCCCAAGCCTTGCCGCCTTCTGGTGATACGTCGGCTGGTGGGGCCCACCGCCTGCAGGCCACACCGACCATCCGTCGTGGGAGCATGGCCCTGCCTGATGTAGGCATCGTCATGGGCCGCGTGGCTACAGTGTCGTGTTAGATGAGGGGTGTCCTCCTGGTACACCCGCACTGTGGCCATGTTCTATCCGGTATTTGGGGGTGGCAGGTTGCACTGTTGCCACACCCTGTCTTGTCACAGCAGTGGGTGCAGACTTTGAGGATGCAAATGGCCGCCTGGTAGGAGTCGGCCCGTGCCCTCGCCGCCTTCTAGGAGGCAGCCCGTTGGCTCCAGCCGACCGCAGAGGCCGTCCTTGCGACCAGTCGGACTGAGGGGCTGGGCCAGCCACGATGTCTTGAAATCTACTAGGGTGTGGATGAGGCTACCCAGGGTTTATCCCCCGTCATATACAGAGCCGGATATAGTTCTTTTATAAGGGATAGCTAATGTATGGTATTCAAGAAGAGGAACTCGCCTCACATTGCTGAAGACAAACCGCATGCCGAACAAGTCATCATTGAAGACTGGTTCAGGGGCTACTGAGGGAGTCCTTGGACTAGGGGGTCCTCGGGCGTCCGGCCTATTCAATATGGGCCGGACTGATGGGCTGTGAAGATGAAGGAAGAAGACCACGTCCCGTGTCCGCTTAGCACTCCTGTATGCATGAACGACAAGATTAGGTGTTCGGATATGCTATTTCCTTTCTCTGTAAATAGACTCTGGACAACCCTAGGCCCCTCCGTGTCTATATAAGCTGGAGGGTTTAGACCGGAGGCAGGATCGTGATATTCATAGGCTAGACAAGCTAGGGTTTGGCCATTACGATCTCGAGGTAGATCAACTCTTGTAACCCCTGTACTCATTGAATACAATCAAGCAGGACGTAGGGTTTTACCTCCTTTAAGAGGGCCTGAACCTAGGTAAACATTGTGTCCCTTTGTCCATTGTTACCATTGATCCTCAGACGCACGGCTTGGGCCCCCTACCCGAGATCTGCCAGTTTTGACACCAACACATGTCACCCCAAAGACTGGAACCAGACTTGGTTTTATTGCCAAGATACATCTCTGTCTGACGAGAATCCTCTGTCGGGTTTCCACAACCACCGGCTTAACCCGAAACATCCTTTTACAGATTGGCTTACCACTACTGAACGGGCTAAGTACATGCCCACCTTTTCAAAGGTAAGGGCTTTGCTGGCTAATGGACTAAACGGCGTCGATCTGGTCCGTTGCTGGGTTGCTTCGAGGATCATACCTATGAGCCACCGGCCCAGCTTAATGTGTGCATACACTGGTGATGCCAAAGACCCTCAGTGCCATAGCCAAATACGTCTGACTGATAGAGCGACGACATGACTAAATCCCTACTTGGGGAAAGCTTAGGGAGCTGTAGCAAGGTGGGGTTGAATCCCTTCTGCGCTCTTAACCCACCACCAGCTAAAAGTTCTCCAACTTATTTACTTTGCTCACCGTTTATATAAACTGCATATCCCTTATCTTTTTTTGACTTAAGCATGCCGACTTTGCCTTCTGGAACAAGAAGTATGAAGAGAAGGATAAAGCGGCCAAAAAACCCAGGGCCAAGACCAATACCCCTGAGGGAGTCCTGGACTAGGGGGTGTCCGGACAGCCGGACTATCAATATCCGCCGGACTCCCATACTACGAAGATAGAAGATTGAAGACTCCGGCTCGTGTCCGGAAGGTACTTTCCTTGGCGTGGAAGGCAAGCAGCAATATCTGGATATGTAGATCTCCTACCATTGTAACCGACTCTGTGTAACCCTAGCCTCTCCGGTGTCTATATAAACCGGAGGGCCTTAGTCCGTGGGGCCGAACATTACATCTCAACAATCATACCATAGGCTAGCTTCTAGGGTTTAGCCTCCTTGATCTCGTGGTAGATCCACTCTAGTACTACCCATATCATCAATATTAATCAAGCGGGGCGTAGGGTTTTACCTCCATCGAGAGGGCCGAACACAGGTAAAACATTTTGTCCCTCGTCTCCTATTACCATCCGCCTAGACGCGATTCGGGACCCCCTACGAGATCCGCGGTTTGACACGACATTGGTGCTTTCATTGAGAGTTCCTCCGTGTGCGTCACCGATAGGCTCGATGGCATCTTCAACCATCAACGCTGTCGGTGAGACTTTTCTCCCGGACAGATCTTCAGATTCGGCGGCTTTGCACTGCGGGCCAATTCTCTTGGCCATCTAGAGCAGATCAAAAGCTACGCCCCTGGCCATCAGGTCAGATTCAGAAGCTTAAACTTCACGGCCGATGACCGCGGAGACTTGATCTTCGACGGACTCAAGCCACAGCCGAGCGTGCCGCACTGTGATGATGGGCATGATCTAGCTCTGCCGCCGGACAGTGCTTTGGTGGCTGCACTCGGATCCGCTTCGGCTACTAGCCCGGAGCCGACTGCCCATATCGAGGGCCGGTGGATAGACGCCGCCCTGGGGGCTTCAACATCCACGGTGATGGAGCCGAATACCAATCTTGTCCCTGCGAAAACTCGTGATCCGAGGCGCGGACCTCGCCGGACTCGAGCCTCCCGCGCCCTACCAATTAATCCGGATTGGGCGCGGTTATGGAATTCACCACCGCGGACATCTTCCAAAGACTCGCCTTTTGGCGATATCCTGGAATTCCTCAAGCATCTCTCGCTATCAGAGAGTCTGCCGATCTGCGGCAGATGGTTGGAGTTCGGACGACGAAGAAATTCAGAGCCCACCCACCACCCACTTTGTAGCCACTGTCGAGGATTTAACCGACATGTTAGACTACGACTCCGATGACATCAACGCCACAGACGACGATGCCGGAGACGAACAGGAACCAACGCCCACAGGGCACTGGAAGGCCACCTCGTCATATGACGTATACATGGTGGATACCCTGAAAGAAGGGGAGGGCGATAAAGCAGCGGAGGCAGACTCTCTAAAGAAGCAGCCCAAACGCCGGCGTCAGTGGCGCCGCTCTAAATCCCGCCACAGCAAGAATATAGATTCCGGCACAGGAAACAACAATACCCCAAAAAGTGCCGAAGACAACCCCTCCAAAGAAGACTCGGCGCAGGGAGGGCCTTGAAGCAAGCCCTCACCAGAGGGCGGCATTTAAAAGGTTGAGGATCATAACAATATACCTCCCTCCGAAGACGAAACAAGCTTCAATGACGACGAACTCGTCGCGCCCGAAGACCCCATCGAACAAGAGCTCTTTAAGCGCAGGCTCATCGCTACAGCAAGAAGCCTGAAGAAGGAAAAACGGAAGCTCAAAACAGCGGAAGACACGCTCCGAATAAGATGGAGCAAAGTACTCAAAACCGCAGATAAATACGGTAATGGCCACAAATCGAAGAGCTACCCGAAGCGTAAGCTGCTTCCAGAATTCGAGGAGGAGGCCATAGAGCCCCCACCGTCCAATGGCCCAGCCAAGTCCATCTACGGACCCAAAAAGAAAACCCCAAGCAAAGCAACACGCCAAGTGTCCGATGATAGCGGCACATACAAGTACAGGGGCGCCGCACACCCACTATGTTTCACCGACGAGGTGCTGGATCATGAATTCCCAGTGGGTTTAAACCCATAAACATAGAGGCTCACGACGGAACAACAGACCTGGAGTCGGATAGAAGATTATATCTGCATGTACATATGGCCAGAGGAGACGATCTCCACGCCATAAAATACCTACCCTCAAGCTCAAAGGGCCAGCCCGCCATTGGCTCAAAAGCCTCCTAGAAAACACTGCTGGAAGTTGGGAAGAGCTCGAGAAGCGTTTAGAGCAAATTTTCAAGGGACTTATGTCCGTCCTCCGGATCTGAGATGATTTAAGTCATATAACTCAACAGCCGGGAGAGTCAGTGAAATTCTCGAACAGGTTTCTTACCAAAAGAACCAAATAGTCGATTGTCCGGACGCTGAAGCCTTAGCAGCTTTCAAGCACAATGTCCGAGACGAATGGCTTGTTGTGCACCTCGGTCAAGAGAAACCGAGGACAATGACCGCATTAACAAGCCTCATGACCCGCTTATGTGGGAGAGGATAACTAGCTAGCAAGAAGAAGCACTAGCGACCCAAGTACATCGAGATAAGAGATGGAAGCGGAAAATCACGGTAGCAGAAAGGAGCAGCACCGAATAAAGAGAAAGGCCAAAAGAGCACGGCGATTAACGCCGGATTCAAAAGCTCGCGCCCAATCATAAAACTCAGCCCCTCAAGGATGACAAAGGTGTGGTATCTAACCTACATAAAATTCTAGGTCGGATATGTCAAATCCACAAGTACCCGGAAGGCCCGCAAATCACACCCACAGAGATTGCTGGGTTTTCAAATAGTCCGCCGATTAAACGCTGAACACAAAGGGCTCGGACGTCTGTTTAAGAAGATAAACCCCGCCAAAGCCAGGCACCGAAAACAAAAGACTTTCCCACAAGGGGTCAAAGCATAAACTCACTTCATGTGAGGACACGGAAAACAAAGTGCGGCACTTTCTAAAAAGAGCTTCGCACGGTCCAGCCAACAAACCATAGAGATTGGATATCAAAACCAATCACTTTCACCACTGGACTACTCGAAGTGTTCAAAGCAGGGACGGACTCCTACGGTATTGAATCCGATCATAGACGGATTACAATTCACAAACGCCCTAATGGACGGAGGCGATGACTTAAACTCGCTTAATTCAAACACAAATCCGTCGGATGGGGACAGACCGCCAAAATTCGACACAGCCGCACTTCCTTCAAAGGAGTGACGCCAGCCCTTCGCCAAGTGCACAGCTCGGTATTACTAGAAGTCGTGTTCGGATCGCCGAACAACTTTCGACGCGAAAAATTAATTTTCCATATCGTCCCATTTAAAAGTGAATATCAAGCACTGTTGGGACGAAGGGCTTTTGTCCGCTTCAACGCCATACCGCACTACGCGTCCCTTACACATAAGATGCCCGGCCCACATGGCGCCATTTTAGTGCGAGGGTCACTTACAGACCCCGGACTCGGATAGACGAATCCGGACTCAGCAGGCTAGAGGCTCCCTAGCCGCATACCCTTTCACAAGGGGCTGCGCGCACAACTGACCGCGGTTTCATATAAACCTTGCTTTAATTATTTATATTTATTCTTTTGCATATTTTTTGCACGAATTGTTTCTAAAAACTAAACGTTCCTCTTTTTCTACAGATGAACAACGTGCTTGCCCGTCCAGGATAACGGCACAATGGAGACACAGGCGTAGACGTGCAGTAGGGACCCGTTGCAAGGATTCTTTTCAGATTAAGACCCTACGTAGACCTTTTTATCACTGTCTCTTGTTGTTACTACCCACTGGCTTCTTCCTATAGCCAAAGCGGAGCCTGACGCTTTGGCACCGGCCGCGTCAGAAGATCATGCCCGTACCTGGACACTAGGGGCTTAGGGCATAATTCCGCCCATTATTATAAAGTCCGAACACCTTCGGGAGTGTTCGGCGTCTCGAGTTAGGCATTATATGCATCAGCTCCGAATCATGTCTTTGGTCAAATGTTGGGTTTGCCCGGCTCCGTGTTTTGCTGCCTTGCATTCCGTATCATCGGCTAACGGCACCGGAGAACTCTTTGTGATTGTGCCCAGTTAAATTGGGCGAGCACTCTCGAGAGAAAGCCAAAACCGATGTCATGATGCAGCGAGAGTCCTGGTCACCACTCGATCGACTATCGGAATGTTTAGAATTCCCGCTTTGACGAAGGACCGCTTCGGCCAGCACATACGCACTTCGAATCCAAAACGCGTGCGGTGTCATCGGGGCTATATCGTAGCCCCACCTCGAGCTCCACGGCTAAGTGAAAGAGATAAAGCATTATAGTCCGGATTGCTTCGTTCGCTACGCTATCACCTCCTTATAACAGGACCGAGACGTCGGATTAAAGTGTGAAAACGCGCTTATTTTGCGAACACCCAGCACCTTGTGCAAGGGGCAAAGTCAAGATCGCATCTTTCGTGTTATACACAAGTATACGTAAACGACCGCACAGGAGAAGTTTTACTACTTGGAAGCACAAGTATAAAAAGCATTCATCCTATAATCATTGATCTACAAGTTAATGCGTTCAATTGAACGTTACATTTTTTGAGCACTACGACTCTATTACACGAGCGCCATGCATAACTTCCCCGAAATAATGCTCGGCAGGAAGCCGGTTTCTATCCGATCTCTGGGCAGCAACAGCGGTGGCGTCCATCTCCGGACAATGCGCCTTCACACGGGCTAGAGCCATCCGCGCGCCCTCGATGCAGTAGGTCGAAGTAGCTCGTCGCTTGGACCTCTCTGGCCAGACATGGGCCACGATGTCGATCATGGCGGTCCGGACGATCTATTTAGTTCGCCCATTCGCCAACCTGTCGTCGGCCGAAGAGGGCGATCCGGACTTTGGAATTGAGACCAATATAACTCTTCCGTCTCGTGATCCCCCGGCCCGGAAGTGCTTAACGCATCAGCCAAGGCCGCAGCCAGTCCATATACTGGATCCTCCAAACTCCATAGCCGCTCAAATTGAGCATACTTGGCATCCATAAACCGCGACGATCGAAAAAGGCTTGCCGGCCGCGATCTCTCCGGCTTGGCGCAGCTCCTCCTTCATAGCCCGCATTGCAGAGCGGGCATCCTTGGCTTCGGCGGTGGCCTTTTTCAGGTCTTCCCGCTCCGATAACCGCTCCTTTTCAAGAGCCTCATCGCGGTCGGTAGCATCCTTTATTTTCGCGGCCAATTAGGCCACCTCCGCCCTGCTTAGGCAGTGCGCCGCCTTTTCGGCTTTCAACTCCTCGGCCGCCCTTGAGGCAGCCGCGTCACTCCTTCGGGCTTGCTCCTTAGCTAGAGCAAGTTCGGCCCGAAGGTTCTCCACAGCAGCAGCACTGTCTGTAGAAACAGCATATAACGTATCAGAGGCGGGGATTGACCCTCTCAATAAAGCGGCTGCGGAGATCCATCTTACCTTGCGACTCGTCAAGTCGCCTATTGACAAGTGCGATGTCCTCATCTGCCACGTCAAGTTGCCGAGTTAGCTCGGCAAACTCTCTAGTCCGGATAGCCCCCGGACCATCCGCCACCTGCATAGGAATGACGGACTTCAATTAATTAGATTTCGATCCTCAGTACGCTGTCGTTGCCGACAACCTACCGAGTCTCAGGGGCTACTATCTATACAGGGCGCATTTTTTATATATGCAAAACTGTTAAAGGACAAAGGGGTGCACCATTTTCAGATACCTCAAATCCCGCCAAAGAAGCTCATGGCGGCATTACATAATCCGCCAGCGACGAAATCTTCCAATCACCATACGCGATTAACGCACGGTGATCTTTGAAATAGACGCCCTCTCAAGCAGCACTCTTGCTTCTCCAGCCGGCTCGGTGGGTGCCGAACTCTGGCCCCTCCGGACTCGGGACGCCCACGACAGCGACACTTCAGGCTCGCTTGCCTCATCTGGCGCGCAGACGGAGGCGATCGCTCTCCATCATCTCCGGAAGAAGGTCCCCAAGATGAACTCATCGAGAAGGTTGCAGATCCGAACTGCAAATAAATAGCTCGGTTACCTACTGAAGCACAAATGAAGGTACTTCTTTATTAATTAACTTCCTCTTTATACTCACGGCTCGTTGGAAGCTGGTCCTTCAGCGATGATTGCGCGTCCGGATTCTCTCCCGACGCCGACCCCCGTGAGGATTTCTTCCCAGCTTAGGGGCTTTGGCCTCCGGATCTTCGGAGGCGGTCCTCTTTCCCTTTGAAGGAGGGGTTCTTGGTTCCTCCTCTTCATTCGCCTTCGGGCAAAGTATTAGCTCCTTTATTTCCCGTCGCCTCTTCGCGGGCGCAACCTCCAACATTCTCGACCAGCACGGGCTCCAAAGTCACGGTCTCTGGGGGGGCGGACACCTTATCAGCCTTGATCGCGCCACCCATTCCTGTAAAAACGAAAGGTCGGGAGGCTAACTTTCGAAAGGCATACAAATAGAATGTCCGGACTCGAGCTATTTACCCGAGTATCCCGGCGATCGCGCTTAGGCTGCGTCCTCGGCCAAATCCGGACACGCTACTGCGGTCCAAGAACAGCTTGTACATCTCCGTGGGTGACGCACCCATAAAATGTTGGAGAATACGAGGTCCCTCCGGATTGTACTCCCATAGACGGAGAGGACGACGTTTGCAGGGCGGAAGATGCCTGATTAGCATGACCTACATCACCTTGATCAGGTTGATCTCCCTCGTTTGGAGGTCTCGAATCCGGCCCTGCAGTGAAGGCACGTCTTCGGACGGCCCCCAGTTGAGCCCTTGGTTGACCCACGACATCAGTTGCCGTGGAGGTCCCAGGCGGAATGAGGGCGGCGGCTTTTGCTTGCTGCCCCTTGGAGCAGTGATGTAAAACCACTCCTGCTGCCACAATCCCAGTTCCTCTTGGAAGGAACCTTCGAGCTACGGGGCATCGAACTTCTTGCTTATGGTCGCCCCACCGCACTCCGCTTGACGCCCCCCGATCATCTTCGGCTCCACCTTGAAGGTTTTTAGCCATAGGCCAAAGTGGGGGATGACGCGGAGGAAGGCTTCGCAGACAATAATGAATGCGGAGATGTGGAGGATGGACTCCGGAGCCAAGTCGTGGAAATCCAGCCCGTAGTAGAACAGGAGCCCTCTCACGAAGGGATCCGTCGGGAAGCCTAAACCCCGACGGAGGTGAGATACGAAAACGACGTATTCGCCGGGCTCGGGGGTTGGCACGGCCTGCCCTGGGGCAGGCAACCTGTGCGAAACTTCATAGGCCAGGTACTTGGCCTCACGCAACTTCAATATGTCCTCCTCCGTGACGGAGGAGGGCATCCACCGGCCCTGGAGGTCGGAACCGAACATCGTTGAGGATCCGAGGCGCTCGAATCTGAAGCTCTAGGTGTTGGAACTGGGAGCGGAGGAAAGATTCGATGCAGGATTGAAGAACAAGGACAGGCCTTGGTCCTCTTATAAAGGGGGAGAAATACCAAAGGCCATCTCCGTGACCGTTTGGGATTCCCCTTCGATAGAGGAGGTGTGGCGACGGGAACGGTTGGGTTACCCACGCACGTATTGATGAGAATCCCGGAATAAGGGGAACACGATCCGCCCGACAAGACGTGCCAAGGAAACCGCTTCGCTAAACGAGCTGACGTGGAGTAGTAAAAAACGATTCAAACGAGGGCTTGGCTGCGGCGTGATGTCACGCCGCATAATGCGTCAGCAGATTGAGCTAAGTGTATATTTTATTCTCTCTACGCTGGAGTGTGGAATTTATTTTGCAGAGCCGAACACTATCCTGGTGTTCATTACCTTCTTCGGATTATTCAAAGGAGGAACCCGCCTTGCAATGCCGAACATTATGCACGCCGGACTTATCGTCATTGAAGACTGGTTCAGGGCTACCGAGGAGTCCCGACTAGGGGTGTCCGGACAGCCGACTATCAATATCCGCCGGACTCCCATACTACGAAGATAGAAGATTGAAGACTCGCTCGTGTCCCAAGGTACTTTCCTTGGCGTGGAAGGCAAGCTTGGCAACACGGATATGTAGATCTCCTACCATTGTAACCGACTCTGTAACCCTAGCCTCCGGTGTCTATATAAACCGGAGGGCCTTAGTCCGTGGGACTAACATTACATCTCAACAATCATACCATAGGCTAGCTTCTAGGTTTAGCCTCCTTGATCTCGTGGTAGATCCACTCTTGTACTACCCATATCATCAATATTAATCAAGCAGACGAGGGTTTTACCTCCATCGAGAGGGCCCGAACCTAGGTAAAAACATTGTGTCCCTCGTCTCCTGTTACCATCCGCTTAGACGCACAGTTCGGGACCCCCTACCCGAGATCCGCCGGTTTTGACACCGACAACCCCCAAGAAAAATAAGAAGAAATAAACCGCCTCAGAACTCCTCACTCTAGATGATGAGTCGGAGGTAGAGCTTGACTCTCTTGGTTCCCTCTTTATGCTTATTGACGCTGACTCCTCTCAGGACTACGCAGAAGCCAGCCAGGAGGGTGAGGAATAGGTAACTATTATTTCCTCCGACTTAGAGCCTTTGCCACGACAGAAAATTCGGCGAGTGACTCGGAAAGTAAGGTTTTCTCACGCTTTAGCTTACTTGGATCCAAACTTTATTTTGAAGTAACAACAGCATGAGACCCGACGCAGAACCCGGAATAGTGGAGGTGGAGAACCTTCCTCCGGTTTACCCAACACTCTGGCCCCTCGCAAGGACCGGAAAGAGGTGCCTCGGAATTCAATCTGTTTTTACCGAAAGGAGGGTCCTATTCGCCAACCAATTAATCCTTCCGACTCAAATTATCAGGGACCTTCTCATTCCTCTTCTGGCGACTCATCTCAGACCCAACTGCCGGCTTTCAAGATTGCCCCTGGGTAATGAACTTTTACTTTGTTGTTTTATCATCTGTAAATAAATATACTAACATCCTCATCATTTTCTTTCAGTGGAATAGGAAAACCAAGCAAGAAAGCGAAGACGAATAAGCCGGCCGAAGACCCCAAAGTCCATGAGTTGGAAAAACAAGCACCAATATCTGAAGCCTCCGGTCAGAACCCTAAGGAGATTACTAATGACCCGCCACCAGAAAACCCTGGCACCTCGATGGTTCTTATGGATATTGATCCATCGAGAATCAAGCCGCCAAGCCCCATCAAGCCTAGTGAGCAGAATGCTGAGGATGTTTTGATTACCGATACTAGCTACACAGAGCCGGGGAATCCTACCATTCTGGCCAAGCACTCTACCAAAGAAGAAATGGTTGAAAATAGCAAGGCCAAGTTTGATATTGCCAACTATTCCCATCTAGGCGTCAGTGAATTATTCTTTGGCTATCTCAGCCAAGTGCATGCTGGTCGTGATCTCGAGATGGGCATAGTCAAATAGATGCACTAGAAATACGAGGTATAAACTCCAACTTCCTCTGTTGATACACTCATCCATCCCCCAAGTCTTAGCCATAGGAAAAAATTGATTGAGTATGGCAAAGACTTTAATCAGTATGCCATACTAAAACTTCGAGCCATAGCCCCCATGAACCGGCTCGCCTTGAAAAAGATGAGCCGAATCATTTAGATTAGCTCTTTGAAAAATAAAACTTCACCTCATAGCCCTCAAAGGCCGGGTTATCTTTGAAAAAGATGAGCTGTATTTTTCTGCAACTTAAAATAACTTCTTCACACATTAGCCCCCGAGTGCCAAGTGTTGTTGCATGCAAAGGGCTTGGGACTTGCCTATATTGTATCTTCAGATATTTTCTTATGATTGTTTAACCTCTTGTTTACAGGAGGCCTCAACTCAACCTGAATGCCAATTGGCTGATTTGAAAGCCAGGCTCGAGCGTCAAGAGTCTGAAACCCGGAAAGCCGATTTCAAGTTTAAATTTAGCTTGGATCAAATTGAAAAACTCAAAACTGGATTTGCTGTAGAGAGAACCGCCTGCGGTGAAGAAAAGATTGCCTTAGTGTAGAGAGCAGAAACCGCCAAAGCTTCTTTGCAAGAGTTCACCGTAGAACCGACCGGCTTAAAATGCCACATTTCGCAGATGACCGCCGCTATCTTTGGTAAGTAATTCTGGATATTTTAATCATTTCCAATGCTCAACTCCTAACCCGCCTGGCGGCTTAGCTGCGTGTTTATTTAACAGGCCCCAGGAGTACCAACCTTGGCCAGGACATGCTCTTAAAGCTAAAGGAGGTTTACACTCTGGTGGAGCAGTTATACACAGGCGCTCAGCGCACAATAGTCGCCATCTCTCACACCAAGCAGGCACCTTCACTTCTCAGGGAGGTTTTGGACAAACTCTCTGTCCTGCCTGCAATAATTTAAGAGATAAAACGATCATCTGCCAAAGTTGGTGCTATTACTACTTTGAGCCGGGCGAAAGCATGGCAAGCAGAACTACACTCGGAAGAACTGGCCACTGGTTGCCCAAGTCTGAAAGAAGACGGGTCTCCCTTTGACCAAGATAACTTTGCTGCTTGTGTGAAGGATATGCACGCACTGGCAAGCAAACTAGCCGAAGAGACTGATCTATCCAAATATCAGGCGGCTTATACAGTGGAAAATGCAAAACTGAGGGCACTGACTTATGACATTGTTGATCTCATCCCTCCAATACCTAAGCACACCTTTGTTCCTGAAGTTGATCCATCGAACTTATAGATGATGAGGGTGAATTTCAAGCCTTAACTGGCATCAACTGGTCATCGCCTAACTTCCAAACAACGGAAGAAGACGAAGAACTAGCGCAGGTTGACCTGGAGGCTTAAACTCATAAGGAGCAGAACAACTGCCCCAAGGGGCATCTCTCACACCACGTCGTAGCATTTCTTATGAAATTTTTTGAATCATTTGGGCTCTGTGAAGGCCTTGTAATAGGCTAGCATGAACCAATGATCTGTCATGCCATTGTGCATGTCTTAGCTTTAAAAATTGCTGATGAATTTTCTGGCCATTGATGAGCTTGCAAGGAATATCATGTTATTTTACAAGGTTCCTGCACACATAGTGAACAACATACACCCTAGCGGTTTACGCCAGGGCGGGTTATAATGTTCAATATAATATGTTCTGGCGACTTAAAGTCTATAACCAGGGCGGGTTAAACCCCCAAGTATTTTTTCAAATATGAAGTCATACTGTAGACCAATATCATAATGATGCTATAAATATGTAAGTCTGTGAGCCGGAAGCTTTACAGGTCCAGAAGAGTCTAGCTCTATTTTGTTTTTTGAAAACATCAATTTTTTATCCCGTAAGCCAGCTCTCACGTGACACAAATCCGTTGTTTTAACCTTAACTTGTTCAGGGTCTTATTGAAAAGATTGACTGTTGAGAGTACAAACAGGCCACATAGCGGAGAGACTACGACAGTAGGTGGGTTTATCCTAGATCTCTATGAGCCGTCTCTCTCATGACAAAGGCTGACGTTTTAACCTTGACTAGTTTAGGGTCTTGTTGAAAAGAGTAACTGTCAAGACTTCGGCGGGTCACCTAGCGGAGTAGCATCTTGCAAACAGGCAGGTTTTACTCAAATTCAGCTTGAAAACCGGATCAAGAGGGTATGAACAGCTTTGATCAGTGAGCAGGAAGCCCCCAAGTGACAAATGAGATGGCTTGAAAACCGGATCAAGAGGGGGTGAACAGCTATGCTCATTGAGTAGGAAGCCCCCAACTGACGAATGAGATGGCTTGAAAATCGGATCAAGAGGGTGTGAACAGCTATGCTCATTGAGTAGGAAGCCCACAAGTGACCTTATGAGCAGACAATAAAGACTCAAATACTTTGAAATGAAACAACAGAGGCCCCAAACTTTTCAGGGATGCCGGCTTTATTATCACTGGTACGCGTCGGTGCTATACAAACGGTTTTAAACCCCTTTCTGCGACGGCATTTGGAACCGTCGTTAAGTGAGCGTGGGCGATAGGGGGGGTCCTTCCCACACGACCTAGAAACCTTTAGGGCTATGCCCTCCTGGCACACACGCTCGGCAAAATGTGGTCGTGTGCAACCGGGGAGCGATCAAATACGGTTATATGTACAGTAGTGATAAAAAAAATACAATTATACAGTCGAAATCATTTCCGGTCGTAAGTACATCCCACACAGTCAGCCCCCGCTAAACGTTTCCGTTCGTATGTACATTCCACACAGTCCATCCAAGGAATATGTTTCCGTTAGTATGTACATCCCACACAGTTAATCCAAGAAGTACCAAACGTTTGCGATGCACACAACATCACGAACAGTCCACAATTCCGAAGCGTGTGTGATAAGGTAACTATTGCAAACATTTAATAAGAAAGAACTGTGTGCGATGCTGTTGTTAATCACACATGTTTTTCTTGGTTGATCGTGTGTGCAGTGGAGATTGATCGCACACATTTTTTCCTGGCTTGCAGTGTGTGCGGTGGAGATTGATCGCACACGTAGTGGATCCTAGAAACGTGTCTGATCTCCATGTCTATCGCACACATTTCCCTTTTGCAAACCGTGTGTAGTGTAATCTCTAATTAATCCCTAATTAATCCCCAGTTAATCCCTAATTTAAAAATCACCTTTTTAAATTTGAAAGTAGGCAATCAATTACTTCATATCCAACCAGGTTTATTACAAATATAGGTTCAACCATGAATGCATAATTCGATGCATAGCTACATATACTGAAGAACTACAGAAGCACCAAGTAAAGAATGATGAACCACAGTTGTACTAAAGACTGTAAAGAGAGAGGCGAAAGACATTCTGGTTGCTGGAGAAGCTGAAGCAGAATGCCCATATTGTGCCCTCCTCCATGCGTAATGCGCGCACGACTCTAGGCCAACCCCTAGTGATGGCTGCCTGTCCATCCTTCACTGTCTTCATTACGACTTCAAGATGATGTTGTCTGGATGAAATACTTTAACCTTCATTGTGTGTCCACCAATCATGTAATTTGCGAGGTAATCTTGAGTGAAATGCTTCAACCACTGTGAATGAAAAAGATTCAGACATTGTTGTCCAACAACTCATTATGGGAAGTAAAAAGAGAAGGCTGTAGAGTTTGTAGTTACCATCCTACAGCTCACTGTTGTGTTGGATAGAGCATAAAAAAAATAATTGGGTTGCCACCATCCGCATATTTTTGCTAATAATCCTTACCAGTTTCCTCACTTGATGCTTGTTCATGAATATCTCATTGCCCCATACGCAAAAAGGGTCGATGCGTGGATCCTTGCCAAGGGCATATGTACCTACAAGCAACAATTCAATATTAGAAGCTAGCAAGTGTCCATGCCTGGATCTATATGCACTACATTATGGAATGACGAGGGAGTACAAGCTGAGGGATGAAGCTAACCTCGGCGAAAAATGGTGGCCACTCCCGTTGTTGTCCTGCATAAGTAGTGGAAAGGCATGCTAAGTACGGAAACCTTAACATCAAACAAATGTAGCAAAGTTAAACAATATCATCTCCAAATGATAGCTTGAATGTGTTGGTTTCAGCATGCTGTTAAAGCATATATAAAATGGAACGCAATGTTACCTACAGCAGGCTTAACAACCATCAAATATTGTAATTCAAAATGGTATTGTTGAAAATGAATAGAACATAGGTAATGCTTAAACATCACTGGATAATTGTGTAAAACTGAAATAAAGGGCATGTGTTAACTACACCAGGCATACTGGAACCAAATATAGCCGTTCAAACTGGTATTGATGCAGTCGAGCGGCACAGTCCCGACTTGCACATAATGAACAACACATTGTGAATGATTGAAATAAACAAAGAATAAATGATCAGTATAACAACCAAATATAGCCATTGAAAACTAGACAGAGTCTCACTGGAACCAACCTAACAAGCAAATAAAGATAAACGTGGCATATGCTTGAAAACTGGACAAATGCTCACTTCAACCAACCTAACAAGCAAATACAGATAAACAAGGCATCTGCTTGAAAAATGGACAAATGCTAAAAAAGCAACCTAACAACCAAATACAGATAAACAAGGCATCTTCTTGATAACTGGACAAATGCTCACTGCAACCAAACAAAGACAAAATACATATAAACAAGGCATCGACTCGATAACTAAAAAAATGCTCACTTCAACCAACCTAACAACCTAACACAGATAAACAAGGCATCTACTCACTATAAACAACGAAATATAGCCATTCGTGAAACTGAAGTGGACAATTCATACTTAAACATCACATAGCCCTATTGAACAATACATTTTTGCATAACTGAAATAATTAAACACGACACAGTTATAGCACCGCGGCAAATGCTACTACAACAAATGGTACGTGTTGGCAAGTTAGAAAAGGTAAGATTTGCTGATAGGATGTTGCCTCACATTTCATGGACGGGATCCTTCCAGTTGGAAGAGCACAAACCCAAGGTGGAAGAACCTTTGTGGGTGCACTCCTCGTGGTCGTGGTCGTGGTTGATGAGATCTGACTTGGCAATTGAGGAATCCAAGTCGCCATCACAGAACATGTCCTTCAGAAATGACAAAATGGGCTCGATGGCGTATAAGGATCGCAAATCCTTGACCGCTTGGTGGAGGAGATCAGCGGCAGGGCCGTCGAAGAGATCGACGACGGTTGAACCAGAGGGGTTGGGGACGGACAACGTAACCTGTGACATGGCCCGCGTGAAACCGTCGTTGTCGTCGAGCTTGATGTCGTAGCCAGCTTTCCTGAGATACAGTAATATGCAAGCCCGCTGACATGAAGCCTTCAATATGGCAACGTAGGCAACGTCTTCGCTAACTTCCGCGGTGACGTGTTGCTCCGGGATCGACAGGTCGGGACGAACGACGACCACCTCGCCAACGTCCGCCAGAGAGGCCATGATAAACCACTTCCTGGCCGAACGCTCGTCGGGCTCCCCGGGATACGTGGTCGAGCTTAGGTTGCGACATTCTAGAGCAAGGGATGTGGATCTGGCGGGGAGGGACACCGGAGGCCTCATCTAAAAACTCACGCGAGTGGGGCAATGGTATGGGAATCACTGGGTAACCTAAACTTTATTGTCTAAGCTAGGAGGAATGGGCAGACCGGCATGGGTTGGCGGCGGCGCCGGCGGTTGCTGCGACCTAGGGTTCCAAGGGGTAGGGGGCGGGTGGTGGGACTGTGGTGGGTGGGGGGTTGCGGTGTTTGAGGATACGCCGCGACTACTGAAAATTTTAGTAATGGTGGGCGGAGATGGTGGTGGACGAGGGAGGGCGACGGTTCAAATGCCTCGGCTACTGCAATTGTACTATAAGGTCGGTGCTGGAGGAGTGTGGGCAACGGTTGAAGTACGACGGCTACTAAAATTTGGGTAAATGAATTGATGCAGGGAGGGAGTGCCCAAGATCACGGACGATCCAATAAGAATATGCGTGTATGATAATGACGAAAAGTGGTGGAACCGCCTATTTTTGCAACGCTCAAGGCGGGTAGTTTGTTTTTACATTTCTAGCTAGCTGGTCTATCGCACACAGTTTGTCCTAATTTCTAAATAAACCATCCTCCTTTAGCTTGTGCAGTCGTGGTCATTTTACAGCGCACTTGCATCGCACACGGTTAAGCCAGTACCTGCACCATTTTACTCGAGCTTGGGCAGTCATGGTGATTTTACAGTGCACTTGCATCGCGCACGGTTAAACCAGTACCTCCACCATTTTCTTGCGCTTGTGCAGTCATGGTGATTTCACAGCGCACTTGCATCGCACACGATTAATCCAGTACATGCACCATTTTGCTCTCGCTTGCGCAGTCGTGGTGATTTCACAACGCACTTGCATTGCACACGGTTAAACCTGTACCTCCACCATTTGCTCGCGCTTGCGTAGTCATGGTGATTTTACAGCGCTCTTGCATCGCACATGGTTAAGCTAGTACTTGCACCATTTTGCTCGCACTTGCGCAATCATGGTGATTTCACAGCGCACTTGCATCGCACACGGTTAAGCCAGTACCTACACCCTTTTGCTCGCGCTTGTGCAGTCATGGTGATTTCACAGCACACTAGCATCGCACACGGTTAAACCAGTACCTCCACCATTTGCTCGCGCTTGCGTAGTCGTGCTGATTTTATAGCGCACTTGCATCACACATGGTTAAGCCAGTACCTGCACCATTTTGCTCATGCTGGTCACCCTATGGGACCTACTCCCTCCTATCATGCACATCTGTTCTTTTAGAAACTGTGTATGATGGCTGGTGTGTTGCCACCTAGCCTTCAATGAGCACTAGCAATGGTAGCAGGAAACAAATGGGAGAAGAGGCGGAAAACCGATGAGAGGAGTGGCGGGAAACGGTAGCCTGTTTAGAGAATGTACAAGAGAAGGAAGCGTGAGCTAGCACGATGCATGCGTAGTGCTTACCCATGTAGTGCATTTGCTATCGAAAGGGCTGAGGTTTGCCATTCGATCTGGGAGCATCCAACGGTGCAGACGTATGATCCGTGGGGTTTGGGTTCTAGCCAATCAGAACGCACAACTTAGATTGCGGGCGGCATCGGCCATGGTTTGGTAGGCACATGGCTTTCGTTTGGCCTTTTGATACACAAATTGAGTTTCATAGGCATTTAATGTCCATAAGTCAAATATGAACTTCAAATACATGCTCCAGTTCACCAAAATGGCTAGAAAAATTATACATGTGTCCTTGGGTGCATGTTTAGGTCCCATGCCAAGAATGGGAACAAATTACAACCGTACCGGTGTCCTGGCTCGTCCTCAAGCATTTAGAATCTCGGTTTTTAAATCACCGTAAATCCAAAACTCACCAGAAATTGATGAAAGTTGGCATGGTGTCACGTCATGGCGCATATATGTCGTGGTAAAAACATTGTACAATTTGGGCCAAGCTTTATTACAAACCTCAAATGAACTCCGAAAAGGTTGAAAGTTGGCATGGTATCATCATTTCACCCACATGGCATGTTCTAAAAAGTTGAGAGGGTTACGGCAAAAACTGGATGCACTTCGTGTGCAAAATGGACAAGCTCTTTCGAAGTATCAGGGTTTCGAACGAAAACTCATCTGTTACGAAGGGATTCCAAGTTTTGAACTTATTTGCACTCCAGACTTTTTGTGTGTTCAAAATGCACCATTCAAATCCAGATCATCAATTTTTAACCCTTTCTGACTTCATTTGGTATTTTTCATGCATTTACTGATTTTTTGAGCTAACATACCCTGAAATTGAAAATCACTTCAAATGAACTCTAAAAAGGTTGAAAGTTGGCATGGTATCATCATTTCACCCGCATAGCATGTTCTAAAAAGTTAAGAGGGTTAAGGCAAAAACTGGATGCACTTTGTGTGCAAAATGGACAATCTCTTTCGAAGGCATGGTGTCACATCATGGCACATATATGTCGTGGTAAAAACATTGTCCAATTTGGGCCAAGCTTTATTACAAATCTCTTACAAACCGGAGCTTCTCTCAAGGAAGCCTGATGGTTCCAATAGGGAAACATGTTCCCCTTGTGGCGAAACATAGTCGCTCCCTCTTTTCGCCTTGTATTTTCTTCTACGGGCAACATGGAAGGACATGATATCCATGCTGAAATTTAAACTTATTCACGGTTCGTTTGGCCTTTTTATACACTAATTGAGTTTCCTAGGCATTTAATGTCCATAATTCAAATCTGAAGTACAAATACATGCTCCAGTTCACCAAAATGGCTAGAAAAATTATACATGCATGTGTCCTCGGGTGCAAGTTTAGATCCCATGCAAGGAATGTGAACGAATTACAACCTGACCTGCGTTGTCGTGGATTTGTCACGGCAGATGTCCTTAGTGTCAGGACTTAGTCGGGAGGCCAACGCATCTATGTGGTAGCTTGAGAGGGGTTGAGTGGGACGAGAGACGCAGGGCGGATCAACACACAAGATAGGGATTTAGACAGCTTCGGGCCCCGGGAAACATCATCCGGTAAAAACCCTACATGTCTGCTTTGAGGCTAGGTCTCATTATCATCATGAGGAGTCGCCTGTAAACCGGCCTCCTCTAGTTGTGTCTAGCCCTAGAGATTATTGCTTTGCTTGTAGCTTCTAACTTGTCCCTCTTTGGGGAGCCCCGCCTCCTTATATATGTTGAAGGGCGGTTTACATGTGGAGTCCTATTAGGATTAGGACTAGTCTATCTCTAATACAAACCGGATACAAGTCCTAGTATTAACTCCTTGTAAGGCAAATATTCCTTTCCTCTTAAACCGCCCACAATGGTTGAACCGCCTTCATGAACTCGCCAGACAGCCACTGGTCTTGTTGCTCCTCCGCCCGCCTCGCCGGATTACCAATGAACCATAAATCGTCTGGTTCAGGCAGTCACCGGTGAATCACCAAGTCCGCCGGTTTATCCTTCCAAACTGGTTTACACCTGGGCATATCCTCGACATTAGCCCCCAAGTTTAGCTTGGATTTATCCATGGTAAACTTATGCTGCAAATAAACACCGTAACAATTCTCGACAAAGTTGTGCTCCGGTTAAGAATTCTTGTATACCGCACCGATCGTCCTTAAGTCCTTGTCATTTCCTTCTTCTAGAACATCCAGGTCAATAACCAGCTTCATACTCAAATTGCTGATGTTGGCTTCTTATAGAAAAATATTGTGAAGAATAATCCACTTAAGTCGGCTTCCAAAGCGCCGGTTTAAGAAATATTGGTCTTGAAATACTCATCTGATATTCAACCGGTTTGAAGATGCAGAACTTGCCAGCTTATCATTGCCAAAAAACTGTCGGGTTATAAAATCTGATAATTCCAGGTCATGATCTTTGTAGACACCGGTTCATGATTGTTGCCAACACCGGTTTATGATTATTGATGACACCGGGTTGCAGCCACAAGGTCATAATGATTGGTGACGCCGGGTCAATCTAGTTTGCTCAAACAGAGAATTTGAAAATATTTCCTGGATAATAATATAATACCTGTAGCCCCCAAGTCTTGAGTAGAACAAAGTGATGGCTTAAGACTTGCTTCAATATAAATACTTTCACTATCGAAGAAATCCATGTTGTTCATCCCAGTCACTAGCAAAAACTGAATACTCCATATTAAGTAGCCCCCAAGTGTCGGGTTGTCTTGCTTGCAGCAACCTGGGACTTGTAATTGTCTTATACTCATAAAAACTTCAACCAGTGTAGCCCCCAAGGGCCGGGTCATTATGCAATAATGAGCAGGGACTTTGTAAATATAATCATGTAAACTTTGAACAGCAATGGTGTAGCCCCCAAGGGCCGACTCATTATAATGTGATGAATCGGGTCTTCAGTAAGATGAGCAAAAAATGACTTTGCATTACCCCCCAAGTGTCATGGTGCATGCTTGCAGCGACATGAGACTTGCATATTTGATATAATCTCAACTGGAATAATGTAGCCCCCAAGTGCCGGGTCGTAAGCCTGCAGCGACTCGGGACTATTCCCACCATTGCAAAATAAATCATATCCTTTGAAAAATAATAGCCATTGCGCTAAAGTTTACTTTGAAAACCTCAATAATATCGGTTGTTAAAACCATAATAAAAATCCAGCCATGTTGGCTATTCAAGATAATATAATCCGGTATGAAAACCTTATTCATTCAATATCATAATGAAAATTCAGCCAAGTTTGGCTATTTGAATAATATAACCCAATCATTTGTAAGCGCATGATCCCAATGGCACAATCCAAATATATACTGGCGACTTATAGTCAAAAGCCAGGCCGGTTTAATAAACACCGGATAATTTGTCATCATACTGGCGACATATAGTCGAAAGCCAGGCCGGTTTAATAAATGCTGGCGATTTATAATCACGCTTTATTCAACCTGTTTCTGCATACAACAAGTTTAAAGTGTCCTGGCGGTTTACCGCCGGATGAGTCATAATGCCCAACATATAACCTGGGTTTATAACCAAGGCTGCACTTAAGAACAATCAAATATGAAATATATCATACCTGTGACATTGAATCACATCGCTGGTTTACCAACTTTTTGTAGTAAGGGTGATAATCCCAATCTCGAGTACTGATAACTCCTTTCATACTGTGCCGGTTTATGATAAACCCTACCAGGTTGTGATAAACACCAGTTTAACCATATATAATATCATGGCACTCGTAGTCAAACCGCATCGGGTTAATAATCGCCGGATTATAATTTGATCGTAATCGACAACTTGTAGTTGAAAGCTGAACCGGTTGATAAACTCCGTTTACTCCATAATAGGATGGTAACAGTAAAATCAAACCGCAGATAGTCTCCGGATTAGAATTGACCGTGTTCCGTCAATTGACAATGAACCGATTAAAACGTTGTCGGTTTAAAATGCAACAAAAATCGAATAACAGTTATGAAAAAGATACGAAACAAAGGCAATGATAAAACCGCTTGCAAAAATATGCTATATCGAATGATCGATGGCATTACCATGGTCGGACAGATCAAGGCCTCCAACAGAGCGATAATGATTCAAGTCAGCCTGTGTCCCCAAATGATTCGTGGCATATATGCCACCAAGAGGCGTGGTATTGGTTCGGGTTCACCAAATCCCCAAGTGATCTCGTGGCCTTAGGCCACCAAGAGGCGTGATTGGTTCAGACGCGACCATGTCCCCAATGATCCGGTGGCTATCGCCTATCAAGAGGTGTTCGCTCGTTCGACACTACCAAGGCCCCAAATGATATATCAAAAGTAAATTTCAAGGTAAACCAGAGGTCATTAAGATGTAACCTCCGTAACCACGCATGATGTAAAAAGAACAGAGACCCCGCTTTATGAAGCGAAGCCCTATATGATCAATATGTTAGGCCAATAAAGGCAGGATACCCATGTTTGAACCGCACATCATGGCAGCAGGTCCTCTTCGCAATTTTAACTTTTGCAAGAGATAAATTCTTCTTGAACCGGGATCTTGAACCGGATATTTGAGAGCTTCAAAGCTTCATGGGAGACATTTTCCCCTTGAGCCGGATATTGAACCGGAATCCTTCTTTTTTAAGCCGGAAATTTTTCTGACGGCCTTTAAACTCGAACTTGCGAGACGTTAATTCCTTTTCTGAACCGGACATTTTCAAACCAGATTTGAGAGCTTCAGTGCTTTGTGGAAGAACAGATTTCCCTTGAACCGGATTGTAAACCGGATATTTGAGAGCTTCAGTGAGACTGACTTCCCTTGAACCGGATTTTAAACCGGAATCCTTTCTAATGACCCGAAACTTCTTCATTGAGCCGGGATTTTGTAACTGTCATATACTTTCTAAGCCGGAAATTTTCTGACGGCCTTCAAATAACAAATGGCTTTGGCGGCAAGATTTGTCGAGTCATGTCATCAGAGCCCCGAGTCTCAAGGTGACTCGAGGAGTTGGCTTGAAACTCTCCATATTTGACCATGATATAAACCGCATAACTTGTATATCATTGGTGTTGATAGCACGATGTGAATCCACGTAAGGTTGAGGTGATCGCGCGGTTACAATGATCCCGTATGAGCCGTGGTCAAGAATCTCGCCAATGGTTCCTTCCAACCGGTGATTTGAAGCTAACCAAATCAGAAGCGGCAATGATTTTGCGCCGCCCATTGAACCATCCAAAGGTAAACGACGTTGATAATAATTTGCCTCAATTTGAAAGAAAGCCGGCTACCCAAGCTATGACTTGCTCATACTTCAATAAACAGCCCATGCAGATAGGTGCGGCCCGGTATGTTGATGTAGACCAAGCCGTGAGGAATGGACGGAAAAGATGACCTCAGCATCATAGGCAGCTCAAACAGATGAATTGGCCGCGGTGTTGTAAACCGGCGCGGACGGGCGAGTTAACTACGCCTGCTTTGACGAGTGAACAACCGTCTCCGCATCAACAATATTGCGTATCAAGGCAAAGATAAACTGCTCCTTGACAAAAATAATATGTGCCAATAAAATATATTTTAGATGAAGATCACCGATGTACTGCATCAAAATAATCCGCCATGAAATTGATGATCGCTAGGCGGAGTTGAAGTCGCCACGGGTGAATCGCCGCGCGTAGAATCGGTGCGGACGGGTGAACCGCCGTGATGTTCAGAAGTGGCGCGACACGCGAGTTGTCCGTGGCGCTTGTAAAGCGCATGGACGGGAGAAGTCGTGGCGTTGCAAGGCAGCACGGGCGCGCGAGTCAGCTGCAAGTGCGGACGGATGTATCCATCAAGCCACCTGCCAACGAATAATGGTCCTGCGAACAAATATCACATACCAGGGTAATTGTTCTCAGACAATTTAATACGCACTGATAAAATACATGAAAAGATAGCACCTGATTTATCCGGAGGGTCGAAGCAAATTTTAATGGTCTTCACATCTACCCATATACCCGCCAAGCTTTGGAGGACGTGCCCCAACAGTACTTCTTGCATATCAATACGTGGTTGCTTTGGCCTTGGGTAATTACTATGATGCTTAGCTTTGGCTGATCCCAGGAGACACCGTTTAGAGCTGTTTGTTCCTCAGCAGCAACTTGGTACTCCGGCGAGGGCGGTTCAGAGGCCGCGACGGCGTGGCGGCTCACAGGCGCAGGGCAGCTCTCCGGTGGCGCCGACTCAGCAGAGGGGCAAGGCGCCGGGCGGTTCAAGGCACTGGGAGGCTCGACCGGTCTGACAACTGCGGAGGTGGCCGGTTTGGTGGTGTAGCAACGCGGCGGCGTCTGCGGCGAACGGCGATTCACCGGCGGGATGCCAGCAACTTGGACAGGAAGCGCAGACGAAGAGGCGCGTGGCGGCGGGGCCGGCTTGAAGCTTCGACGGAGACGGCCACGAGGCCGGACGGCTTGATATGGTAGGCCACGGCAGCAGAGGCAGAAAACTGCAGGGTGAAGTCGCGGTGGCGGTAGGAGATACTGCGGGCGGTTGGCTCCCGGCTGCGGAGGCGAGGCGGGTGCTGTTCAGCTATAACCCGGAGGGCGGCTCACGGCAGAGGTTGTGGTGAAGAAAGCCACGGCAGGGTCCGGCGGTTTAAAACATGCAGGCCGGAGCAGCAGTGAAGACGCGGTAGCGGGTTAACTCAGAAGATGAGCGGCCGGTGACTTCGAGGCGCAGCGGCGGCCTGGAGGTGAGGCGGGTGCTGTGTTGACGGAGACCCGGCCGGGGGCGAGAAGGCCACGGCGTTTGAGCGAGGCGGCGCTGGTTTAAAGTAGCAAGGCCAAATCAGCGAGGCGAGATGCTTTGTTTATTGTTTCCATATACGGGGCACGGTGGCGACTCGGACAGCCGCCAGCGCGGCGGACGGCGATTCGACTGCAGAGTTGAAGATGGCGTCCGAATCTAGATCGTGTAGACCAACTTTGACCGTATGCTTGTTCACATAGACAAAATTTCCATGGGATGTGCTTTTTCTCAACTGTCAAAGGAGCGTGCAGGAGCAGAAGCGACACCAGCCCCTGTGGCGGCACACTTGGCCAAAACAGCACCGGGCCGGGATAACAGAGGCGGGCGTTGCAGTCAACCCGGCGAGGTGGCTTGTAGTGGAGGATGCGGCTTGCAGCAGAGGAATCAGACCGGCGAGACGACCCCGCAGAGAACAAAACAGAGCAGAGGGCGCACGCAGCCCGGGGGAACCTGACGGTTCAACGACCCATGACCGGGTGGAGCGGTAGCAAAAGGGCGAGGCGACGCCGGTCTTCGAAGGGAGCAGCGAAGCGGTGAGGCGGGGCTGCAGCCACAACGGCAGGTTGGAGAAGCGCCGGCACGGCGGGGCCGCGGCCGAGCAACGGTTGGAGTCGCACTCGGTGATGGTGGCTCCGAGTGGAAACGGTGGCCAAGTCCCAGTCCGTAGCCTCATCCAGTTCTGTCGACGGCCGCTCAGAGACGAAGATTGAATCCGGATTGACGTGCGGTCATAGCATGCCCTGATGGATCTTCCTTTTCCTTGGTATTCACATGCTAAACTCACATAGTAGCTTTCCTTCTTTAATTCTTGACTCGTAGTAGATTCCTTGTATGCACGTAGCAATCATAGCTGACAAGGAACACCGATTTGGCTTCCGGTGATGTACTAGTCGAAGGTACACTAGTACTGTATTGAAACCATTGGGATTGATGCTTGATATGATGGAAAACTTTTTAACTTATCCACTGCCTCCACCATTATGGCCTTTGGTTTCCGTGCTGGGGAGTAGCAGTAATAATTCCGGTTGATGCCTTCGGGAATTTTGAATTGTATCTAACCACAAAAAAGGTTCCGGACAATTTGACTGTCTCGGCGACTCGGGCGAACCCCTTTTGCCCTTGGCTTCTTGCGGCGGTTCAGCGGAAAGTCATCCGGACACGATGGATCGCCCGGTCGCGTGTGCCGGTGCACACAGAGGCAAACCTAATTTTTTCTTTGACTTGAATCTCACGGATCGTAAAATCTGAGATGATGAACTCAAGGTTGATGCAAACCCTTCCGAGCTGAGTCTTATTCGGAAAATTGCGAATTCCTTGATCCCTGTGAGAGATCCCTCCAAGAACTCAACACCACTGTGTGTAGGCCCCACGGTGGGCGCCTAACCGTCGCGATTTGTTACGGCAGATGTCCTAGTGTCGTGACTTAGTCATGGCGCCAACGATCTATGTGGTAGCTTGAGAGGTTGAGTGGGACGAGCGACGCAGGCGGATCAACACACAAGACAGGATTTAGACAATTGGCCCCGGAAACATCATCCGTAAAAACCCTACATGCCGCTTTGAGGCTAGGTCTCATTATCATCATGAGGAGTCATTGGTAAACCGCTCTCCTCTAGTTGTGTCTAGCCCTAGAGATTATTGCTTCTTGCTTGTAGCTTCTAACTTGTCCTCTTTGGGGAGCCCCGCCTCCTTATATATGTTGAAGGGCGGTTTACATGTGGAGTCCTATTAGGATTAGGACTAGTCTATCTCTAATACAAACCGGATACAAGTCCTAGTATTAACTCCTTGTAAGGCAAATATTCCTTTCCTCTTAAACCGCCCACAATGGTTGAACTGCCTTCATGAACCGCCAGACAAAGCCACCGGTCTTGTTGCTCCTCCGCCCGCCTGCCGGATTACCAATGAACCATAAATCGTCTGGTCTGTGCAGGTCACCGGTGAATCACCAAGTCCGGCCGGTTTATCCTTCCAGCCGGTTTACACCGCGGCGCATATCCCCGACATGCGTCTTGGCTCATCCTCAAACATTTGGAATCTCGGTTTTTAAATCCCCATAAATCCAAAACTCACCATAAAGTAATTAAAAGTAGCATGGTGTCACGTCATGGCACATATATGTCGTGGTAAAAACATTGCCAATTTGGGCCAAGCTTTATTACAAACCTCTTACCAACCGGAGCCTGTCGCAAGAACCCTCGTGGTTTCGATAGGGAAACGTGTCCCCTTGTGGGCCAAACAATAATTGCTCCCTCTTCTAGCCTCATATTTTTTCTACACGCGACACGTACGGAACAATGGGAGACTCGCGCTGAACTTTGAAAATATTCAGGGTCCGTTTGACCCTTTTTATTCATTAATTGAGTTTTCTAGGCATTTGATGTCCATAATTCAAATCCGAACTACAAATACATGCTCCAGTGCACCAAAATGGCTGGAAGAAACATACATGTGTCCTTGGGGTGCATGTTTAGGGTTCATTTGGCCATTGTATATATATTACTAATTGAGTTTTGTACGCATTAAATGTAGTCCATAATTCAAGTTTGAACTACAAGCACAAAATGGGTGGAAAATCATACATGTGTCATTGGGTGCATGTTTAGGTCTCATTTAAGGAATGGGAATGAATTAAAAACTTGTCGTCATCCTGAAACATTGAGAATCTCGGTTTTTAAATCCTAGTAAATCAAAAACTCACCCAAAAAACATGAAACTTGGCATGGTTTCATGACATGGCACATATAAGTCGTGGTAAAAAAATCGTCCAGTTTGAGAAGAGGCGCACACATTAGCCAACGAAGTCCTTTTTAAAACAATAAGCTGGCACGTTAATATCAGAAACGGTTGTATTATATGAACCGTGCAAATATTTAACCATACTCAGTGGCGTGCGTGCAGCTGTTTGATTAGGCGGGACGAGCGCGAGAAGTCCGCCGTGCAGGCTTGACGGGATGCATGCGAGCAGTCTGCCGCGCAGGCTCGACAGGATGCGTGCATCCTTTCCATCTGACAGGCTCGACGGGACACGTGCGAGCAGCAAGGCCGCCCATGCTCACCGAGAAGCAAGCTCTTTGACCTCCATGCACCAGCCGCTGCCCGCCTCGCTCAAAACTTCGCCATTAATGGGTTAATTAAAGCGCCTAGATGGAGGTTTTTTTAGGGGTTGACGGAGGGTGTTTGGTTGTGATCCCATGGCAGCATTTGCTTTGTTCGTGTTTTTAACTCGTATTCCGGCCAAATTTAAATTGCCACATAGGGCAACGTATAATACGACGACAAAAAAATGGCGACGAATAGTACGACGACAAATTTACAATGGCGCAGATAATAATTGTCTTACATATTCTGGATAATTTTGAATGCCACATGCGGCAAAGTTCGGAAGACCCCGGGGCAAGAGAAGAAGGAAATCGTAGACAATGATCTAGATCGCTACTGTATCTACTCTTCGATGGATCGTCGGGCGACGACATCCTCCAGCTCCTTCCTCATTTCCTCACGGCTTTGCTCAAAAGCAGCCTCAGATTCCTCCACCTCCTGCTCGCGCTCGATCCAGATCTTCCTCAAGTCACCCATCAGTTCCTCGACAACCGTTGTCAGCGTCATCCCCGAGGCACTGCTCTGCTCATGCAGGATCTTCCAGCCGGCGGCCTCCTCCTCCTTCTCGGTGAGCGCCTTGAGGAGCTTCGCGTTGTCACCCATGAGGTGCTCGACGAGGCCGGTTGCCTTGTTAACCGAGGCATCGCAGATCTCGAGCAGCTTCATCAAGCCATCGACCAGCTCCTGCTGCTTAATGAGGCCAGCGAGAATGTCGTCGTCGCCGGCCAAGGACTTCAGCAACACCAGCTCATCGTGATCGCCGATGCGGCGAGTGCACTTGTGAGAGCCCTCGCATGCCCATGAGAGCTCGTTCGAGGGCTCCGCGGCGCACCGGGACATCTTTGCTGGGGTTGCCGCTTTGCGGCGGGACCTCTCTAGTGCTTCCGCGGCCTTGGTCTTTGCTGGCTGGTTATATGCCCACCCGAAACTCCTCCTACCCGTCATGGCGGAACGACTTGACAGGAAAGACCAGTTTTGTAGGTGATGAGGAGAGGAACTGTGAAGTATTTTTTGAGTGGGTAGTTTTTATAGCCCGATGCTAAGTGTCAACACATATTAGTTTGACCGGTGTGAACACATATTAGTTTGATCTGTGTGAACGGATTTGCAATTACTTATTGCGTTGTAATCTGAAATGTGGGGAGAAACAAAGTTAAAATTTATTGATGGTTATGGGCCCACAAAGCCCCGTTTTTGTTTTTCTGTCTCATCGCAAATGGTTCTTTTGGATCAACCATATGCCACGCATCGGATGCCTGAAACGTGGGCCCTTGTTCTCAGATGTACGTGTACGTGTCTGCCCACTATCACACACGGTCATGATATCACCATCGTGTCCTATGGATGCATCGTCGCGTCTCCCACGGGGTGCCAGAAGGTTGACCACGTGGTTGCTCGCCGTGGCTTCCTTGCTTTTTTTCTTTTTTTTGTGGGTCTGTGGCGTCCCTGCGCACGCTCTACTCACCATTGAGGCAAATTTACAATGGCAATGGTTAATAATTGTCTTACATATTCAGGATAATTTAAAATGCCACATGCGGCAAGGCACAAAACACTCACAACTTACTTATGCATATACAATTATAATAAAATATAGGCTAAAAAGCTGAGCCGGCGGCCTTCCGATGATGGTCTTCCCAGACTCCATGATCAGCATGTAACCCTTGCGGACGTTAATTATGTGTAACTTACTAATCATCGCACACGAGTACTCGTAGACGCATCGTGTGCGATACTCCTAGCCACCGCAAGTAACTAGTTTGCATTTTTCAAATTTTTTGTATGAACAGAATCACACACGAACTTACTATAGTAAGTTTGTGTTATAATTTCTCATCCCAAAAAGTTCATTCGAGTTGGTTGTTTGCTGCATATCACACACATCTAGTCTACACAAATCATTTGTGTTCTTTTGGCTAATCGCAAATGCCGCATATCACACACATCTTGTTATGATGAACCGTTTCCGTTCTCTTGCCTAATCGAAAACAGTTTTTCCGAGTGAACTGTATGCCGTATATCACACACACCTTGATCTGGCTGACCATTTTTGTTGCATTCCCCAATAGCACACGGTTCACCGGAGGGAACTGTATGTCGTATATCGGACACACATTGATATGGCTGCCTGTTTCTGTTGTCCTTCCTCATCGCAAATAGTTCTGCTGGATCAACCGTATGCCCAGCATCGCACACTTAACTAAAATCTAAACCGTGTTTGATGTGTCAGCCATCACAAACGTTTTGCACCTTTTTTGACGGTTTTTCACACCATCGTTTGCGATTATTGCATCACACACAGTTTCGTCGAAGGGTCTCTGATCATAGTGTCACGTTAGCAGCATCCTGCAGTAGTGTATACTGATCAAAATATATACATTGATGAAGGTATGTACAACACAAGAGCCGGTGGTTCAAGTGTAATATGGTCGCAGATGAGCAATGTTCCACGGCCAGTGGGTCTCCTCCTCCGATGTGCACAAGTCCTTATTTTCTCGAATATCAATAAGGTTGTATGACCCGTTGTTCAAATTCTTGCTGACCACAAAGGGCCCTTCCCAAGGAGGCGATAATTTGTGCATATCTATTTGATCCTGGATGAGTCGGAGCACCAAATCGCCTTCTTGAAAGGTCCGGGTTTTAACCCGACGGCTATGATAACGACGCAGATCTTATTGATAAATCACCGAATGAGCCGCCGTGATGTCACGCTCCTCATCCAACTGATCCAGAGCATCCTGACGTGCTTTTTTGTTGTCATCTTCAATGTAAGCTGCCACACAGGGCGAATCATGACGAATGTCACTTGGAAGAACAGCCTCTGCCCAATAAACCATGAAGAAAGGTGTATAACTCGTGGATCTGTTAGGGGTGGCGTTGATGCTCAAAAGTACCAAAGGTAACGCCTCAACCCAACAACCCTACATCCTTTGCAAATGGACCATAAGCCGGGGCTTTATCCCTCTTAAAATCTCTTGATTGGCCCTTTCAGCTTGACCATTGGACTGAGGGTGAGCCACTGATGATACGTCAAGACGAATAGGGTACCCAAAGTAGAAAATCACCTTCTTGATGAATTGAACCGCCATTGCCGCATCACACTTGCTAACCGGCTCTTCCTCAACCTACTTGGTAAACTTGTCAACCACCACCAAGAGGTGGGTTTTTTTGTCCTTGGATCTCTTGGAAGGTCCAACCATATCCAGCCCCCAGACCGCAAACGGCCAAGTAATTGGAATCATCCTCAACTCTTGTGCCGGCACATGAGTCCGTCGAGAAAACTTCTAACACCCATCACATTTGCTAACCAGATCTTCTACATCAGCATGGCCCGTCAAACAATAAAACCCATGACGAAAAGCTTTGTCCACGAGGGATTTAGAGGCGGCATGTTGGCCACTACCTTCTTCATGGATCTCCCTTAGAATTTCGGGGCCCTCTTCGGGAGAAACACAGCGCTGGAACATGCCTGTGACACTGCATCGGTGGAACTCGCCATTGATAAAAGTCATGGACTTAGACCGCCGGGTTATTTGTCTGGCCAGTGCTTCATCCTCAGGTAACTTTCCCCGGGTCATATAAGACAGGAACTGTCCAATCAGGGTTGGCGTGAAGAGCCGCCACTAACTGTGCCTCTGGGTCAGGGACTACAAGATCTTCATCGGACAGCAAATTAACTGAAGGATTATGTAATATGTCAAGAAAAACATTGGGGGGCACCGGCTTACGCTGAGACCCTAGATGGCTCAAAGCGTTAGCTGCCTCGTTCTTTTTGGATCAATATGCTCCACTTGGTAACCCTTGAAGTGACCAGCGATGGTATCAACTGCCCGGTGATAAGCCGCCATGAGCGGGTCTTTAGAGTCCCAAGTGCCTGAAACTTGCTGAGCCACTAAATCTGAGTCGCCAAACACCTGACCCAGCTTAAATTCATCTCCTTGGCCACTGGCAGGCCATGGAGCAGGGCCTCATACTCATCTGCATTATTAGTACAAGGAAACATTAACCTTCGAGCATAAGAAAACTTGTCACCTCGTGGGGAAGTCAAAATAACTCCAGCTCCCAAGCCCTCAAGCTGCCTAGACCCATCAAAGTGGATTGTGCAATAAGTGTTGTCCGGTTGTCCTCTGGCATCTGTAACTTTGTCCAGTCATTGATGAAATCCATAAGAGCTTGAGACTTGATAGCTGTCCTTGGCGTATATTTCAAACCATGGGGTCCCAACTCAATGGCCCACTTGGCCACTCGACCTGTGGCTTCTCTGTTTTGAATAATATCGCCTAAGGGAACAGAGTTGACCATAGTAATGGGATGACCAGAAAATACTACTTCAATTTGCGACTGGCCATGAACACTCCATATACTAGTTTCTGCCAATGCGGGTATCTCTGTTTTGACTCAATCAAAACCTCACAGATGTAACAAACCGGCCTTTGGACTGGATACTCCTTACCCAGCTCTTTCCTTTCCACCACACTTGCTATGCTGACGGCTCTACTATTTGCTGCCACATATAAGAGTAAAGGTTCCTTCTCAATAGGAGCTGCGAGAACCGGCGGCTAAGCTAGTTGCTTCTTAAGTGCTTCAACCGCCTCATTGGCAGCATCACTCCAAACAAAATGATCTGCTTTCTTCATCATCTGGTATAGAGGAATAGCTTTCTCTCCCAGGCGGCTTATAAACCGGCTTAAAGCTACAATGCGACCCACCAGTCATTGAACATCATTAATGCACGCCGGCTTAGCTAACAAGGTGATAGCCTTGATTTTATCCGGGTTAGCCTCGATGCCTCTCTCAGAGACAAAAAAAACCCAAGAGCTTGCCTGCAGGCAAAGCAAAAATGCACTTGGCGAGGTTAAGCATCATCTTGTAGACACGGAGATTATCCATGGTCTCTTGCAGATCCTCCAACAGAGTCTCCTTCTTTCTAGATTTCACAACAATATCATCCACATAGGCATGAACATTTCACCCAATCTGACTATGAAAGCAGTTCTGCACACAACGCTGATAAGTCGCCTGGGCACTCTTAAGCCTAAAAGGCATAGACACATTGCAGAAAGCTCCAAAAGGTGTGATGAAAGTCATCTTCTCTTGGTCTTTAACTGCCATCTTGATCTGATGGTATCCAGAATAAGCATCCAGAAAACACAAACGCTCACAAACTAACGTACCATCTATGATCTGATCAATACGGGGGAGGGAAAAAGGGATCAGCTAGGCAAGCCTTATTAAGGTCCGTGTAATCCACACACATGTGCCAAGTGCCATTTTTCTTAAGTACCAGCACCGGGTTAGCCAACAACTCTGGGTGAAAAAATTCAACGATGAACCCAGCTACTAAGAGCCGGACCACTTCTTCTCCAATGGCCTTGCGTCTCTCTACATTAAAACGACGAAGGAATTGCTTGACCGGTTTAAACTTGGTATCGATATTGAGAGTGTGCTCAGCGAGTTCCCTCGGTACACCTCGCATGTCTGAAGGTTTCCATGCAAAGATGTCCCGGTTCTCATGGATGAACTTGATGAGCACGCTTTCCTATTTCGGATCCATATTAGCACCAATGGTGAACTGTTTTGATGAATCGCTAGGGACAAAGTCAACCTGTTTGGTGTCGTCTGTCGACTTAAACTTTAGCAAAGGGTCATGCTCTATTGTTGGCTTCTTCAAAGGGGTCATATCCGCTGGGTCAACATTCTCTTTATAAAACTTCAGCTCCTCCGTTGCACAGACAGACTCAACATAAGCAACACCGCCTTCTTCACATTCCAGAGCTATTTTCCTGTCATCATGCACTGTGATGGTACCCTTGTGACCTGCCATTTTATACTGCAGATACACATAACTGTTAGAAATATGCCCTAGAATAATAATAAAATGGTTATTATTATATTTCCTTGTTCATGATAATTGTCTATTGTTCATGCTATAACTTTATTGACCGGAATCCGTAATAAATGTGTGATTACATAGACCACAACATGTCCCTAGTGAGCCTCTAGTTGACTAGCTCGTTGATCTATAGATGGTTATGCTGTCCTGACCATGGACATCAGATTTCACTCATAACGGGATCACATCATTAGCAGAATGATGTGATGGACAAGACCCAATAATAAGCATAGCACAAGATCGTGTAGTTCGTTTGCTAAGAGCTTTTCTAATGTCAAGTATCATTTCCTTAGACCATGAGATTGTGCAACTCCCAGATACCGTATGAATGCTTTGGGTGCACCAAACTTCACAATGTAACTGGGTGACTATAAAGGTACACTATAGGTATCTCCAAAAGTGTCTGTTGGGTTGGCACAAATCGAGACTGGGATTTGTCACTCCATATGAAGGAGAGGTATCTCTGGGCCCACTCGATAATGCATTGTCATAATGAGCTCAATGTGAATAAGGAGTTTGTCACGGGTCATGCATTACGGAACGAGTAAAGAGACTTGCTGGTAACGAGATTGAACGAGGTATTGGGATATCGACGATCGAAACTCGGGCAAGTAACATACCAATTGACAAAGGGAATTGTATGCGGGATTGATTGAATCCCCGACATTGTGTTTTATCCGATGAGATCATCGTGGAACATGTGGGAGCCAACTTGGGTATCCAGATCCCGTTGTTGGTTATTGGCCGGAGAGCTGTCTCAGTCATGTCTGCATGACTCCCGAACCCGTAGGGTCTACACACTTAAGGTTTGGTGACGCTAGAGTTGATATGGGAATTAGTATGTGGTTATCGAATGTTGTTTGGAGTCTCAGATGAGATCTCGGACATCACGAGGAGTTCCAAAATGGTCCGGAGATAAGGATTTATATATGGGAAGTCCTTGTTCGGTCGCCGGAAGTGTTCGGGGGTTTATTGGTATTGTACCGGGACCACCGAAAGGGTTCCAGGGGTCCACCTGCCCCGGAGGGCCCTATGGGATGAATATGGACGGGAACCAGCCCCTAGGTGGGCTGGGCGCCAAAACCCCCTAGGTCCCATGCGCCTAGGGTTTGGCGGAAACCCTAAAGGGGCGCCCCCCTTGGCTTGGGGGGCAAGCCTCCCCCGCTTGGCCGCTGCCCCCCCTCTAGATCCATCTGGAGGGGGCTGGACCCCATCTCCCTTGCCCCTATAAATAGAGGGGGGGTGGGAGGGCTGCCGCACCCTTCCCCCGGTGCAGCCCTCTCCCTCTCCAACACCACCACCTCCTCCTCCATAGTGCTTGGCGAAGCCCTGCCGGAGAACTGCAAGCTCCACCACCACGCCGTCGTGCTGCCGGTGCTCTCCTTCAACTTCTCCTCTCCTCTTGCTATATCAAGAAGGAGGAGACGTCCCTGGGCTGTACGTGTGTTGAACGCGGAGGCGTAGTCCGTTCGGCGTTAGATCGGATCTTCCGCGATTTGAATCGCTGTGAGTACGATTCCATCATCCGTGTTCTAGTAACGCTTCCGCTTAGCGATCTTCAAAGGTATGAAGGTGCTCATCCTCTCTCTCTCTGTCTTGTTGCTATAATCTCCAAGATTGATCTTGGCGATACATAGGAATTTTTTGAATTATTGCTATGTTCCCCAACAGTGGCATCATGAGCTAGGTCTATGCATAGATTCTATGAACGAGTAGAACACAAGTAGTTGTGGGCATTGGTTTGTTCAATTTGCTTACCGTTACTAGTCCTATCTTGTTTTGACGGTATTGTGCGATGAAGCGGCCCGGACCGACCTTACACGTACGCTTACGTGGACAGGTTCCACTGACTGACATGCACTTGTTGCATAAGGTGGCTAGCGGGTGTTTGTCTTTCCCACTTTAGTCTGGTCATATTCGATGAAAAGGGTCCTTATGAAGGGTAAATAGCAATTGGCATATCACCGTTGTGGCCTTTGCGTAGGTAAGAAACGTTCTTTCTAGAAACTCATAGCAGCCACTTAAAACATGCAACAACAATTAGAGGACGTCTAACTTGTTTTTGTAGGGTATGCTATGTGATGTGATATGGCCAACAGAATGTGATGAATGATATATGTGATGAATGAGATTGATCATGTTCTTGTAATAGGAATAAGGACTTGCATGTCGATCAATATGACAATCGGCAGGAGCCATAGGAGTTGTCTTAATTTATTGTATGGCCTGCTTGTCATTGAAAAATGCCATGTAATTACTTTACTTTATTACTAACTGTTAGCCATAGTAGTATAAGTAATAGTTGGTGAGACAACTTCATGAAGACACGATGATGGAGATCATGGTGTCATGCCGGTGATGAAGGTGATCATGTCGCGCTTCAAAGATGGAGATCAAAGGCGCAAGATGATATTGGCCATATCATGTCACTTTGTCTTTTGCATGTGATGTTTTTCATGTTTACATCTTATTTGCTTAGAATGACGGTAGCATAAATAAGATGATCCCTCACTAAAATTTCAAGAAAGTGTCCCCCCTAACTGTGCAAGGTTGCGAAAGCTCGTTGTTTCGAAGCACCACGTGATGATCGGGTGTGATAGATTCTAACGTTCGCATACAACTAGTGTAAGCCAGATTTACACATGCAAAACACTTAGGTTGACTTGACGAGCCTAGCATGTACAGACATGGCCTTGGAACACAAGAGACCGAAAGGTCAAACATGAGTCGTATAGTAGATATGATCAACATGAAGATGTTCACCGATGATGACTAGTCCATCTCACGTGATGATCAGACACGGCCTAGTTGACACGGATCATGTATCACTTAGATGACTAGAGGGATGTCTGTCTGAGTGAGAGTTCATTAAGTAATTTTATTAGATGAACTTAATTATCATGAACATAGTCTAAAATATCTTTACAATACGTCTTGTAGATCAAATGGCCCATGCTAATGTTGCCCTCAACTTCAATGCGTTCCTAGAGAAAACCAAGCTGAAAGACGATGGTAGCAACTATAGGGACTGGGTCCGAAACTTGAGGATCATCCTCATCGCTGCCAAGAAAGCATATGTCCTTGAAGCACCGCTAGGTGAAGCACCCATTTTCCCAGCAACTCAAGACGTTATGAACGCCTGGCAGTCACGTAGTGATGATTACTCCCTGGTTCAGTGCGGCATGCTTTACAGCTTAGAACCGGGGCTCCAAAGGCATTTTGAGCAGCACAGAGCATATGAGATGTTCCAAGAGCGGAAAATGGTTTTCCAAGCTCATGCCTGGGTCGAGAGATATGAAGTCTCCAACAAGTTCTACAGTTGTAAGATGGAGGAAAATAGTTCTGTCAGTGAGCATATACTCACTATGTCTAGGTTACACAACCGTTTGTCTCAGCTGTGAGTTAATCTTCCGGATGACTCGGTCATTGACAGGATCCTCCAGTCGCTCCCACCTAGTTACAAGAGCTTTGCGATGAACTACAATATGCAGGGGATGGAGAAGTCCATTCCCGAGTTATATTCAATGCTGGAATCAGCAGAGGTGAAAATCAAAAAGGAACATCAAGTGTTGATGGTGAATAAGACCACTAGTTTCAAGAAAGGCAAGGGTAAAAATAACTTCAAGAAGGACGACAAGGGAGTTGCCGCACCTGGTAAATCAGTTGCCGGGAAGAACCCAAACAATGGACCAAGCCATAGACTCGGTGTTTTTATTGTAAGGGAAATGGTCACTGGAAGCGGAACTACCCCAAGTACTTAGCGGATAAGAAGGTCGACAACACCAAAGATATATGTGATATACATGTTATTGATGTGTACCTTACCAGTACTCATAGTAGCTCCTGGGTATTTGATACCGGTGTGGTTGCTCATATTTGTAACTCAAAACGTGAGCTGCGGAATAAGCATAGACTGGCGAAGGATGAGGTGACGATGCGCGTCAGGAATGGTTCCAAGGTCAATGTGATCACCGTCGGCACGCTACCTCTACATTTACCTATGGGATTAGTTTTAAACCTCAATAATTGTTATTTTGTGCCAGCTTTGAGCATGAACATTGTATCTGGATCTCGTTTAATGCGAGATGGCTACTCATTTAAATCCGAGAATAATGGTTGTTCTATTTATATGAGAGATATGTTTTATGGTCATGCCCCGCTGGTCAATGGTTTATTCTTATTGAATCTCGAACGTGATGTTACACATATTCATAGTGTGAATACCAAAAGATGTAAGGTTAATAATTATAGTCCCACATACTTGTGACACTTCCGCCTTGGTCAAATTAGTGTCAAACACATGAAAAAACTTCATGGCCAAGATGACCAAGACTCCGTTCTCCAGAACAATGGAGCGAGCGACCAACTTGTTGGAAATAATACATACGGATGTGTGCGGTCCAATGAGCGTTGAAGCTCGAGCTGGCTATCGTTATCTTCTCACCCTCACTGATGACTTAAGTAGATATGGGTATGTCTACTTGATGAAACACAAGTCTGAGACCTTTGAAAAGTTCAAGGAATTCAGAGTGAGGTGGAGAATCAACATGACAGGAAAAATAAAGTTCTTACGATCAGATCGTGGAGGAGAATATTTGAGTCACGAGTTTGGTATGCACTTAAGGAAATGTGGAATTGTTTCACAACTCACGCCGCCTAGAACACCTCAGCGTAATGGTGTGTCCGAACGCCGTAATCGCACTCTATTGGATATGGTGCGATCTATGATGTCTCTTACCGATTTACCGCTATCATTTTGGGGTTATGCTTTAGAAACAACCACATTCACTTTAAATAGGGCACCGTCTAAATACGTTGAGACGACACCGTATGAATTATGGTTTGGGAAGAAACCTAAGCTGTCGTTTCTAAAAGTTTGGGGATGCGATGCTTATGTCAAGAAACTCCAACCTGAAAAGCTCGAACCCAAGTCGGAAAAATGTGTCTTCATAGGATACCCTAAGGAAACCATTGGGTATACCTTCTACCTTAGATCCGAAGGCAAGATCTTTGTTGCCAAGCATGGATCCTTTCTGGAGAAAGAGTTTCTCTCAAAAGAAGTAAGTGGGAGGAAAGTAGAACTTGATGAAGTATTGCCTCTTGAATCAGAAAGTAGCGCAGCTCAGGAAAATGTTACTGTGGTGCCTGCACCGACTAGAGAGGAAGTTAATGATGATGATCAAGGAACTTTGGATCAAGTTGCTAGTGAACTTCGTAGGTCCACAAGGGCACGTTCCGCACCAGAGTGGTACGACAACCCTGTCCTGGAAATCATATTGTTAGACAACGGTGAACCTTTGAACCATGACGAAGCGATGGCGGGCCCAGATTCCAACAAATGGCTTGAAGCCATGAAATCCGAGATAGGATCCATGTATGAAAACAAAGTATGGACTTTGACAGACTTGCCCGATGATCGGCGAACCATAGAAAATAAATGGATCTTTAAGAAGAAGACTGAGGCGGATGGTAATGTGACCATCTATAAAACTCGGCTTGTCGCTAAGGGCTATCGACAAGTTCAAGGCGTTGACTACGATGAGACTGTCGGTGTCAAAACAGGCGGATCTCAGGTAGGGGGTCCCAAACTGTGCGTCTAAGGCTAATGGTAATAGGAGGCGGGGGACACAATGTTTACCCAGGTTCGGGCCCTCTCTATGGAGGTAATACCCTACTTCCTACTTGATTGATCTTGATGAGGTGAGTATTCAAGAGTTGATCTACCACGAGATCATAGAGGCTAAACCCTAGAAGCTAGCCTATGATTATGATTGTTGTTGTCCTACAGACTAAACCCTCCGGTTTATATAGACACTGGAGATGGCTAGGGTTACATAGAGTCGGTTACAGAGAAGGAGATCAACATATCCGAATTGCCAAGCTTGCCTTCCACGCAAAAGAGAGTCCCACCCGGACATGGGATGAAGTCTTCAATCTTGTATCTTCAAAGTCCAACAGTCCGGCACAAGTACATAGTCCGGCTGTCCGAGGACCCCCTAATCCAGGACTCCCTCAGTAGCCCCTGAACCAGGCTTCAATGACGATGAGTCCGGCGCGCAGATTGTCTTCGACATTGCAAGGCGGGTTCCTTCTCCGAATACTCTATAGAAGATTTTGAACACAAGGATCATGTCCAGCTCTGCAAAATAAATTCCACATACCACCGTACAGAGTACAATAATTCACGAGTCTAATCTGCCGACAATTTCACAGCGTGTCATCACGCCACGACCCGGTTATTATGCGAACCGTTTTTCCCAGCCTGCTACTGCACGTATTGCGAGGCGGTTTTATTGGCACGTCTTGTCGAAGCAGAGATCGTGTTCCCCTTATCACGGGGTCCTCATCAATAGGGGTGTGGGTAACCCAATCGTGCCGTTAGTATGGCTCCTCGATTTTAGGCAAGTTCCAAACAGCCACGCGGAGGACGCTCCCTCCCTTCCCCTACCTCAAGTTCCAACACCCAAGGTTTGGGTTAAGCGCTCTGGATCTTCAACCATGTCCGGATCCAACCTTCAAGGCCGGTGGATGGCCTCTTCTATTACCAAGGAGGACATCAAGAATCTTAGGGAGTCTAGGTATCTGACCGTCGAAATCCCCCATAGGCTACCTGCTCAAGGGAAGGTTATCCCCACTCCCGAACCCAACGAGAGTGTTGTATTTGTTTCCCACTTCCTCCGAGGGCTAGGCTAGTCTTGATCCCTTCGTAAGAGGGCTCATGTTCTATTATGGGCTAGATTTCCCTGATCTAGTTCCAGATTCCATCCTTCACATCTCGTCGTTTATCGTCGTGTGTGAGGCCTTCCTCCGCATAACCCCACACTTCGGCTTATGGCTCAATACCTTCAATGTGATGCTGAAGATGATTGATGGGCGACATGCGGAGTGCGGAGGCGCTATAATAAGCAGAGGTGCCAACGCCCCATGGCCAAAGGGTTCCTTCCACGAGGTGTCCGACCTATGGCAATGGGAGTGGTTTTACATTACAACACCCTGAGGTACAAAGCGGGCAGCCGCCCCAGCCTTCCGCTCTGCCCCTCCGCCCCAACTGGCATCGTGGGTCAACAAAGGGCTAGACTGGGGGCCAGCGAATGACGTGCTGACACTTCAAAGCCGCATCCGAGATCTTAAGAGGGACATCAATCTTGTCAAAGTAATGCAAGTAATGTTAGTTCGTCGGGCCCTGCCTTGCCAGTATCGATCTCTCCGTACGTGGGAGTTCAACCCGGAAGGACCGCGAACCATTCAACACTTCTTCGGCGTGACGCTCGAAGGGATATATCGTTTATTCTTCAGATCACGAATAAAGTGTCCGGACACCACCGAGGATGCGGGTCTGAGCTGCAACCGTCCAGATACCCAAGTAAGTAACTCCGCGACCGAACATGCTGTTATTATATTTGTCACAACATCATTCTGAAAAATTGCCCTCCGCTAGGACTGGATAAGAAAGGCGGAGAGGATGAGGTGTTTGGCCCCTCTTCCCAAAGGCTCACCGGATCCTGTACTAACCAGGATGCTGGCTCCCGCACCCTATCAAGTGCCATCAGGTGAAGGCGAGGAGAGGAATAGAGAATCCGAAAGCGGGCTTCATACATTACACATCCAAACCGGGGGAATTAGTGCCTCCGCGAAGGAGGATGATCGGGGAGGTGATTCTAGAATCCCCTCTCCCCACGGGAAGAAAAGGACGGCCTCTGAAGACATGGAAACGGAGGTTTCCAAACGAGGGAAGAAACCTTCGCCAGGGGGCCCTGCCCCGGAGGGCGTCCTTACCGCACAGTGCCCGCAAGGGGGCCAGCCATCAATCGAGCTGTAAGTGAACCAAGGCACTTTGGTAAATATATCCTGCTTTTTCTCTGAGAATAACAACCGAGACATAGTTTTGCAGTCCGGCTCATAGCCCTTCTCAACAAAGTTCGTCTTCGGGGGATCTTCTTCCGGAGATGATGGAGAGCGAAACGCCTCCCCCTATTTCCCCTCCTCGTGAGACAGAAAACCCTGAGGTGTCGTCACGGAGGATTTCTCTTGATCTGCAAAGGCCAGAAGGTAACCCTTCGGCCGCCCGATGTCTGGGGTTCTCGAAGGGAGTCCTGGATTAGGGGGTATCCGGACAGCGGGACTATATACTTTGGCCCGACTATTGGACCATGAAGATACAAGACTCAAGACTTCGTCCCGTGTCCGGATGGGACTCTCCTTTGCATGGAAGACAAGCTTGACGATCCGTATAATAGATTTCCTTCTTTGTAACCGACTGTATATTCCTAGCCCTCCGTGTCTATATAAACCGGAGGGCTTAGTCCTTAGAGACACAATCATAATCATCATAGGCTAGCTTCTAGGGTTAGCCTCTATGATCTCGTGGTAGATCAACTCTTTTAATACACATATCATTAATATCAATCAAGCAGGAAGTAGGGTTTTACCTCCATCGAGAGGGCCCGAACCTGGGTAAAACATCGCGTCCCTTGCCTCCTGTTACCACCAGCCTTAGACGCACAGACCGGGACCACCTACCCGAGATCCGCCGGTTTTGACACTGACATTGGTGCTTTCATTAAGAGTTCCTATGTGTCGTCGCTGCAAGGCTCAATGGCTCCTTCAATCATCAACAAAAACGCGGTCCAGGGTGAGACTTTTCTCCCCGGACAGATCCTCGCGTTCGGTGGCTTCGCACTGCAGGCCAATTCGCTTGGCCATCTGGAGCAGATTGATAGCTACGCCCCTGGCCATCAGGTCAGGTTCGGAAACTTGAACTACACGGCCGATATCCGCGGAGACTTGATCTTCGACGGATTCGGGCCTACGCCAGGAGCGCCGAACGGTCACGATGAGCACGGCTTAGACCTGCTGTAGGACAATACTCGGGATATCGCACCTGCAGGAGCTCCGGACCTAAATCCGGAGGAGATTGCGTCATTGGAGGATGGGTGGATGGACCCCGCCTCGGAGGCCGCACACTCATCAACGGTAGAGCCGAACACGGACTTCACCTCCAAGGAAGCCTGTGACGCCGGACCCCCGGACTCGAGTCCGGCTATGGGTTCCAGTCCGCCCACCCCCAAGCCCACCGAATCTGGTTGGGCTTCAGTAATGGAGTTCACCGCTATGATATCTTCCAAAGACTCACCCTTCGCCACATGTCAACTCATTAAAGTCTCTCTTTGTCGAGACTCTTGGCGAACTATGTCCGCCGAGGGAAGCAAAGCGATGAGGAAATTCGTTGCCCACCCACCACCCACTTCATTGCCATGATCGATGATTTGACCGACGTGCTTGACTTCGACTCTGAAGACATCGACGGTTTGGACGACGATGTAGGAGAAGAACAGGAACCACCGCCCACAGGGCTCTGGACAGCCACCTCCTCACATGATATATATATATGGTGGATACTCCAAACGAAACCAATGGCGATGAGGCAATGGAGGATAACCCCCCAAGGAAGAAAGCAAAGCATGGGCGTCATCGGCGCCACTCCAAGCCCCGCCCAACAATACCGGCACAGGCGTCAAAAACAATCCGGACGGTGCCGAAGATGAATAAAATCCCGATCAGCCTACCTTCGAGCTGCCTGGACAGGTGACGGGCGGATATTTGGAGGAGGACTACCACATGCCCACCTCCGAAGACGAGGTGAGCCTTGGCGACGATGAATTCGGCGTGCCTGAGGATCCCGCAGAGCAAGTTCGCTTTGAGCGACGGCTTATGACCACGGCGAAAAGCCTGAAAAAGAAGCAGCAGCAGCTCAAAGCTGACCAAGATTTCTTTACAGACAGATGGACCAAGGTCCTGGCCACCGAGGAATACGGACTCGACTGCCCCACCAATGGGTACAAAAGCACAATTCGCTACCTCAACCTAAGAAGGAGGACCTAAAGCCCACACCCTGACGCCAACACACCATGGTCTGGGGCAAGACGCATGAAACGTGAGGCAGCATCCACAAACCTCGACGCAATAGTCATAAGCGTCACAAAAATAATGATGACGACCAAGACAAAGGAGTTGGTGCCAAATTCAGCGGCCCCCAGTCCGGTCAGCGGAAAAAGAATAGCTCAAGCCTATCCGGCCCGAGCAGCATACTCGATCAACCATGTGAAATTCATGGTACCCCTAGAAGGGCGGCCAAGCATACCAATAGAGAATGCCGGATCCTCAAGACAAAACGGCCGGTCGTGCGCCAGAAACAATGAAGGGAAGTCTCAAACAATGAGAAGCCTACCCAATATGGCGAGGTCAAAGGAAGATCCTCCGCAGTACAAAATTACGGCCGATCATGTCCGATCACATTGACCGTTCGGACAACATCAACCATAGCAATTTAATTGCACTTACCGTCGACCAAATAATTTGCGGGTTCCATCTCACACGAGCCCCTATGGGCATAAACCCATTAATAACATCTTCTAAAAGATGCCTGGTGCAAAGGCCAAGTTTTACAGGCCCACCACCCTAGTGGTTGTCTTCGGATCACCAAACAAATACCATGCCGAAGAATAAGTCTCCGGCATTGTCCCCTTATACAGTAACTACCATATACTATTGGGACAAACCGCGTTGGCTAGACTTAACGGGGTACAACATCAGGCCAAACCCGCATGACATAGTCACAATTATGGGCAAGGCCGGACTCCACCCTCAGAGTGGAAATCATACCGCCGCTGGAATAGCGAGTTGTGCCCATTTATCAAATTTTGATTCGACAGCCAACTACCCAGACACCAACTGAGGAGCCCGAGCTACTTTATGGCATGATAGCCTGGTTCGGCCAGGATCCGATCAGGCACCAGCGGTTCAACCACAATATGACATGCAACTGCCTTTAAGCATTTGTCTTTACAGACTGACTTTTGCGTAGAACAGGACTGGCGACATGGAATCAGCTCGGACGCACAAGGCGGGAACACATAAGTACCCCCCGTCCCCAAGGAGATAGTCCGGATACACTTCGGATCCACACACAGCCTCCTCCAGTCCGGCCACGATAGGTTCCGCCATCATACCTCTTTTCATACGCATAAACCATACTCATACGCATAGACATGTCACTCTACTACAATACGTAGACTAAAATAACACTCACCGACCGTCGTTCCTCATTGACGCCCTTTTCTTCGTCATAACGGCACCCGCACATAGTGTCATGCCCCACTATGCTAGGGGCTTCATAGCACCCATAATATGGCAACAAAGTCCGGCCACCTTTTCGGTCGCTCGGCACCCCGAACTTATAGCACTATATGCATCAGCTCTGAATCATGTCTTGGGTCATTAGTTGGGTTTGCCGGCTCCCATGTTTGGGTACCTTACGTTCCACTCTATCGGCTAAGGTAGCACTGGGAGAACTACTTCGATTGTGTCCCGGTTCTTTCGGACGAGCACCTAAGTAGAGAAAGCCGAAAACTGACTGTCATGATATAGCGAGAGCTGGTCAGCTGTTCGAGAGGTTGTAAAATCTTTAAAGATTTATTCCGCATAATGCCATTATAAATGCAAAGTGCGATAGATCGGTCTTCCGATCAGGCGCCATTAGAGCCCCTCGTATGGTCTTTCGAACACCAGGGGCTGCGCCTACCATACTCGAATTCCTATAGCTAAGTGAGAGTGATAAAGCCCTATAGTCTGATTGCCTAGTTCGCGGTGATGAACACCTCCTTCAAAGGACCCAAAAATGGGATAAAAGAGTGTTCAGGTACGTCCCGAACACCCCTATACTTTCTACGTGGGGGCAAAAGCCGGCGACTGGCCAACTCTCAGGATTTATATATACTAGACGACCACACAGGAAGAAAAAATGTTCACATAACAAGCAATAGACAATAAAAGTGCTAGTATCCCACATTACAAAGGACAACACGACTGCCTTCAGGGAAATATAGTGTCTTTCGTACATTGATCCGCCACAAGGCAGGCTCCTTTCAGGACACCTTCATAATATAATTCAGGCTTGCGATGCTCCTTACCCTCTGGCGGTCCTTCGGTCATCAACTTCTCAGCATCAAGCTTCCCCTGGTGCACCTTCGCACGGGAAAACGCCATGCATGCACCCTCTATACAGACCGATCGCTTAATGATGTTGAGTCGAGGGCAAGCACCCACAACCCGCTTCACGAGTCCGAAGTAACTGCTTGGATTTGGCTCAGCAGGCCATAGCCGGACAACTAAGTCCTTCATGGCTAGTTTGGCCGCCTGGTGCAGTTCGACCAGCAGCTTCAGCTGATCGATAAAGGGCACCGGATAATTCCGCGCCAAATACTGCGACCAGAAATGCTTCTCCGCACACTTCTTCTCCTCGGCCCGGTAGAATTGGGCAGCATCAGATATGCTGTGCGGCAGGTCCGCAAACGCGCCTGGAGAAACTAGAATTCAACTTGTCGCTTAGAGTTCCTCCCATTACTATGTAAAAATTGTTTTAAGTGCAAAAGGCGTTACCAGCCGCAACCCTCTATGCCTCCTGAGTGTCTTTTAGAGCACCTCGGGCTTCTTCCCGAGCATCATCTGCGGCTTGGAGAGCTTGGACGAGTTCGGATTCTTTCCCTGCTAGACTCTGCTCCAAATCTCGCCTTTCTTCACGACCTCCTGGAGCTCTCTCTCAGCTTCTATGACCCTGGCCTCATGCTTCTCACGAAGAGCCTGCTCGGTGGCAGCCTTCTTGTCGGCTTCGGCCACAGCCTTCTTTAGTGCCTCAATTTCGGCACTCGCTCCTAGAGCATACAATACAAATATTTTCATCAGGCACAACTACACGTTCGTGCCCAACCTAGCAAAAGGTTTCGACATATCTTGCTTGTCCTCCAACTGCTTCTTCACGCGGCCAAGTTCTTCTTCAGCCCTTTCCAGACTCTGCTTTAGTCCGGACACCTCTGCATTATGAAAGGCGATCATCGCCATGATCACTGCTTTTCAAACAAAGGGATATACGTCATTAACTGAGTCTCCTGCAAAGCGGAGATTCCCTGTCCGGCTCTCTCTCTCCTTCACCGGACAGTGCATCAGGGGCTACTACTCATACCATGAAAATCTCCAAAGGTTTCTAAAAAATTACCTCAAAGCCTTTTATAAGGCTAAGATAGGATTCATTCAGCCCGCTCTCAGCAGACTGAATCTTCTCAATCACCGCACCCGTGAGGGCGCGATGTTCATCGACGATGGACGCACTTTTTAGCGCTGTCGATAGACCACCCGGCAACTCGGCTTGGACAGAGGTTGCTGGTGGAGCGGGCTTGCCTCCCTCCGTCAAGGGGGGCTGCTCGCCCAATCCTGGAGCTTTAAAGGTCTCTAGGGCCGTGTCCGGCTGCGGGCCGAATCCAAGATCGCTCCCGCCATTGACATTCATGGGAACAGCTGCTCCCATGTATTCGGCCCCAGAGATATGCCCTCCCTGGTCCGGGCCCTGCTGAGACGACACCTCGGTGTCGCGCCTAGGCTTCGGGGAAGGGGCCTTTGGAGGCGTCTCGCTCTCCAGGGCATCTGAGCTCAGCGAATCCTCCGAGGAGACTGTTTGCCGCGATACCTTGCCGGGCTGCACAAAGTATGGCGACGGTTAAACTACTACATCCTAATAACCCCGGGCACATATGCGTGTTCGGACTTTGTGTACTCACCACTTTACCAGGGGCTGGGCCCTGGGATCCCACTCCGGGCTGCTATTGGCAGCCGTGGTAGACGCCTCCGGGAGGGAAATTTTCCCCCTCTTTGGCGACTCGGCCTCCAGGTATGAGGAAGCCGTCCTTTTCTTCCCTACCCCCGTGGAGGACTCGTCTTCTTCCTCCTCCTCTTCATGTTCGGAGGAGGGATGATCGCTGGAGTCTTCGGATTTTGCGTCCGAAGCGTCATGGCGACGGAGGCTGCTCCGGGTCTTCTTGACCTTCTTGGAGGCCTCTTTCTTCGGTGCCTCGTAAGGCGCTGGGACCAGCATCTTCATCAAAAGAGGTCCCGCCGGTTCCTCCGACAGCGTGGCCGGACAATGAATCTGCCCCACCTTCTTTGTCCATTCCTGGGATAATTGCAGAAAGCACAATAAGGCATCTCCCTCGGGATACGCCAGCTAAACATGGATAGATAGAACATAGCAATGACTTACCGGACTTGCGGAGCGGGACAGTTGATGCCCGCGGTCTTTGGCGGAGCCCGGCCACGGCTTGCTGGACTTGAAGAGCACCTTCCAAATGTCCTTGTGTGAGGAGCCGTAGAGCTCTCGTAATGTCTGGTGCTCGGCTGGGTCGTATTCCCACTAGCCACAGACTCGGTGCTGGCAAGGGAGAACCAGGCAAACTAATATCACCTGGACTACATTAACGAGCTTGACATCCTTGTCTACCACGCCCGACGCTGCGGTCCGGAGCACCGATACTCATCGGAGGAGGATTCAGTTCAGCCCTTCTTGGGCTGTGACGTGAGCCGCAATGGGGCTCCGGATCTGAATTCGGGAGCAGCGGTCCACTTTTTACCACGCGGTTCAGTGATATAGAACCACTTCTGTTGCCACTCCTTGACGAAATCATTGAAGGCGCCCGTCGGCCATGTGACCTTGGGCATCTTACTCACCATGGCGCCGTCGTGCTCGGCGTGCTCGCCATTCACCACCTTGGGCTTCACGTTGAAGATCTTCAGCCATAAGCCAAAGTGGGGGGAAATACGGAGAAAGGCCTCACACACGATGATAAATGTCGAGATGTTAAGGAAAGAATTGGGGGACAGATCATGAATATCAATCCCGTAATAATACATGATGTCGCGAACAAATGGGTGAAGGGGAAACCCGAGGCCGCGGACAAAATGAGGAAGAAAAACGACCCTCTCGTGGGGCTCCGGAGTGGGGATGATCTGTCCCGCCGGCGGAAGACGGTGGCCGATTTTATTAGCTAGGTACCCGGCCTCTCGGAGTTTTTTGATATCCCTCTCCCGGACAGTAGAGGCCATCCATTTGCCTCCTGCTCTGGATCCGGACATCTTCGGAGAACCTCTCTTCGGTGGAGAAGAAGAGTGCTTGGGCGCTAGGGTTCGAGCAAAGGGGAATGGACTAGCGGAAGGGAAAGGCATGGGTAAAGAGGAAGAGATCTTATCTCTTTATAGAGGCGGTAAAAGCTTTTTCGCCTCCCCACTTGCCTAGTGGAACCCGCTCGTTCCACACTCGCCGCGATTAGCGGTGCGGTTGGGCTACCCGTGCCCGTATTAATGAAAACCCCGCGATAAGGGGAACACGATCTCCGCTTAGACGAGACCCCCTCACAACATGTGCGGTGATTGGTAGTAGAGAGACAGTTCAATAATGACTCGTCCATGATGCTATGCCATGCTATCCAAAGATGTCAGCAGATTATGTTTGTGGAATATCGTTTTCTCCATGATGGCATGTGAAGATCATCTTGCAGATCCGGACACGATTTAAGTGTTTGGTAATTACTTTGGAATATTCGGAGATGGAGCCCGCCTTGCAATGCCGAAGACAATCTACGCGCCGGACTCATCGCCATTGAAGCCTGGTTCAGGGGCTACTGAGGGAGTCCTAGATTAGGGGGTATCCGGGCAGTCGTACTATATACTTTGGTCGGACTATTGGACCGTGAAGATACAAGACTCAAGACTTCGTCCCGTGTCCGGATGGGACTCTCCTTTGCGTGGAAGACAATCTTGGCGATCCGGATAATAGATTTCCTTCTTTGTAACCGACTCTGTGTAAACCCTAGCCCCCTCCGGTGTCTATATAAACCGGAGGGTTTAGTCCTTAGAGACACAATCATAATCATCATAGGCTAGCTTCTAGGGTTTAGCCTCTATGATGTCGTGGTAGATCAACTCTTGTAATACTCATATCATCAATATCAATCAAGTAGGAAGTAGGGTTTTACCTCCATCGAGAGGGCCTGAACCTGGGTAAAACATCGTGTCCCTTGCCTCCTGTTACCATCAGCCTTAGACGCACAGATCGGGACCCCCAACCCGAGAACCGCCGATTTTGACACCAACACTCGGCTCCTAAGGAGACCAATAGAAAAAGCCCGGGACTATCCGGTGTACAACCGGACGCATTGATGGATCTTTTGGAGCAAGCGGCTATCTCAGAGGCACATCGTACCTTAATGGGTATGGTGGTTGAGAGGATCTCATCTGCCAAAAGCGGGTTTAATGAAGCTTTTACGAGCCTACTAAGAGGCTTTGAGGTACGCAAAGAAATATATATATTTTTGATTGTACCGCACACTCTAGGTGTGCTCTTTGTAGATAGTAGCCCCTGAGACTCTGGTTGCCGTCCAGAGGTGGCACGTAGAGGATCATAGTCTCAGGTAATGATAGCGCTGCTTTCATGCGCAAGCGGCTGAGGATCCAGCGGCTGGCTGGACTGCTGATTTTGCCAAATTGAGGCGGCAGCTTGACGTGGCGGATGCGTACATCACGCTTGTGAACAAGCGGCTTGACGAGGCACTGGGTATGTATATTCAGCGAATATTAAGAGGAGCATGATGCCAGTATTTATAATATGCTCTGATTGCAGATGGAGGTGCCGCTGTGGAGACCCTTCGGGCAGAACTTGCCCGAGCCAAGGAACAAGCCAGAGAGATATGCCGCTCAAGGCGGTCAAGAGTTAAAAGCCGAACTGGCTGCTCATCCCCAGAGCGAAGATAAAATAGTCAACATGGCCCTTGAGCTGCAAAATGCCGCCAGCGGATATGAGCTCCTCGAAAGGGAAAGCCACTACTAGGAAAAGGGCTATAGATAATATGGACATTAATGGCGCACCACACATGTGGTGCGCCACTACTATATACTAATGGCACCATGTGTTGGCGCGCCATTAGTGTCGAAATACTAATGGTGCATCACATCCGTGGTGCGCCACTACTAACAATTTTTTTTATTTTTTTTCAAAACTAGTAATGGCGCACCACGGGATAGTGTGCCATTACTAGTTAAACTAGTAATGGCGCACCACACCCTCCGTGTGCCACTACTATTTTTTTTCAATTTTTTTTTCAAAATTAGTAATGGCGCACCGTGTTTGTGTGGTGCACCATTACTAGTTTAACTAGTAATGGCGCACCACCCCCATGGTGCGCCATTACTAACTTTGACCAAAAATTCCACCGAATGCACCCCCCGGTGGACCGCCTTTTCAGTTTTAACAAAACTAAAAGAAAATGATAGAAATGTCAAAAAAATAAAAGAAAATAAGTTTCCCATGTGATATGTGGTCTACTTGTTGGGAAATTTAAAAATATGAATTTTGACTTTATTTGCAAAATCTCTGTGGAATTTGTAAAATGGGCATAACTTTTGCATACGAACTCGGATTAAAAAGTTTTTTATATGAAAAATCATCTACTCGAAAAGTTACATCCAAATTGAACCGCGTGAACGCTGTTCAAGATTTTCAGAATCCCCAAAAACCTAACAGAATAAAAGATACGGGGTTTTTAAGACATCGAGGGGGGGAATGGAAAAATTCAAACTTACTAGTGGCGCACCATTTGCTAGGTGCGCCACTAGTAACTGAAAAAAATTGGTTTCGAATTTTTTTTGGAATTTTTTTTCAAAAAATGATACGTAATATGACCGAGAAGTTTGAAATATTTTTCAAAATTTCATCATACTCATGAACATGAACAAAGTCCTAGACATCAACAATGTTTAATAGGATTGATATGATAGATATATCAACAAGTGCCTGTTAAGTGAAGTGGTGCTGTGGTTGGATAGAATCATGGGTTAAGCATGCTCGGGCTGGAGTAGTGTGAGGATGGGTGACCTTCCGGGAAGTTTGACCACTTAGTGCGATTTGACTTGAGATTAAGCATATTGACCCGAGATTAAGCCATAGTGACCCGAGATTAAGAAAAAAAAACGAAAAAAAATGAATAAAAAAACGAAAAAAAATTGAAAAAAAATTGTTAGTAATGGCGCACTTCTATGTGGTGCACCATTACTAAGTCAGATAGTAATGGCGCACCGTGTGATATACTAATGGTGCACTCCCTGGTGCGCCATTAGTATCTGGTATACTAATGGCGCACCAGGGCTGCACCATTAGTATTAATTACTAATGGCGTGATGCTAGTGGCGCACCTGTAGTGCGCCATTAGTAGCCAAAACAGGTGCGCCACTAGCAGGCCTTTTCCTAGTAGTGAGCCAAGCAAAAATGGCTGACCTAAAGGCCTTCGACGCAGCCGAGGAAACACGCCCAAATAAGAGCACAAGGACGAGCTTCGCTGCCGAGATATCGCGGCCGGAAGCCCTTCTTATTATGACGGTTCGCGATCCTAAGTATGCCCCTCTATATTGGATTTAGCAAAGAGTGCTACTAACGCGACTGAGTATTTCAAAGATCAGAAAGATCATGAAGTGGAAAGATTGTTCTGGTCGCAGTTCAGTAATCCAAGGCATCCACTGTTGTTGAATGAGCAAATGGCCGAGTGGGACGAGCTCCATAGGTTGTCCAGGCTTGCCATGAAGACTGTTATGGATCATCTATGGCTGAAGGAACCAAGTCCGGATAGCTATTTTGGTTTAGTGCAATGATTTCTTCGTGTTGTGCCACATATCGACGCTGCTAAGAGGTCGGCGTGCATAGAAGGTGCACGGATGGCTCTTGCCCATGTTAAGACATATTGGGCGAAGAGGGAGGCCACCGCTGTTGCAACCAGGGGTCCGCCTGAGGGCCAGGACTCGCCCGAGCACTATTTCGAAGAAGTCCTAGAAGGTGCCCATTTAATAGAGGCTCAATGCTCAAAGAATACCATGTTCCAGTGACATGTATCTTGATTGTAAAAACAATGCTATTTTGATTATAAAGGCTATATTTATACTTTTTCCCACGAAGTATTATAGTGCCTCCTGTGCGGCCGTTATGTATGTATGTATATAACCTGAAAGTTTGCAGTCGTCAGCTTCAGCCCCCACGCATATAATGCGGGGGTGTTCGGTAAAGTGCGTAGTCACACTTGATCCAACGTCTTGGTCCGTTTAAGGAGGTGATAGCACGGCGAACAAGGCAATCGGACTATATAGCTTTAACACTTTCACTTAGCCATAGGAGTTTGACGGTGGGGCTACTATATAGCCCCTGGTACTTATGCGGTCATCCGAATACGATGCGCGTACATACTTGACCGGGAAACCAGTCCTTCGTTAATGCGGAGGAATCGCGAAGATTCCACTGATTCATCGAGTGGTTGACCAGTCTCTCACTTTATCATGACACCGCCGCTTTCATCGAGGTGCTCATCCAGGTGAACCAGGGCACAATCGTAGTAGTTCTCCCGGTGCCACCTTAGCCGATAGAGAAGAACGTAAGGTAGAAAAACACGGGAGCCGGGAAAACCCAACTATTGACCAAAGACATGATTCAGAGCTGATGCATATAAGGCCGAACTCGCGACGCTGAACACTCCCGAAGGTATTCGGACATTAAAACATATACTAGGCTGAGTATCTCCCTCAATAATGAGCCCTGAATATCCAGGTACGTGCATTAATCTGGCGTGACGAAATGCCAATAACGCCAGTATCCCTCTCGGTTATTTTAAGTGCCCGGAGGGTGTGAAGCAACAAAAGACAATAAAAAGGGTTTACACAGGGTCTTAATCTAAAAAGAAACCTTTGAACGGGCCCCTGCTGCACGTCTGCGCCTTTGTCTTTGTTGTGCCGTATCCTGGAAGGGTGTAGCACGATGATCATCTATAAAAAAGAAAAACCCAGGTGAAAGAATCTGGTGTGATCATGCGAAAATTTGGTTATTCTTAATGAACCATGAAAATGCAATCTATTATTGTATTAATAGGGTCGAGCCAAACTATGGGCCCTTTTACATGCAGGCAGCGCCTAGCACCACATATGGGGGTATATTCATCGACCCAAGCTCAGGTGTATCTGGGCTTCTACAACTAGTGGTGCACCGGACACGTCTAGCCATGTCCGTGATCTTTACGACCAATCATTTGTTCAGATTGGAGAGGCCGGTCAGTGGTTCGGCTGCTAGAGCTGCCACATATTCTTCTGCACGTAGGGAACGCTCTGTATTTCCACTAATTGTGATGACGCCACGTGGACCGGGCATCTTAAATTTAAGATAAGCGTAATGTGGAACTGCATTGAAACGAGCGAAGGTCGTTCTTCCGAGTAGTGCATGGTAGCCGCTTCGGAATGGAGCAATGTCGAAGATTAGTTCTTCGCTTTGGAAGTTGTCGAGAGAACCGTATACAACCTCTAATGTTAGAGAGCCCGTATAGCAGGCCTCTATGCCTGGTATTACTCCTTTAAAGGTAGTACTACTTTGGCTGATTCTTCACGGGTCTATCCCCATTTTGCAGATAGTGTCCTGATATATCAGATTAAGACTACTGCCGCCGTCCATAAGGACTCGGGTGAGATGGTATCCATTTATTATTGGGTCGAGCACCAAGGCAGCCAAACCTCCATGCCGGATACTAGTCAGATGATCCGTGCGATCGAAAGTGATCGGGCAGGCCGACCATAGGTTGAATCTGGGGGCGACGGGTTCAATAACAGATATGCCTTGAGTGCGCTGTTATGCCCTCTTCGGGTATGTGGGTTGCGTAAATCATGTTCACTGTTTTACCTCTGGTGGGAATTTTTTCTGTCCCCCAGTGTTCGGCAGGCGAGGCTCGTCCTCGTATTCACTTGGCTTCTCCCTCCCCTTGTGTTTGGCGTTTAGCTTGCCGGCCTGCTTGAAGACCCATCATTCTCTGTTGGTGTGATTTGCAGGTTTTTTGGGGGTGCCATGAATCTAACATGATCTGTCCAGAATTTTGTTTAGGCTGGACGGCCCATCTCTCCTGCCTTTAAATGTCTTTTTCCGTTGATCGGGTCAAGAGCCCCTAAATCCGACATTTACCGCCGTGTTGTCTGGGCTGTCTTCATTGTTTTGATGCTTGTTTTTATTGTATCATGGCTTCCCATTGCCATCCCTGACTTTGGATGTGCCTGGGTCACTGGTGCCGCTGCGGGCCAACCAACTGTCCTCGCCCATGCAAAAGCGGGTCATAAGGCTTGTTAGGGCTGCCATTGTCCTCGTCTTTTCCTGGCCGAGGTGTCTGGCGAGCCATTCGTCCCGGACACTATGCTTGAAAGCCGCTTAGGCTTCGGCATCCGGGCAGTCGACGATTTGATTCTTCTTGGTGAGAAATCTGTTCCAAAGCATACGGGCTGACTCTCCGGGTTGTTGAGTTATGTGTCTTAGATCGTCTGCATCTGGAGGTCGGACATAGGTCCCTTGAAAATTAGCCCTGAAAGAATCCTCAAGTTCCTCCCAACTTCCAATTGAGTTTTTGGGGAGGCTTTTCAACCAGTGCCGAGCTGGTCCTTTCAACTTGAGGGGCAGGTATTAGATGGCGTGGAGATCATCTCCGCGAGCCATGTGGATGTGAAGAATAAAGTCCTCAATCCAGACCGCAAGGTCTGTCGTTCCGTCGTATGCCTCTGTGTTTACGGGTTTAAATCCCTCTCGAAATTCATGATCTAGCACCTCATCGGTGAAGCACAGGGGGTGTGCGGCACCCCTGTATTTGGATGTGTTATGGCATGCTTCGGATGGTTGTAGTGTTCGGTGTTGATTCCGAGCTGGTATTCGATTAGTATAGTCGTTTTGGTGGCCGTGATCCTGCGCCGGAGCACGCTTCCTAGATCCATAGATGGACCTAGCCATACTGGCTTTTTTGTCCAGGTGCTCACGTAAATTGTGTGCTGACTTGTGTGCGGTGTCATTAGCCGCCCTGTCGCGGCCACGGGGTGGTCGGTCCGGAAGATCGGCCATATTATTTTTCGGCGGAATGGGCTCTATAGCCTCGTCGTCGAATTCAGGCAGCAGCTTGCGCTTTGGGTAGATCTTTGTGTGGCGATTGCCACCGTATTTTTCGTCAGTGTCGAGAACTTTGTTCCGTCTGCGGTTGAGCGTATCCTACGTGGCCTTAAGCCTTTGCTTCTGCTTCTTCAAGATCCTCGCTGTGGCGATAAGCCTTCTATGGAGGTCCTCTTGTTCCAAGTGCTTTTCCGGGATGATGAGTGCATCGTCGTCCGGACTGTTCTCCTCTCCGAAGACAGGTTTATGAGTTTTATCTCCGCCATCGCTATGATCGGACAGCGACCCTGCACTATGTTCCCGCCCTCGGTTCATCCCGCCCATCGCTGGGTCCATGGGGTCGTCGTTGCCTTTGGAGTCGACCGGGGTATTATTCTTTCTTGCGTTGTTATCACTATTTTTGCTGTGGCGGGATTTAGAGCGGCGCCGACATCGTCGCTTTGGTTGCTTCTCAATAGGATTATCCTCCATTGCATCATCGCCCTTGCTTCCTTTTGGTGTGTCCACCATATATATATATATATATATATATATATATATATATCATATGATGAGGTGGTTGTCTAGCGCCCTTTGGGCGGTGGTTCCTGTTCTTCTCCGGCATTGTCATCCATACCGTCGATGTCTTCGGAGTCGAAATCAAGCATGTCGGTTGAGTCGTCGACAGTGGATATTAAGTAGGTGGTGGGTGGGGAACGAGTTTCTTTGTTGTCCGCTTCCCACTCAAGTCGGACATAGTTCGGCCAAGAGTCTCCTGACAAGGAGAGAGATTTCATTGAATTTAGTACATCGCCCAAGGGCGAGTGCTGAAAGATATCCGCGGAGGTAAACTCCATGATCGGTGCCCAATCAGATTCGGTAGGCACACATGCACGTGGTTTGGAGCTTGTGGCCGGAGATGAGTCCGAGGGTCCGATGACACGGACCTTATTAGAGGCGCACTCTGTGTTCGGCTCTATAGCCAATGAGTGTGTGGCCTCTGTGGTATGGTCTATCCACCCGTCCTCGAATGGCGCGATATGCTCCGGATCTGAGACCGGGAAGGTGCAGGTGCGTTCTCCTGAACACCGTCTGATGGCAGATCTAAGTTATGCACATCGTGACTGTTTGGCGCACCTGTCATGGGCTCGAATCCATCGAAGATCAAGTCTCCGCGGATGTCTGCTGTGTAGTTCAGGCTTCCAAACCTAAGCTGATGGCCAGGGGCGTAGCTATTGATCTGCTCCAGATGGCAAAGCAAGTTGGTCCGCTGTGCGAAGCCGCCAAATACGAAGACCTGTCCTGGGAGGAAAACCTCACCCTGGACCGCATCGTTGTGGACGATTGAAGGAGCCATCAAGCCTTACCATGATGACACAGTGGAACTCTCAATGAAAGCACCAATGTCGGTGTCAAAACCAGCGGATCTCGGGTAGGGGGTCCCGAACTGTGCGTCTAAGGCTAATGGTAATAGGAGGCGGGGGACACAATGTTTACCCAGGTTCGGGCCCTCTCTATGGAGGTAATACCCTACTTCCTTCTTGGTTGATCTTGATGATATGAGTATTACAAGAGTTGATCTACCACGAGACCGTAGAGGCTAAACCCTAGAAGCTAGCCTATGATTATGATTGTAGTTGTCCTACGGACTCAACCCTCCGGTTTATATGGACACCGGAGGGGGCTAGGGTTACACAGAGTCGGTTACAGAGAAGGAGATCTACATATCCGAATTGCCAAGCTTTCCTTCCATGCAAAGGAGAGTCCCACGCGGACACGGGACAAAGTCTTCAATCCTGTATCTTCATAGTCCAATAGTCCAGCACAAGTACATAGTCCGGCTGTCCGAGGACCCCCTAATCCAGACTCCTCGAGACCTTTCTCACCCATAGCGGTCAAGTCATCCGAATCATGTTAGAAATTGCCGCATTCTATGATTATGAGATATGGCAAATGGACGTCAAAACGGCATTCCTTAACGGTTTCCTTAAGGAAGAATTGTATATGATGCAACCATAGGGTTTTGTCGATTCTAAGAATGCTAACAAGGTGTGCAAGCTCCAACGCTCCATCTATGGGCTGGTGCAAACATCTTGGAGTTGGAACATTCGCTTTGATGAAATGATCAAAGCGTTCGGGTTTATGCAGACTTATGGAGAAGCCTGTGTTTACAAGAAAGTGAGTGGGAGCTCTGTAGCATTTCTCATATTACATGTGGATGACATACTACTGATGGGAAATGATATAGAACTTTTGAAAAGCATAAAGGCCTACTTGAATAAGTGTTTTTCAATGAAGGACCTTGGAGAAGCTTCTTACATATTAGGCATCAAGATCTATAGAGATAGATCGAGACGCCTCATCGGTCTTTCACAAAGCACATACCTTGATAAGATATTGAAGAAGTTCAATATGGATCAGTCCAAGAAGGGGTTCTTGCCTGTATTGCAAGGTGTGAAATTGACCACGGCTCAATGCTCGACCTCGACAGAAGATAGAGAAAAGATGAGTGTCATCCCCTATGCCTCGGCCATGGGGTCTATTATGTATGCCATGTCAGGTACTGCACTGATGTGAACCTTGTAGTAAGTTTGGTAGGAGGTACCAAATTAATCCCGCATGGAACACCGAGAGCGGTCAAGAATATCCTCAAGCACCGAAAGGACTAAGGATATGTTTTTGTTTATGGAGGTGACGAAGAGCTCGTCAGAAAAGGTTACGCCGATGCTAGCTTCACACGCATCTAGATGAGTTCAAGTCACAAACCGGATACGTGTATATTTTGAATGGTGGGGCAATACCTGGTGAAGTTGCAAGCAAAGTGTCGTATGGATCTACAAGTGAAGCGGAGTACATGGCAGCCTCTTGAGGCAGCACATGAAGCAATCTGGATGAAGGAGTTCATTACCGACCTAGGAGTTATTCCCAATGCATCGGGCACGATGACTCTCTTCTATGACAACACTGGAGCTATTGCCCTTGTCAAGGAGCCTAGGTTTCACAAGAAGACCAGGCATATCAAGCGTCGCTTCAACTCCATTCGTACAAATGTCCAAGATGGAGACATAGATATTTGTAAAGTGCATACGGACCTGAATGTCGCAGAAATGTTGACTAAACCTCTTCCACGAGCAAATCATGTTCAACACAAGAACTCTATGGATGTTCAATTCATCACAATGTAACTAGATTATTGACTCTAGTGCAAGTGGGAGACTGTTAGAAGTATGCCCTAGAGGCAATAATAAAATGTGAATTATCATATTTCCTTGTTCATGATAATTGTCTATTGTTCATGCTATAATTGTATTGACCGGAAACCATAATACATTTGTGAATACATAGACCACAACATGTCCCTAGTGAGTCTCTAGTTGACTTGCTCATTTATCAATAGATGGTTATGGTTTCCTGACCATTGACATTAGATGTCATTGATAACGGGATCACATCATGAGGACAATTATGTGATGGACAAGACCCAATCCTAAGCATAGCACAAGATCGTGTAATTCGTTTGCTAAGAGCTTTTCTAATGTCAAGTATCATTTCCCTAGACCACGAGGTTGTGCAACTCCTGGATACCGTAGGAATGCTTTGGGTGTACCAAATGTCACAACGTAATTGGGTGACTATAAAGTGTCTGTTGGGTTGGCACGAATCGAGACTGGGATTTGTCACTCTGTATGACGGAGAGGTATCTCTGGGCCCACTCAGTAATACGTCATCATAATGTGCTCAATGTGACTAAGGAGTTAGTCACGGGATCATGCATTACGGAACGAGTAAAGAGACTTGCCGGTAACGAGATTGAACAAGGTATTGGGATAGCGACGATCGAATCTTGGGCAAGTAACATACCGACTGACAAAGGGAATTGTATACGGGATTGATTGAATCCCCGACATCGTGGTTCATCTGATGAGATCATCGTGGAACATGTGGTAGCCAACATGGGTATCCAGATCCCGCTGTTGGTTATTGGGCGGAGAGCTGTCTCGGTCATGTCTGCATGATTCCCGAACCCGTAGGGTCTAGACACTTAAGGTTCGGTGACGCTAGAGTTGATATGGGAATTAGTATGTGGTTACCAAATGTTGTTCGGAGTCCCGGATAAGATCCCGGACGTCACAAAGAGTTCCGGAATGGTCCGGAGATAAGGATTTATATATGGGAAGTCCTTGTTCGGTTGCCGGAAGTGTTCGGGGGTTTATCGGTATTGTACCGGGACCACCGAAAGGGTTCCGGGGGTCCACTGGGAGGGTCCACCTGCCCTGGAGGGCCCTATGGGCAGAATATGGAGGGGAACCAGCCCCTTGGTGGGCTGGGCGCCAAAACCCTTTAGGGCCCATGCGCCTAGGGTTTGGGGGAAACCCTAAAAGGGGCGCCACCTTGGCTTGGGGGGCAAGCCTCCCTCCCTTGGCCACCGCCCCCCTCTAGATCCATCTGGAGGGGGTCGGCCCCCCTCTCCCTTGCCCCTGTAAATAGAGGGGAGGTGGGAGGGCTGCCGCACCGTTCCCTGGTGCAGCCCTCGCTCTCTCCAACACCACCTCCTTCTCCGTAGTGCTTGGCGAAGCCCTGCCGGAGAAATGCAAGCTCCACCACCACGCCGTCGTGCTGCCGGAGCTCTCCCTCAACTTCTACTCTTCCCTTGCTGGATCAAGAAGGAGGAGTCCCCTGGCAGTATGTGTGTTGAACACGGAGGCGCCGTTCGTTCGGCGTTAGATCGGATCTTCCGCGATTTGAATCGCCGCAAGTACGACTTCATCATCCGCGTTCTAGTAACGCTTCTGCATAGTGATCTTCAAAGGTATGAAGATGCACGTCCTCTCTCTCTCTCTTCTTGCTAGAATCTCCTAGATTGATCTTGGTGATACGTAGGAAAATTTTGAATTGTTGCTACGTTCCCCAACAATAACAAGGCCGTGCCATAAATCTGGCGTAAGCCGGCTGTAACACCCCGGATCCGATGCGCCAGGTGTCCGCCAGTTATTCGCCGTTATTGCCATGTCATGTGCTTGCGTGTTGCACTTTGCCATGTCATCATCTGCATTTCATATCATGTCATCATGTGCATCGCATTGGCATACATGTTTGTGTCATGCATCCGAGCCTTTTCCCCGTTGTCCGTTTTGCAATCCGGCACTCCTATGTCCCCCGGCGTCCCCTTCTTCTCTCCTGTTGTGAGCGGGTGTTAAACTTTCTCGAAATGGCCCGAGGTTTGCCAAGCGGCCTTGGTATAGCACCGGTAGACCGCCTGTCAAGTTTCGTGCCATTTGGAGGTCGTTTGGTACTCCAACGGTTAACCGGGTAACCGCAAAGCCCTCTTTGAGTTGCAGCCCAACACCCCTTTCAAAGTGGCCCAAAACCCATCTAACTCCCCTCCATGCTCTCGGTCGCTCGATCACGATCAAGGGTCGAAAACCGCACCTCATTTGACTCTCCTAGCTCCTCTACCTATAAATATGTGATCCCTCTCAAATTCGCGATGCAAACCCTAGCAGCTTATCCTCTCGCGCCACGGACGCTGTTCGCCCACGGACACGCCCGCCGCCACGCCACTGGTTAATCACGAGGTGACACGCCACCTCCTCCGCCTCCCTCCTCCACTCACAACGCGCCACATCAGCGCTCGCAAGAGCCCCACTTCGCCGCTTCGGACCGGATCGACCCGCGAGCCCGTCCGCCGCCGCTGCCCCGCTGGCGCCATTGCCCTCGCCAAGGCTGCCGCTTCGCTCCCCTCGCGGGGCGCTCCCGCCCGACCACGCCGCCGCTGCCCGCCCATCTCCTCGCCCGCCAACCGCCCGCCGCCACTCGCGAAAGTGCGCCAAGGCGCCCGCCGCCGCCGTCAAGGCCCCGCAGGCCCTCTACTCCAGCGAACCCCATCGCCGCAACCTCTCGCACCGCCGTCGCTCTAACCCTGCGGCGCCTGCGGCTCAGGCCTCCTCCGCCGGATCCGGTCGGAGCCACCGGATCCGGGGCCTCGCCCTATTCCTGCCTCGCCTGCTCGCCGGAGTCTCCGCTGTCCGCCGGAGCGGGCAAGTCGCCGCCACCGTGCCCTGCTTGCCTTTTCCTGCCGGAGCGAGCCCAGCGCCTGATCCAGCCTCAGGTTACGGCCCAGCAGCAGCGCCAACCCGCTGCCAAGCCCAGCCTGCTTCCTCCTCAACCGCCTGCTACCTCTTCCACAGATCCGGCTTGGCTCATGCTTCGTTTCGCTCCGAGTTGTGAGGATTCGCTCGACTACTCCCGCTCGCCTTCTTCATGGACTCGCTCTTCTTCCTTGCGGGATTTCAGCAAGATGACCGCTACCCGGATCTCACTACTATCATTGCTATGCTAGTTGCTTCGCTCTATCGCTATGTTGCGCTACCTATTACCTGCTTATCAAGCCATCCCAAATTGCCATGAACCTCTAACCTTGACACCATTCCTAGCAAACCATTGATTGGCTATGCTATCGCTTTGCTCAGCCCTCTTATAGCGCTGCTAGTTGCAGGTGAAGTTGAAGATTTCTCCATGGTGGACAGGGTTTTGTTGGGATATCACAATATCTCTTATATTATTAATGCATCTATATACTTGGTAAAGGGTGGAAGGCTCGCCTTATGCCCGGTGTTTTGTTCCACTCTTGCCGCTCTAGTTTCCGCCATACCGTGTTATGTTCCCGGATTTTATGCTCCTAACGCGGTCGGGTGATTTATGGGACCCCCGACAGTTCGCTTTGAATAAAACTTGTCCAAAGAAGGCCCAACATTGACTTTTACCATTTGCCTCACCACCACCTATTTTTCCCTTGGGAGTCGCTTCTCGAGGGTCATCTTTATTATAGCCCCCCGCCGCTGCTTGTCTAAGTGTTGGTCCGAACCGAGTCACTCAGGGGCCCCTGGGCAACTCGAGGTCTGGTTTTACTCAGAGTCTGCCTCATCCGTGTTGCCTCGAGAACGAGATATGCAGCTCCTATCGGGATTGTCGCAAGATCGGGCGGTCTTGCTGGTCTTGTTTTACCATTGTCGAAATGTCTTGATGTACCGGATTCCGAGACTGGTCGGGTCTTCCCGGAGAAGGTCTATTCTTCGCTGATCGCGAGAGCTTGTCATGGGCTTGTTGGGACACCCGCAGGTATAAACTTTCGAGAGCCGTGCTCCGCGTTATGTGGCGATGGGAATTTGTTAATGTCCGTTGTAGATAACTTGACACCAGATCCAATTAAAATGCATCAATCAAGGTGTAGCCGTTGATGGTCTCTTCTCGGCGGAGTCCGGAAGTGAACACGGTTTCGGGTTATGTTTGACGAAGTAGGTGTTCGTGATCACCTCTTGATCATTGCTAGTTCCATGACCGCTCCGCTTTGTTTCTCTTCTCGCCTCATTTGCATGATGTTAGCCACCATATATGCTTAGCCGCTTGCGCAACCTCACCACTTTACCCCTTCCTTTCCCTTTAAGCTTTGCTAGTATTGATACCCATGGTAATGGGATTGCCGAGTCCTCGTGGCTCACCAGACACTTCCAAAACCAAATCAAGCAGTGCCTATGTTAATGAAAGGTGACGCAACCAAGCTCAAGGAGGAGCTCTGTGAAGATCTTGCCCTTTGTGTTGCTTCGCTCTAGTTGCCCAAAGAGTGGAGCCCAGCTTGGGGTCGGTCGGGACCTTGTCACATTTGGGGTTCTTCTTTATTTTGGTTCCGTGAGTCGGACCTTGATTGTATCTCGATGATGTAATGCTTTATTCATGTAATTGTGTGAAGTGGCGATTGTAAGCCAACTATGTATCTCTTTCCCTTATGTATTACTTGGGTTGTGTGAAGATTACCTCACTTGCGACATTGCTTTCAATGCGGTTATGCCTCTAAGTCGTGCTTCGACACGTGGGAGATATAGCCGCATCGAGGGCGTTTCACCGGCCGTCCAAACAGAGCGTGATAGGGGCTTTTGATCTTGACCACTTCAAAGGTTAATGTCTCTACCCTGTAATTATGTTCATTGCCAAAGGCTACTTCCAAAGCAATCTTACCAACTGGGTAGTCCGACTTACTAGGCAGCACTCCATGAAAGACTGTAGAGGGCGGCTTAAGATCTTTGTCAGTCAGATTCATCCAGCAAAAAGTATCATAACAAAGGATGTTTATACTGTTGCCTCCGTCCATGAGCACCTTAGTGAACTTATAACCTCCAACCTGAGGAGTCACCACTAAAGCTAGCTAACTCGGATTATCAACCCAAAGCGGGTGATCCTCGTGGCTCCATACGACTAGCTGCTCTGACCATCGTAAGTATCAAGGTACGGCCGACTCAACCGCACTCAGCACTCACTTATGAACCTTCTTTTCTCGCTTGCATAAGCTAGTAGTAAAAACATGATATTGGCGGCTACTTAGCTGCTTCAGATTGCTCTGATACCCTGATTGTTGTTGTTGATTGCCCTAATTGGGCTGCTGGTTAAAGCCGCCTTGATTGCCCTGACCTTGAAACCGACACTTGAACTGCCACCTCCAAAGTCGGACCCGTGTGAACCGGAGCCTGACCCACCATGCAGGTAGTTACCATTTTTGTGGTCTAGGTGCAAGCTGGAATTCTCATACTCCCTCATGATATGAAAATCTTTCCATATGTGGGTTGATGGCCAATCGGGACGACTATGTTTTCGACAAGGTTGGTTCAATATTGCCTCTAGATTGAACTTCGGCCCTCCAAATCGGGCTGAATATTCTCATGCATGCCGATCATCGATCCGCATTAGTGTTGGCTGAAAGTCCGATCCATCGTCGCAGGTTTGTGCTTACCATTGTTACCTCGACTCTGATATGTTGTATGCTGCTGCTGCCCCTTGCCGTTTTTCTTCCCCTTACCAGAATTTTCCTCATTTGAATCAGGATCCTTAGTATTGTCTGAGTCGGCGTATTTAATAAGAGCCGCCATGTGCTCTCCCATGTCATTGCAATGACGTTTAAGCCACCCTAGCTTCTGTTTGAGGGGAATAAACCGGCAATTCTTCTCCAAAATTAAAATAGCAGATCCAGCGTTGATGCTATCCGATGAGTGGATAATAGTTGATACCCGGCGAACCCAATGGGTGGTTGACTCATCCTTGCGGGATGCAAGTGTCTAGGTCGATGGTCGACAGAGGCTGCTTACATGTATCTTTAAAATTCTGAATGAAATGCGTCTTCAATTTAGTCCATGAGCTGATGGAATTAGGGGGCAATCCCTTTAGCCAGGTGCGAGCCGACCCATCTAACATCATGGTGAAATATTTGGCGCACACAGCATCCTTAACATCCAACATCTCCATGGCCAACTCGTAGCTCTTAATCCAAGCATCCGGACGCTGATCCGCAGTGTAATTGGGTACTTTTCGAGGTTCCTTAAAATCCTTGGGTAAGCTCTCATTGCATAGAGTTGACGCTAAGCACGGCACACCCACTGTCCTGGAAGTCAGCCCAGCTTCTATAGATGCTGATGGGTTACGCTGGAGTTGCTAATGAGCCGCTAACGGAGCCGCCAGCTCTGCCTCTTGACGTGCCCTAGCCTGATCCATCAAGACCTGAGCATTGTTATTGGCGCGTGGCGGGTCATGCCCATGGGGTGGGTTACGGCACCACTCACTGCTAGAAACCGCCGGCAACTATATACGCCGGCTATAACTCTGACTGGGGCGTGGAGTCGAATGAATTTGCTCGCGGCTATATGAATAAGCCGCCTGCTGAGCTACCGCCGAATGAAGAAGCTCCACAGCCTTCCGGGCTTCAACCGCCATAGGAGACTCGCCTTGCACTGGAAGAGCCTCCAGCCGCGATGCTGTAGCAATCATGTTATCTAGAGGGTTAGACTAATGACCCGGTGGTGTTGGCACTTGCTGAGGCAGGGTTAAATTCAAACGAGGCGGGTCCATAACATGCGGTTGAGCCGTTGCCTCACCCACGGGCGCCTAGACAACCCGGGTTATCTCAGGAGGGTTACTTTGTCCTGTCCCAGGTGTATTGAAAAGATTCCTTGCATCAAACTCCAGAGGTAGACGACTCTGGTGCCTCATGTGAAGAACGACATTTGATGCAGTCTGATCAAAGCTTAATCGGAAAGTTTCTGCTTGCATCCGTTGAGATTCCGCGTCCAAGGTGTCTCGCTCTGTTTCCATCCTAGCATTCTCAGCATTAAGTTCTTCCTTATCCTGAGCTATCTCATCTCGTAGTTTCGTGACGTCCACCTTATGTTGTGCTTGAGTCGCCGGGGTTACTTCCACAGTTAGCAAAGTTGCCAAAGCCTCCAAGAGCTCGAATAAAACCTGAGCCGGCAAGCGCACAGGGCCACTTGCCTCGGCCATCGTAGCGGCCGTTGAACCAGAGGTCATAGCCACAGCGGTTGATGAATTCAGAACTTGATGTGTACCAGCCATGAAGATAGCTGCCCTGTTCGGCGGCTCATAGGAGTCCAGAATACTGTCACCACAGGAATAGCCTCCAAGCCCGCCATCTTTGCAGTTATAGATTTAATCGGTTTCGCAGGTTGAGGACTCATCACCTGAATAGATGACCGTCTCTCCACCAGACACAAAGTCTTCCTCAAAATCTGCCCCATGGATGAAACCAATGAAAGCACGCTTCTAGGCGGGTTGAACCTTGGCGGGTCACGCATGTCGAGCCGTCTCAACGGCGTCGGAGCTGCTGACCGGCTCAGGATCTGATTCGCCGATCTTGCCGATGAAGACTTGAAATCCGCCAAAGGGGACCCGATATCCATACTCGATTGAATCGGCCTCGGGACCCCAACCAAAGTCGTCGATGTAGATCTTGCCACGGCGATTCTTGGTCATCTGGCCCACGGTGTATCCCTTTATCCCTGAGAAGCTGCCCTTCAAGAACTCAAAACCACCGTGCTTTGGCCCCACGGTGGGCGCCAACTGTCGTGGTTTTGTTACGACAGTTGTCCTAGTGAAAGGACTTAGGTGTGGAGCCATTGCAACTAGGTTTGCTTGAACGGGTTGAACGGGACAAAGACACCAAGAGTTACCCAGGTTCGGCCCCTCACAGTGGAGGTAAAAGCCTACTCCTGCATTGGTTCTATTGCTTGAGTTTCGATTACCAGGGAGCAAATACTTTTTGAGGATTTTTTTGGGCCCGAAGACATCCAGTGCTCCAAGGAAGCACCTGGGGGTGCCTCGAGGGGGACAACACCCACCAGGGCGCGCCTGGGGCCCAGACGCGCCCACATGGGTTGTGCCCACCTCGGGTACCCCCTGAGCCGTCTCTTTGCTCTATAAATACCCCAATATTCTAGAAACCCTAGGGGAGTCGACGAAAATCAATTCCAGCGTCTAGAACCACCAGATCCAATCTAGACACCATCATGGAGGGGTTCACCACTTCCATTGGTGCCTCTCCGATGATGTGTTAGTAGTTCTTTATAGACCTACGGGTCAATAGTTAGTAAGATGGCTTCCTCTCTCTCTCTCTCTCTTGATTATTAGTACAATGGTCTCTTGGAGATCCATATGATGTAAGCCTTTTTTGGTGTGTTTGTTGGGATCCGATGAACTTTGAGTTTATGATCAGATCTATGTTTTTATCCATGAAAGTTATTTGAGTCTTCTTTGATCTCTTATATGCATGATTGCTTATAGCCTTGTATTTCTTCTCCGATATTTGGGTTTCGTTTGGCCAACTTGATCTATTTATCTTGCAATGGGAAGAGGTGTTTTGTGATGGGTTCGATCTTACGGTGCTTGATCCTAGTGACAGAAGGGGAAACGACATGTAAGTATCATTGCTAGTAAGGATAACAAGATGGGATCTATTATGGAGTCTATTTCTAAATAAATAGATCTTGTCTACATCATATCATCGTTCTTATAGCATTACTCCGTTCTCCATGAACTTAATACACTAGATACATGTTGGATAGCGGTCGATGTGTTGAGTAATAGTAGTAGATGCAGGCAGGAGTCGGTCTACTAATCTAGGACGTGATGCCTATATAATGATCATTGCCTGGATATCGTCATGATTATTTGAAGTTCTATCAATTACCCAACAGTAATTGTTTTCCCACAGTTTGCTATTTTTCTCGAGAGAAGCCACTAGTGAAACCTATGGCCCCCGGGCCTCTTTTCATCATATTTGCCTTTGCGACCTATTTTCCTTTGCATTTATTTTTAGATCTATAAACCACAAAAATACCTTGCTGCAATTTATTTGTTCCGCGATCTATTTATCCTATCTACCACTTTTACCTCACGTTATTTGCCTATCTTGAGGCGTCGTACCCGAAAGGGATTGACAACCCCTTTAACACATCGTGTTGCGAGTATTTGTTATTTTTGTGTAGGTGTTGTTTACATGGTGTGAGGAGGTTCTGCTACTGGTTCGATAACCTTGGTCTCATCACTGAGGGAAATACCTACCATCGCTATACTGCATCATCTCTTCCTCTTTGGGGAAATGTAGAGGTAGTTCCAGCAAACATTAAAAGGAATTTATGGCGCCATTGCCGGGGAGGATCTTGAACGTCAACCAGGTTCCTAATCACAAATCTCATCTCCTCTGTCAGGACCCCGATCCTAAGTCACACCGATCTAGCATGTAACACATCATATCGCTTTGCGGCCTCACGCATGGTACTCACACGGGTGCCACCTTACCTGGCCCGGGACCATTTGCGCCTTCTGGCTCACGTATATGATAGTGCCGCTAGCATCCATATGACAAACAATCCGGGCTGACATGACTAGTCGTGGACCCAAGGTGGCGCTAACTTACAGGGACAGGCATACATGACCCAACAACAAACATGTCGATCAACAACGTATGAACCCAAGTCGTAGCAAGATACATGGACTTAAAGGAACAACGTGCGACATTTCCCCAAAGGGACAGACACAGGAACAAACAAGGACACATGCCGGCCAGCCTAAGTGTTCTGGAGCTGTAGCAAGTTACCATGGCTCAGTGGAAGCAGTAGGATACATTTCCCTGTAAGAGAGGCTACCAAGGATGAACAACTAGGTTGTCAGATCCCACACATACCAAGCATTTCAAATCATACACACAATATGCTCGATATGTGCAAACACAACATGGCATCACAACATAACTCTATGACTCGAAGTATTTATTCAATAGGCTCCGAGGAGCGAGATATTACAAACATGGGTCTCATGACCCAACATTCAGAGCATACAAGTCAAAGCACATGCGGAAGTTTAACATGTCTGAGTACAGACATCTACAAATGAAAAGGGTTAAGAAGCCTGACTATCTACAAGACCCTGCAGAGGGCATACGATCGTAGCTGAGGTAGCAAGCTAAACGTCGAAGTCCAAGCGAAACTACTAGCAAGACTGAAGTCTCTCTGCAAAAACATAAATTAAGCAAACGTGAGTACAAATGTACCCAACAAGACTTACATCAGAACTATTTACATATGCATCAGAATCAACAAAGGGGGTGGTGGAGTTTTACTGCAGCAAGCCAGCTTTGACTCGGTGGCTATCCTGAACTACGACTGTAAGTAACTCTTTTGAGGTGGCGCACACGAGTCCACATATTCACCATATCAATACTCCACTATGGATATGCTCCCGTCTTCCTACGAGAATGCCATCCATAGCACTCATGCTTATCTTGTGTATTTTAGACTATCCACTTTCACTTGTCTATGAACTATATAGGCAACCCAGAGGTCCTTTACCGTGGACGCGGCTATTCGAATAGATGATGTTAGCCCTGCAGGAGTGTACTTCTTCACACACGCTCTCACTTTACACGACATGTACTCGGCAACCTTCAAGCGGAAGCCCAGCGAGGGTGTCGGCCATGACCTGACTAACCACACAAATCCCTAGTCCAGGTTTATTGCCTATTCAGGTTCCATCCACAGGGAGTCCGGCCAAGGTTTCCACATATGGCCCCGAATGATGTGTGGAGGGTTCCCGGACACCAAACGGGTGCCCTAAGACATCGTACACGTGTCATCAGATCACAGCCCACCCTCGGTCAACACAAGACGGCCTCCAAAGAACTACAAATACCAGAAACTACTTGCAACTCCTGGACAGAGGACAGGGGCGGTTAATAAGTCGAGACGGTGCTTGGTTTCGGGCCCAATGCGTGGTAGTAGTTGTTCATGGATCACAAACACAAAACTCAGTTCCTGAGGATGGCTTCAGTGAGACAACCCACCATGTACTCCTACATGGCCTCTCACCGCTACCTTTACCAAATCGTGTTCACACGCTTAGCTCACACACAGTAGGACATGTTCACAACATTCCAATTCATCCCCGATGAATCAGACCTGACTCAACTCTAAGCAGTGGCAGGCATGACGAACAAGCATGAATGAGTAGGCAATTAGGGCTCAAACAACTCCTACTCATACTAGTGGGTTTCATCTATTTATTGTGGCAATGATAGGCCATGCAGAGGATAAGGGGTTCAACTACAACAATATGATGCATGATCATGACATGGCAATATGAGTGTGTTGGGCTAATGCAACTACATCCAGGGTGGTTTGAGTCATTTTGAACCAATGGTTCAACTCCAAACTCAAACTAAGAATTCAAATAGTGCATTATCATGTTTTGAGACAAACAGTGAGGTTAAGTTGTTTAAACATGCATGAAACCTGTACAGATGGATAAATTGGATTTTTCTGATCATTTTTCATGTATAAATCTTTGCATTTGGAGCTACAGATTAATTTCTAGGATTTTTAGAAGTTTTCATCATTTTCTACAATTTATAAATCATTTCTGATTTATTTTAAAATACTAGAAAATGTTTATTGCGTCAGCATTAAGTCATGTGACCTCAGCAGGTCAACAGGCGTTGTCCAGGTCAAACCTGACCAGTGGGGCCCACTGGTCCATGACACATGGACTAATCCCGGTCAAACCCAGCGCTGACTGGGGTTTGACCAGGGGTAGGGCCCACATTCAGTGTTGTTAGGGGGCTTAGCTGGCGGGGTTAGCGTCTAATGATGTCCACGTCAGCAGTCGCCAAAGTTTCGCTAGCGACGGCCATAACCGTGGCGGCAACTCACCGAACTAGCGCTACAAGCGGCGGCTGGACGCGTGGAGACCACCGGGGCATAGCCCGTGCTCTCCCGCATCCAGAGGGGCAGGTGGGTGGCTGCGGGGGTGCCGGAGCTCACCGGAATGGAGCACACGGCGGTGGCCGGAGCTCGGACGATGGCGAAATTGGCATTGCGGAGCACGGGCGAGCAGGGTAAATATCTGGGCAGCCTCCTGGAGTCTCCAGGAGCTTGTTACGGTGCACAGGCGCGACCCGTTCGAGCTCAGGCCACGACAGCGACAAAACCGGGCGGTGGTGATCTTTGGTAATGGCCGGGAACGGCGCTACATCACGGAATCGAGCGAGATGACTGAGGGGAAACGAAGAGGAGCTCACAAGGAGTCGGACGAGGCGCTAAGTGGGCTCGGGGACACAGGGTGACGGTGAATCGGTGGCGACCATTGGCGGCAGTCAAGGACGAAGACGAGCCTGTGGTCGGCGGGGCAGGGCATCCCGCATTGCTCGGTTCTATGGAGAGGACGAGGACAACTTCCCAGAGCTCTTGGATACGTCAGGGGAGCAAGGGGTGGCTGTGGCTACGGTAAACGGCGAGGTGGCGATGAGCTCCGCTCGGTGGGCAAAAAAGAGGGATCCAAGGGAGGAGATGGGGACGAGGAAGTGCGCAAGGGGATTCCAGGGGCGCCGTGGCACCTCCAGAGAAGGCCAGGGCATCGAGGGGCAGCCAGGGAGGGTGGACGTGGCCATGTGCATGCCGGCGCGCGCTGGCCCTACGCCTCGTGTCCTTCTGGCGCGAGGTGGGAGACGGTGGCGGCACTGGTGGGCTGGGCCAACTCCTGGGCCGCACTGGCTTTGCCCAGTTGGGCTGCTATAGTGGTGGGCTATGCAGGTAAGTTGCACAGGTAACCTCCTCTCTCTCATTTTATTCCTGTTATTCAAATTCTGCTTTAAGTTTGTAATTAAAATACCCACCAAAACACTTTGGCTAATTCTGTAAATTTTTGTGAGGAATATTTGAATTATTTTCAAACCACACAACAATTTCAGAATATTTGGAGCAACCAATAATTAATGGTAAATTTTAAACTCCAACTCAAATACCATTATGATTTAATTCAGTGACCCAAATGTCCTGAAAAAATATGCATCATCTCTAGTAGAGGCTTTCACCTTTTTCCATAAATCATGAACGTTTTATAAGGATATTTTGAGTTCATTGAAAATATTTTAGTTGAACCTATTTGAGTTCTTTTGGTGCTAGGGTTTTATCATCCCCCATTTCAAATTTCTTTCAAAACTAAACATGATGCACACATGAAGCTAGCCTAGTGCATTGCCAGAAGCTAGGGATGTGACAACTCACACCCACTAAACAAGAATCTCGTCCCGAGATTCAAGACTTGAGGTAAGAAGACAGAGGGAACACAAAGCCAACACAATCTTCATGATCCTGGTTGCACTTCATAAGAACGTTGATTCAATCACAATCATTGTGTCGATGTCTTGCTCTGAGAACTCCAACTAACATGACAACGAGAGGAAATGAAAAACTCTAGAATGATCGATCTTCTCGAAGATCGAACAACTCAGGATCAACTCACGGAATAAGACATAGCAACATCTCTCAAGCGGAGACACGAAGCACACATCCAAAGGGATGGACTGAAATAGGATACAAAGGTTCACTAGGTTGACAACAATTTGACACTTAGGAGGGTGGTGAGCGGTTGTCAACGTAGCGAGGAGTTGAGTTGCCATGATACCATAACGAGACATCTTAGAGGAGGGTGACTCGTAGAATTCTTACCTTAAGTGGAAAAAAGAATTACTTTTGAATCGGTGATCATTGAAACTCTTTATACCAGCCTAAGGCAAATCACAACAATCGTTGGCGGAGTACGAAGGAATGACATACCTGGACTAGAATGGATGATGTGGATTACCATGTTGAAGACAACACAATGGATGATTTTTGATTATCATCGGAAATGGATGGGACCCATGGTAAAATGGCACAATGGCGGTGCAAGCTGGGAACAAAATGGAAATGCTGGGAATGATTCTAGTAACTGGGGAGAAACCCAACAGTAGAGAGTGCGTCCATTGTTTGAAACATTATAGCATAACCGAGGAAACTGGAGAAATCCTAGTTAGTGCCGATGATAACATCTAGTGCTTGTGCGAGCTCTCAAGAATTTGAGCATTTCCATATTCACCAGGGTTTTACCAATATCCGTGTCAAGGATCCTGGCAACACAACATACTTCCATGATGAATAGTGATGAATGATGCAGATGCAAAGGAAGATAACACCTTCTTAGACTTCACCTTTAGCAAGGCCAAGGGATCAAAATCTGGTTGATCGACCGAGAAACATTTAGCACTCCGCTTCTAATGTTCTCCTTGATGTGCTAGCGTAACCCATTTGTCGGAGTAATGGGCCATGGGTAGGCAGACCCAGGACCCAAGATCTTTCAAGACATCGGGCGGCCGCTACCACCAATCCCAAAGAAGGCGACCTTCGAGAAGGCCGAGACCGGCGACCTCGAGAAGGCCGAGTCCTAACGGGCGACTCAAGAAACCGAGTCCCCAGATGGCGACCTGCATCAAGCCGACCGGCTTGCGATTTCAAGGGGCCGACTCTAAGAGTCGGCCCGCAACCTTCCACGATGACCAACGCAGGTACAGCCCATCGTGGCTGTCCCCTCGCCCCACGGGAGGGGGGCATGGCTACAAAGGAGCCGCTGGCCACCAGAGATCTCCGTGAGGCGCGCATCGCTGCTATGCCACCTCGACCAGCCACAAGGCACGCAGATGCACTCCACGACGGCGGGCACGATACGGCCCGGAGATCGCCGGGCCTCCGCGCTGAGATAGAGGAGCTCGCCGAGAGTTCAAGACGGCCTTACAGAGTCGGCCTCCCCGAGTCGGCCGATCCCGCCAGGCCCCACAAGCCATAAACCAGATTGACGGAAGTGGCAACAGTGATCACCGACAGACGGCGGCACTGCTCCCACGACCCCAAGACCGAGCTCAGGCCATCGAGTGCTGCACAAGCTCGGCTCGTTCATGGGATTCCGCCAATGGGCGGGCCCTGTGGAGTCACAGAGAAGACGGCCACAAGAGAGATCGACGACGGGGCCACGCCAACAGATACCCTTGTACTTCGGGTAGGACTATATAAACCCCGGGCACCCATGCAAAGGGTTCGCCCCGGTAGGTTTCTAGACATATAGCAAGAGGGAAAGAGCTAGCCTTGCTCCTTCCCGCCCCATACAGCTCGAGGAGCACCATTGTACTATCACCCCATAGTGATCATGCGAGACCCCGCAGAGCAGCAGAGGGGTATTATCTCCTTGAGAGCCCCGGCCGGGTAAGATTCGCCGCGCATGTTCGCCATCCTGCTTCTGTGCACCGCGACGCTCTACTCGCCCCACCATGATAAGCCATCCGCTGGCATATGTCGATCCAACCCCGACATTTGGCGCCCACCGGGCGAGGTGCACCGCCGTCCGGAGATCTGTTCTCGACGGAACCTCTTCCTCCTCTGGCGAAGCGAGCCAGCCCGGCTCGCCAGATGGGGCTCTGGCCGACGGATATGCAAGCGCCGAGGCTGCTCACAAGCAGCGAGCGGCTCTCGCTAAACTCCTCGTGAGGTGCGCCCGACGAGCTCGCGCTGAGCACCGGCGCTGGTGGCCCCGAGAGCCTTCTCGGGCCTCCTTGACCAGCTTCAAGTCACCGCGAACCCGCCAGACTTGAGTCCGAGGCTCCTCCGACCCGATGCTGGTCGACCGACGCCAGACGCTTGATACCTTCCCCACCAACATGGTGGTTCACGACGAGCCGCCTCAGACGAGGAGAGCGACGGAAGCGCCACACGGAGGTGCTCGCTCATCAGCCACGGCGAAGCACCGGAGAAAACGCCAGACCTGCTGCGCGCGCGCTCAGAAGACCTGTCCGCGCTTCCCGGAGGACGCGGACGCAGAGATGCTGGAAGAACGCCGCTTTCAGCTTATCAAGGCGCCAAGAAGTTGGCAAGCATGAGACGATCGTCCGAAGCATACCAGCCGAGGTGGATCGCGCCAGAGGTGGCACGCCGGTTCGACCGGGCCGAGCCGCCTTGGCGCGGTCCGAGAGCGGCGCGCCGCTGCCGCTGACCTGTTCGGGCAAAGCGCCCAGATACGCCACCTCGCGAGAATATCCGCGCCGCCAAGCGGCAATCGAGGAACCGAGGGACCTCGACGGCAAGAGCGCCGCGGTGATGACGGAGCGAGTCCAAGAGCTCGACGCGTTGCCGCGCAGAACGCGGTAGCGGCCGCACGACGCGCCGCAATGTAAGAATGACGACTTACCCTCGCCGAGATCAAGGCGCGACTCTCCCAGACGCCGACCGGGCGGAGTCCGCGGAGGAGGGAGAAAGAGCCGCTGCGAAGCTATAGTCGGACTCAAGATTCCATCGAAGCGAGACCAAGATGGCCGCCCCAGGCGCGGAGCGGCGTGATGATTATTCGCCTCCCCGCCGGAGAGAACGGCGAAGTCTCCCCGCCGCCGCCGAGCATCCGACTTTCGAGATCGCTTTGGTCGCCGAGAGGGAGTTTGAGAAAACAACGCCCACCACCGGATCGACCGACTCTACGTATCCTCGGCATTAGAAGAAGAAGACGAACTGGGCCCGCTTTGCTTCGGGCCCCGTGATCGAGACGAGCCCTTCCCCAAAGGGTTCACACTCGAGACACGCCTAAATACACCGCCCGCGGAAGCCGAAGATTGGCCGATAGACTACTCCACGGCTGTCAATATCGCCAACGGCAACAAGCGAAGTCGCCGCCAAGTATGTTCCTCATGCTCCGTGGCACAGCCCGACATGGCTGAACAGCCCCAAGCCCCGCAGCATCAACAGCTGGGTCGACTTCACCGAGGCCTTCATTCGCAACTTCACCAAAGACGCATAAGTGACCTCCGGCCGCCGCTTAACTCTCCCAGCGCAAGGCCCCGAGGAATCGACGCTACGACTATCTCACGCTACCGGGCAAGTTCAAACTCCTGCGAGGGCGCACGAGGTGCAGGCCATCGAGTATTTTACGGCCGGATGCCGAGGGCACCTCCTCAAGCACAAGCTCCTTCCGCGACGAGCCCAAACCTCGACGAGCTGCTAGTCATAGCAGCATAAGCACGCCACGGCCGACTTTCTATGAAGACGGAGATCCAAGTCAATGCGGCCGCAAAGTGATCCCCAGTTCCCTGTGACGCCGGCCGGAGACGCCGCCGATGGCAGCAGCAGAACGACAACAGCGCAGAAGCCCCCACCGACTCCCAACAGCCGGCAGGTCGCGGCAGAGAAGACCAAGAGCCGAGGGGCAGCTCCGCCAAGCGCAAAGGGTGGCAAGTCCAACCGGCTGCCGCTTTCTCCTATGAGCAGACTCGATGGCCCTCGTAAGTTCCACAGCGCGCGGAAGCCAAATCATACCACCGTAAAGTGTCACCGCTCGTCAGATCGCCAAGGAGACGGCTCGCCTCCGCCGCAGGGGCCGCCGCCGCCGCCGCAGCAGCGGCACGCCAGCCGGGCGCGGTCCAAGACGAAGTTCCTGTAAGAGCACGGAGCATACGTAGTGTTCACTACCGACAGACGACCGGCGCAGAGGCGCCAAAGAAGAAGAAGAAGTTAACGCAGCGGCAGCAGGCTTCCCCGAGTTCATGCATTGGTCCGAGAAGCCTATCACCGAGTCGGGCGGATCACCCAGAGGTGATGCCGAGTCCGGCTCTACGCCTTGGTTCTGGGCGACCTGGCCATCGACAAGCGGGCCGCCCGCTTCTCGCGAGTCCCGATAGACGGAGGCAGCAGATAAACATCTTGTACAAGGATACCATGGAGAAGCTCGAATCGACGGAGGCAGCCGCAAAGTAGCCGCACTATTTTCCATGGATCGCACTGCCTCTCCTGCCGCCGATTGGCAAGATTCTCGATAGATGTCCTCTTCGAGACAAAGATCATTTCCGCCGAGAACCGATCTGGTTCGAGGTGGTGGACTTGGAGAGCCCATACCACGCCTCGCTAGGACGGCCTGCCTCGCCAAGTTCATGGCGGTCCCCACCACGCTTATCTCAAGATGAAAATGCCGACTTCCAACGGAATCTCGACCGCTGCCGGCGACTACAAGAAGTCGTCATCGCAATGCGAGAGCAATCGGCTGGCCGAGTCTCTAGTGATCGCGTCGAGAAGCTGCCTTGACCGTGTCGTGGCGATGGCTGGGAAGCAGCCGGAGATGTCGCTGCACCCCAAGGAGTCGGAGGCGTATGATCATTCAAGCCGCCAAAGAGACCAAGAAGATACCCTTGGACCCGTAACACGCAGAGAGGTACGCTGTCATGGGCACGGCCTTGACAAAGAATAGGAAGGCGAGCTGCCGATTTCTCCGGAGAATCGACATCTTCGCATGGTCCCCAAGGACATGCCGGTGTACCGACGGAATTCGCCGAGCACAAGTTACATGTCGTGCCAGATAGAAGCTACCAGCAGCCCTTGCGCTACCGTCAAGAGAAGAGAAGAGTAGTTGAGAAGAGATAGCCCGCCCCGGCAGCCGGCTTCATCATGGAGGTGTTCTTCCGAGTGGTTGGCTAACCCCGTGCTAGTGTTGAAGAAAACAAGCAAGGGCGGATGTGCATCGACTACACCAGCCTCAACAAGGCTCGCCCAAGGATCCATTCGCCCGCCAAGGATAGATCAGTGATAGACTCCATAGCCGGATGCGAGTTGTTGAGCTTCTTGATGCATACTCAGATATCACCAGATCAAGCTGAATCCAAAGCAGACAGTGAAGACCGCATTCATCACACCGCTTGAGCCTTCACACCGACGATGACGCTCGCTTGAGGAATGCCGGCGCCACCTTTCAGATTGCATGCGTAAATGCCTCCTCAAGCAACTCGGCAGAATGCTCATGTTTATGTGGATGATGTGGTAGTGAAGACGGAGAAGCGTGGGACGCCGCTAGAGGATCCGAAGAGACCTTGAGAATCACACGATTCCGCATCAAGCTCAACCAGAGAAATGCGTGTTCGAGTCCCAGCCGCCAACTCCTTGGTTTTCTCGGGTCTCCGAACGCGCATAGAGTGCAACCTCGTGAAGATCAAGGCCATTGAGAGGATGGAGGTACCCAGCCGATCGCCGGACGTGCGAAGTTCACCGCCGCTACGCCCATAAGCCGATTCATCACCGGTCGGGCGAGAAAGCCCGCCATTGTATCAACTAATGAAGAAGAGCACTTTTTCGAGTGGAACCACAAGGCGATGAGGCATTTCTCCAACTCAAGAAGATGCCGACGACTTCAGGCCGGGCGGCTCCGACTCCCAAAGAGCCCATGCTTTTGTACATCGCCGCCAACTAATCGGGTAGTCAAGACGTTATTGTAGTCGAGCGCAAGGAGGAAGGCAAGGCGCCCCGATCCAGAGACCGGGATATTATTCGAGCGAGGTAATCGCCGACCTCCAAGCAAAATTACCTCACTACCGAAGATGTGCTACGGCGCGCATTTTGCCGCCAAGAAGTCAAGCCCTACTTCCAAGAGCATCCAATCATCGTGGGTTTGCACCGCCCCACTCGCCGAGATCATCGGAAGTCGAGACGCCCGCCGAAAGTGGCCAAGTGGGCTATCGATCTAGCTCCCTACACGATCTACTACCAACCTCGACCGCCATCAAGTCGCAGGCGCGCCGATTTCTCGCCGACCGGGCCGAGACTCAATACTTGCCACCGCTACCGATTCTACTCATTGGCGATTACACTTCGACGGCTCCAAGATGCGCCCGCCTCGAGCCGGCGCGCCCTCACTCTCCCCAAGGGCGATAAGCTCAAATACGCTGCAAATCCACTTCGCCGCTTCCAACAACGCCGCCAATATGAAGCGCCATCCACGGCTCCGCTTGTTAAGGAACTCGCATCCGCCGGATCCTCGGCTACGGCGACTCGACTTGGTGGTTCAAAGAATATCCGACGATCGGGACGCCAAGGACGCAAACATGGCAAGCTACCGCTTCTTAGTGCAGCAGCTCAGCGGATATTTTGAAGGATGCGAGTTCCTCCACGCATCAAGAAACGCAACGACCAAGCAGATGCTTTGGCACGAGTCGGCTCTACTCGCTAAGCGATTCCTCCGCGCCGCCTTCAGCGCCTCCTTGCCGCCTATCAAACCTTCACCAGAGTCCGACTCTATCTTCGTGCCGGCTTCCTCAGGATAGTCGGATCCGACTCAGACCCCAAAGAAGCGACCTCAAGAAAGCTACAGCCAGCCCGGGAATAGTTCGGGATCGCGCCATTGCCTGGGATTGCGCCTGGCCGGCCTGGGATTGCGCGGTCGGCTCGGGACTGCGCATGGGCGGGTTCGGGATTGCGCCACTGGCCCAGAGATTCCTCGATTCAGCAAGTGGCAGCAGAGTCCAACCCGCCGCCCCAGCCCAGCCGCCTCGCCCAAGTCGCTGTGGTAGCAACAAAGAGATAGCAAGACCTTCATGGGCACAGCCCATCCTCAAGTTCTTAGTCAACAAGGAGTTGCCTACAGATGAGACTCGCTCGGCAAGTACAACACCGAGCGGCAGCCTACACAATAGTCAACAGAGAATTAGTCAGCGCAGGCCACCGGTGTCCACCAAAGGCGTGGAGTCGAGCAAGGCCAAGCGATCCTCAAGGACATCCATCGTATGCAGTGTGGTCACCACGCTGCCTCGAGGGCGCCGTGGCCAAAGCCTTTGGCACGGTTTCTTTTGGCCGATCGCCTCGAAGAAGCTAAAGAATTAGTCAAGAAGTGCAAGGATGCTGTGTTCCGCTTCCAAGCCCCTTCACCGCTTCAGACTAAAGACAATCCCCATCGCCTCGCCCTTTGCAGTTTGGGGCCCGGACATGGTGGGACCTTTCAAACGCTCGAGGTGGCTCGACTCATTTACTCGTCAGAAGGGACAAGTTCACCAAGTGGTGGAAGCAAAGCCCATCAAGAAACTAAATGGGCCCACAAAGCAGGACTTTCATTGCCGACATCACAAGACGGTATGGCATACCACACAAGATCATCACGACAACGGCACCAACTTCGCCAAGGGCGCTTTTGGCTCGCTTTCTGCGCGACGCAGGCATCCGATCGACTTAGCGCCCGCTGCCCATCCGCAGTCAAACGCCAGGTGGAGCGAGCCAATGGCCTCATCCTATCCGCATCAAGCCTCGATTGGTCGAACCACTCGAACGCCGCCGGCTGTTGGGTGGAAGAGCTGCTCGCCGCCCTCGAGTCTCGCGACGACCAACAGATCAACCGCTTCACGCCGCTTCTTCCTCGCTTCACGGTGCCGGTTGCTATCCCGACGGATATACACCGACTTCCACGAAGTCTCCATGTACACCAAGAGGAGGCTGAAGAAGCACGCCAAGACGGCGCCGACCTGCCGGAAGAGGGCCGGTTGTTGGCACTCACCGTCCAAAGATCTACCAGCAGAGTCCGCGCGATACTACAACCGCAAGGTCAAGCCATGATCATTCCAAGAGGGCGATTTGTGCTCCGCTGATTCAGAGAACAGCCGTCAAGACAAGTTGTCGGCGCCTTTGGGAGGGTCCTTCATCATCGCAAGGTGCTGGGAAACGACGCTTACTACCCGATCGATGCTCAAGCCTCAAGCACGCAAGAGAGACGACTCGCAAGGAGACAGAGCGCCAGGAATGCAAATCTTCTTCGAAGATTTTACACTGATACAAAGATGTATCGCGCTACCCCCTTTCTCAGATACATCAAGACTTGGGCCCCGAGCCGAGCTCGGGACCGCCTTTTGATTAATCTCGTGTGATATGAATCTCGCTTCAAATGCTTCCCCATTTTTGTCATACCGTCTCAAGCACTGGTCCGGCTAAGTCGCCCGGGACTCGCCGCTTTGTGTTATGAAACGCCTCGAGGTCGGATAAGTAATGTGCTGCGCCAAAGCCGCTCTCCTCAGAAGCCACAGCCGCAGAGCGATCTGCCGGTAAAGCGGAGGCGGAAAACGAGCGCACACATGAAAAACGGCTAAGGACTTAAGAGCTACGCATAGCCCAAGCCGGTTCCCATTTCCCCCCTACTAAGCCGACTCACGAGCAGTCGGCTCATAGTTTTAACCTTTATTAAGAACAGGCTGACTTTGAGGGTCGGCCGGCCGATTTCCAGCCAAACTTGCTACGACACTTTAAACGACTAAGTACTTGCCTCCCAAGGTAGCTGAGCTCTTAACCCAGTGGCAGTCCACAGAGCGGCTGCCCAGATAGCAAGGCGGCAACCAAAGGGAGGCGGCAAAGGAAAACAGTCTAAAAAGAGCCAAAGCAAGCAAAAGGCGGAAACTTGATAAATATTTACATAAGGCCCTTGGTCAATACACCCCACTGGTGGAATCGTCAGAACTAACAAGTTTTTAAAAAAAACAAAAGAACAGTAAGGCTGATGCATCCTAGGGGCGGCCTCCGAGCCGGAGGGCCGGAGGCGGCGGCAGCTTTGGGCGCCGGGCCGGGCGGGCGGGCGGTCTCGCTTGGTCGCCTCGGCGACGATTGCCTTGTCCTTCCGAGGCTCGCTGCTGGAGGCGCGATCAGCCGAGGCTGGTCGCCTTCTTCGTGCTCTCGCGCCTCCTCCTCGCCCCGCCCTCCGACCCCCTCGGTGCCGGAGCCGACATTCTCCGCAGAGTCTCTTCAGACTGGTGCATCCCAACCACTCAGAGGAGCCTCGCCGCCGGGCGGTCCGCTCGGGCACAAAGACACTAGTGTCCGTGGTACTGGCGATGGCCGCCAGACGCCGACGAGGGCGCTTCCACGGCCCCCACCGCTTGGGCCTCCGATCGAACGCAGCCAGCGGTCCAGCGGTCCAGCCGGGTACCAGCCCTGATTTAACTCCAGGTCCCGGCGTGTTCGCACGGGCCGAGGAGCCCTCCAAGCCTCGGCGCCGACGGCGACTCTCCAGCCAATGGGCCGTCCGACCGTAAGGCGAAGAGCCGCACCTCCGCCATAGGGCGTGACGACTTGGGTGCCGGGCGCTGAAGACGGGCGATCGACGGTGAGCAGGCCAAGGCGAGCCCCGATGCTCAAGATCTGCTGCCGACAAGCAGGGCGCGCTGGCGGCGATCATTTCGCGCGCTTTTCGCTTCCTCCCGATCTACCTCGATGGCCGGAATGACGGCCCGCGAGTGGCCCGGAAGAAGTCTGCGAAGACAAGAAAGGAAGCAAACAAGAAAACCAGTAAGACAGCTCGACGAGGAATCGAAGACCAAAAGAGAAGACAGGAGTTACCGCCGACGACGCCCTCGAGCATGTGGTAGCCGGAGGTCAAGATCGCCGCGGTCGGGTCCAGCGCCCGCCCATCTCGAACTTCGGCTAAGGGCATCCTCCGCGACTTTGGCGCCCTCCCACGCCTTCCGGCAGATCCTTCGCCGCCAGCTATGCCGCCAGAGGTCGCGCTTGAGCGAAGCTTGTCGACTTTTCCTCCTTAGTGCGACGGGCGGCATTGGTTTCATCCAGCTGCCCTTGAAGGGCGGCTACGCCTCAAGCCCAAAGAAAGATAAACATCATCAAGAAAGAAGAAGTCGCCGGAGATCCGCCCGATCAAGCAGCAGCCGCCCAATCTCGGGATTACAGCCCGCTGGCGGCGAAGGCCTCCCGCTGAGAAGAAAGAAGGAAATGCCGAGAGATCCGCCCGATCAAGCAGCAGCCGCCCAATCTCGGGATTACAGTTCGCTGGTGCGCCAGCCGCCTCGCGAAGAAGGAAAAATCTGCCTACCTCGACTCTCCGCCAGATCGGTGGTCCGCTTCTCAGCTCCTCAACGCTATGTTGAAGGCAAGTGGCACGGAGGTTGTGGTACTCTGCAAGGCCGCAAAGAACAGAGTCAGCCTTTGAAGATCGCAGTGAGTTCCGAGCCGCCGCCAGCCAGCCGACCAACTCGGGATTACACTCAGCAGGCTGCGCGCCTCACGAGAAAGAGACAAGAGAACCAAAAACAAATCGTACTCCGGATCGAGGCCCGCATGGCCTGACAAGGCCCCGTGTAGAGCCGAGGGCTCGCTTCCTTGCGCAACTTGACTGAACGCCCAAGAGCGCCGGTTCAGCGGGCCGTTGCCGCTTTCAAGCACACCCAGCCTGGGCGCGCGCATCGAGGCCTCGGCGCAGTGTTCGCCATGCCGGCGGCGTCTGCCTTCCGAAAGCCCGGGCGCGAACTTCGCCCTTTCGACTCGGGCGGCGAAGTCGGCGCCGCGACCTGCGGTAGCCGCTGTCGGCGCTGCCCGCAGCCGGGCGGGTCTCGCGGGTCCACAGTGCTGCTTACCGTGGCGGCTTCAAGACGGAGGCGGTGGAGGTGGCGGAGGCGGCGCTGGGTGTCCGGAGCCCGGCGCCGCCACCTTCCTCGGTGAGAGGGTTGGCGGTGCCGACCTCCCGGCCCGCCCCTGAAAGTCGAGGCGGCGGCGCTGATGACAGCTGGGATAAGCACGCTGCTGGCGATTTAACGGCCGCCTCGGCGTCCTGCTTGACGCGCGCGCCGCGCCACGCCTCTTCCAGATGCCGCTGGCATCGGCGGCCGCTTTGTCGGCCCGCGCTTTCTCCAGCGCTTGGTCTCTCCTCCGCTTCTCCCGCTGCCCGCCTCCGCCGCCTCCCGAGATCGGGCGGCGGGTCGACCCCGCCGCAGTTAGAGGACGCCGCCCGACCCCATGACGGAGGGCGCGCGACTCTCTCAAGGGAGAGGGGCGCCGAGATGAGAGGCGATAGTCGAGCAATTCAAACAAGGTCGAGAAGACGCAAAAAGTAAAGGACTTACGAAGAGACAAGCGACGGCTCTTCACTTCCTTCCGGAAGCGGTTATTTTCGCGTCGCCTCCTCCCGCTTGGTCGCGCAGCGTCACCCTGGTTTTTCGCCGCCGAGCGCAATCGCCCGGCGTGGCGCTTTCTTCGACCCGCCTGGTTGAGGGGCCGGCCTTGGTTGAGGGCGCTGGATGACTTCTGATCGATGTCATCTCTCGCCCGGGCGGAAGTCGCCGACGGCTCGAGGCCGCTCCTCCTCCTCCTCCCCGCCGCCGGCGCCGGCCTCCAGCGCCGCTGCTCCTAGGTCGGGTCGTTAACGTCGCCGACCTCGCGTCGTGGACGATTCATGCTGTTCTTCAGGCACCGCGGGCGCCAAGAGGGGTTCTGCTCAAAGAAACCGACAAGGTTAGAGCTCGAGGTCGGATACATGCAAGACCGAGCACGATGGAAAACTTACCACCGGGCGGAGGGTTGTCGCGTGAGTACGGCTCCTGCCGAACCGCCACTGCCGGTGAACTTGTAGTGGGCGGCGAGGTTCACCATGTTCGCCACTTCCACACGCTGCATGTCCTGGTGCACAGCCGGCTGGGATCATGCCGCCGCCATCCGCAGATGAGATGGGGCCGGCCTTGAGCGAAGCACCCGCGCGCCACAAAGGCGGCCAGAGGTCGGAGGCGACGAGCCCTTCCGATCAAGGCCAAGACCCGGAGGCGCGCACGGCGCCGACAGAGGTCGAGAGCGCCTTCGACCGATGAGACCAGCTGGCCGGCCGCCCACCACGCCGCTCGGGTCAAGGGCGGCAAGTTGACCTGGGCCGCCATCGGTGGCAACATTCTTCACGAGAAGTATGTCTTCGCCACATCTTCACCGACTTTATCAGCCGGATGGACGGAAAGGGTTGTCGGCCGTCAGGCGCCGTGACGCGATGAACGCAGCACATCGCGCCGGGCGCGTCGGCAGCCTCGCGTGCCGAGCTTGAAGAGAAGAACTCTCCCATAGCTCGATGGTGGGGAGAACTCGATGTAGCCTTCGCACAAGGTGGCGGCGGAGAGGAGCACCACCGCTGGGGTGAGGTGATGCGGTAGCTGGTACAGCTCGAGGAACGAGCGGAGAAACCCGCTCGCCGGGAGGCCCATCCCACGCATGAGGTGCGAGCGGAAGATGACCCGCTCGCCTGCCTCCGGCGCGGGCCGGATTTCCCCCGCCGGCGCGGGGCGAGCCTGCACCAGATCAGCGCTGGAAGGCGGCGGGTCCGGGCGGAGGAACTCGGCGTCCTCCTCCGCTCACATCCGAAAGGCCCCACTCACGGAGCGCGAGGCGGTGGGCGCGGCGGAGGAGGAGCTCATCGTCGATTTAAGAGAGAAAGAGCAGCGGGAGCAGCAAAGCGACAGAGCAAGAAGAAGGGCAAGAAGGCGAGGAGGAGGCGCGCGCGCCGCGCCGCCTCCTCGGCCTATTTATAGCCCCATGGGCTGAGAAGCCGAGGGGCGATGGGGATTAATCGCGCCACGACCCCACGACGCCCCACGTTTAAAAACCCCACGGTTATCGACCGAGTAACCACGGGGATACCAACCGCCGCCGCAGCGGATCCGCCGGGAGCCGAGGCGTGGTAGTGGCGGGCCCCACCTATCGCCCGCCCCGCCACGCTGCAGGCAGGCAGCTATCGCTTCCACGTGGCTACGAGATAGGACCGCTCGCAGATGGCGGGAAGCGGCCGATACGCCGCTGGTTTCCCGCCATGACTTGCGGAGGCGGCCCTAGCAGGCCGGGCCGCCTCGCGAGGCGGTTCAAGGCACGGCAGCCGAATCTCGTAGTCGGCGCCGCAGAGACTCGAATCTGCCGGCCCCACGAGGCGGCGCCTACCGGCTTCGCCAGCTTCGGGACTATCGTCGAGTAATGGGCCATGGGTAGGCAGACCCAGACCCAAGATCTTTCAAGACATCGGGCGGGCCGCCTCTCACCAATCCAAGAAGGCGACCTTCGAGAAGGCCGAGTCCCACCGGCGAACTTCGAGAAGGCCGAGTCCCACCGGCGACTTCAAGAAACCGAGTCCCCAGATGGCGACCTGCACCAAGCCGACCGGCTTGCGACTCAAGGGGCCGACCGAGAGTCGGCCCGCGACCTTCCACGACGATCAACGCAGGTACAGCCCATCGTGGCTGTCCCTCGCCCCACGGGAGGGGGGCATGGCTCCAGTGAGCCGCGCCACCAGAGATCTCCGTGAGGCGCGCATCGCTGCCATGCCACCTCGACCAGCCACAAGCACGCGCACTCGCACTCCACGACGGCGCGCACGACGGCCGGAGATCGCCGGGCCCTCCGCGCGAGATAGAGGAGCTCGCCGGAGAGTTCAAGACGGCCCTACAGAGTCGGCCTCCCGAGTCGGCCGCATCCCGCCAGGCCCCACAAGCCATAAACCAGATTGACAGGAGTGGCAACAGTGATCACCAGACAGACGGCGGCACTGCTCCCACGACCCCACGACCGAGCTCAAGGCCATCGGGAGTGCTGCACAAGACTCGGCTGTTCATGGATTCCGCCACGGGCGGGCCCTGTGAGTCAGCGGAGAAGACGGCGGCAAGAGAGATCGACGACAGGGGCCACGCCAACCAGACATACCTTGTACTTCGGGTAGGCCTATATAAACCCCCGGGCACCCATGCAAAGGGTTCGCCCCGGTAGGTTTCTAGACATATAGCAAGAGGGAAAGAGCTAGCCTTGCTCCTTCCCGCCTCCATACAGCTCAAGGAGCACCCTTGTACTATCACCCCATAGTGATCATGCGGAGACCCCGCAGCAGCAGAGGGGTATTATCTCCTGAGAGCCCCGGCCGGGTAAGATTCGCCACGGGCATGTTCGCCATCCTGCTTTCTGTGCACCGCGACGCTCTACTCGCCCCACCATGATAAGCCATCCGTTGGCATATGTCGCGCCCAACCCCCGACACCATTTATAGATATGGTTTGGTATCTAGAACATCAAGTAAAAGGTCGAACTTCAGGAGCACAAGAATCCATAAGGAGCAATAACTGGGTAAATCCTACAAAATCCTTATGGGGAGGTGGCCAACTTTCTCAACTAGGATACTACAGTAATAGGTCTTCCGGCTGGGTGTGTTGGCCACGACATCCACTTTACCGAGTTATAGAGAGACCAATATTATAGTTCTTGGGAAAACGTTCCAACCATCATATCTGCATGAGATTCAGATCTGGTTGGTGCCACAATATTCCAGACTCATCAAGTCTGGAAGGAAAATTGAAAGTGTGCAACACAAATCGACGAGGCGGCGTTGTAAGATTCTCGGGGAATAAACTATGATAGCAAGCTCCAAAACATGAGCTAGTTCTGCTACATACATGTGAACACGTTGTCCGAGACAAGCATAACCACTTAGTAGTCTTATAATAAAACACTACCGAGTTCGGGGGGAACCATCAATGAGGATAGCGAAGTCCTAACATAAGTTATGATTCCTAAGAAGTAACTTCTTCTCCTTGAACAAATCCATCAGTGGCTTGGTGTGCTAGGGATACAAATAGAACGAAGGTTGCAAGTCTCCAAACCACAAAATAGTTCGCACGTATGCATGACCGATTTGAGATGATTCCAGAGGAACCAACATTGACTTTCTTGAATCCACGTCGGCAGCTTGCATTAGATGCACGTGAATTATAGGAAGTCACATCTTTCATCCAGACATATGCCTCATGAACGGGACATGAAGGCAATGCTTATAAAGTTTCCAACACTAGCTTAATGTCCAACAAAATCATGGAGAAGGATAAGGATGTTGTCGATGACTCAACAACAATTCATCCAGGTTTCCGTATAAATTGAATCCCACAATCATGTGAACAAGGTGATAGCATTGGTTGGACCAAAGGATATAATGGTGTATGCTCGAGGGATCAACCACGAGTAAGACAACATTATGAACATCGTTGGTTCTGATTTGATTTGACGATAGCCCATAATCAAACCAAAGATTGAATAAGACAACAGAATCAACAACTGATCATGAGGACCAATCAATGAGGATATCATCTTTCTTCAACACACAAAAGCACAAGGATATCCCTTTGAAAATGAACTAAGTCAGGTAAGATTTCATCTTCCAACTCTCCAAGTTGTTATTTGGCTTAACGAACTAGCTCAGGGGTATCCAACACAGATTCTTGAAGAAAGGGTGGTTTACAAGGAAACCAACTTGATCACGAACTCACATAGCGGTCAGGAGACGACCTGATGATACTTCCGAGAAGATATTCGGAAAATCACGAACTACCGATATGTTACTAAGCTCGAGAACAATCTTGCTTTTCAGGGCAAGACGATATGATCAATAGAGCGAGGGATTTACACAATCCTAACTCACTGATCAAAGAGTGCACCGGAAATAAGGACTAGGTAGCACGATCAATCTTAGAATGATGATTCCATAACCAACACACTAAGAATGAGATTATCGTCCATTAATCACTAAGCAACATGGTTGCTAGGAGTGTTGATTTCACACATCATAGTTCACCTGTCAGCATTAAAGTTGCAACAACACAGGAAAAGAGAAATGAATAATGATTGCGAGAAGTATCACTGCGTCTAGAATTCACAAGAGCTGGTGCAATTCTCATGAAAATCCTGACATAAAGGGGGTAATACTCTAGGGTAGAATAGAATCAAAAGCTGGGTTAGCATTTTGATTTGCGGATTACAACTACTTTGAACCAATCCTACATATGAATGGGATTCTGGAGTTTGTTTCTCCTAGTCATTCTGAAATAGAATGGCTTGACGAACCACAGGAGTAAAAAGGTATCGATGAAAGCGAGTGCACAACTACACCTGACTATCAATTGAGAGACAGGGGTCAGAATACAACTAAAGAGGCAGAACTCTAGGAACATATAACTTTCTGAGTTGTGGATGCATAGATTAGTATGTCGAACCAGTTCAACATATTTCTTCTGGATAACCCATGCAGAAAGGTAGAACTAGCAGGGTAACAACATAGAATCGAGAACTCATCAAGAGCACTCTGGTTGTGATCTTTCGATCATCGAGGAACTTCTGCCATAAGCAGTTCATGGTATTTGGAAGAAGGATATACCACAAACCTTGAGGACTAATGCAAAGTTTACTAATATCCTAAAGGAACTAGCAAACGCTATCAACATGAAGTAGGGTGAACCTTGGGCTCAAAAACCCAGCAGTAGAATACCTACTACTCCCTCCGTCCAGAAATACTTGTCGTAGAAATGACTAAAAATGGATGTATCTAACAGTAAAATACGGCTAGATACGTTCATTCCTCCGACAAGTATTTCCGTACGGAGGGAGTACTAAGTGGCATCACAGGATGCTTTCGAGAATAAAGGCCAGAATCATCACACTGGGAACACAAAACATGGCTAGATTACTAGGTGATACTCTAGACACCTAGGGTCATAATAATAGCTCCAAGATAAATGCCAAGGCAGTACCTCAACACACTAGTTAGTGTGGTTGATCTGGCACAAAGGAACTTCAGAATAGTAAGAAGGAAGTTGCAAATGCATCGGACTATTTTAGAAACCTGGGATGACTCAGACAACATAACGGCTGTAAATGCTCGAAAAGATTTGAGACATCCTACAGAATGGTAGCATAGCCACTCAACATCACAATATCAAGGTTCCGAGATCAATAGTCAACATACGAAAGTTGTAGAGACTGAACTAAGGCTTGAATCCAACAATCTTATAAGTCTACACATTAGTAACACATGATCCTGATAGAAAGAAGAGAAAGCCTAGTTCCTTAACCCCGTAGGAAGATAAGATGACTCAGATCAGAAGGCATAAGGTAAAAGAGTAAAAAGAGCCTTACGTTCCCATCCACAATCAATTCCTTTATATAACTAAAGGATTTCTAGACTCAACTTCGACCAGTTTGGCTTGGTAATCCTACAGGCAGTCAGGCTCTGATACCAAAGCTGTTAGGACCCCGATCCTAAGTCACACTGATCTAGCATGTAACACATCATATCACTTTGCGGCCTCACGCACGGTATTCCCACGGGTGCCACCTTACCTGGCCCGGGACCGTTTGATATTGCCGCTAGCATCCATATGACAAAGAACCCGGGCTGACATGACTAGTCATGGACCCAAGGTGGCGCTAACTTACAGGGACAGACATACATGACCCAACAACGAACGTGTCGATCAACAACGTATGAACCCAAGTCGTAGCAAGCTACATGGACTTAAAGGAACAACATGTGACATTTTCTCGAAGGGACAGACACAGGAATAAAGAAGGACACATGTCGACCAGCCTAAGTGTTCCAGAGCAGTAGCAAGCTACCATGGCTCAGTGGAAGCACTAGGAGACATTTCCCAGTAAGAGAGACTACCAAGGATGAACAACTAGGTTGTCAGATCCCACACATACCAAACATTTCAAATCATACACACAATATGCTCGATATGTGCAAATACAACATGACATCACCACATAACTCTATGACTCAAAGTATTTATTCAATAGGCTCCGAGGAGCGAGATATTACAAACATGGGTCTCATGACCCAACATTCAGAGCATACAAGTCAAAGCACATGCAGAAGTTTAACATGTCTGAGTACAGACATCTACAAATGAAAAGGGCCGAGAAGCCTGGCTATTTACAAGACCCTGCCGAGGGCACAAGATCGTAGCTGAGGTAGCAAGCTAAACATCGAAGTCCAAGTGGAACTACAAGCGAGACTGAAGTCTCTCTACAAAAACATAAATTAAGCAAACGTCAGTACAAATGTACCCAGCAAGACTTACGTCAGAACTATCTACATATGCATCAGTATCAACAAAGGGGGTGGTAGAGTTTAACTTCAGCAAGCCAACTTTGACTTGGTGGCTATCCTGAACTACGACTGTAAGTAACTCTTTTGAGGTGGCACACACGAGTCCACATATTCACCATATCAATACTCCACTATGGATCCGCTCCCGTCTCCCTACGAGAACGCCATCCATAGCACTCACGTTTATCTTGCAGATTTTAGAGTATCCACTTTCACTTGTCTATGAACTGTATAGGCAACCCAAAGGTCCTTTACCATGAACGTGGCTATTCGAATAGATGATGTTAACCCTGCAGGGGTGTACTTCTTCACACACGCTCTCACCACTTATCATCGTTTACACGACATGTATACTCGGCAACCTTCAAGCAGAAGCCCGGCGAGGGTGTCGGCCATGACCTGACAAACCACACAAATCCTAGTCCAGGTTTATCGCTTATTCAGGTTCCATCCGTAGGGAGCCCGGTCGAGGTTTCCACATAAGGCCCCGAACGATGTGTGCAGGGTTCCCGAGACACCCAACAGGTGCCCGGTACACCGTGCCACGTGCCTACCACATCACATCCCACCCTCGGGTCAGTGCTGCGCATGGCCTCCAGCAACTACAAACACCAGAAACTACTTGCAACTCCTGGACAGAGGACATGGCAGTTAATAAGTCGAGAGGGTCCATTGGTTCCGGGACCAATGCTTGGTAGTAGTTGTTCATGGATCACAAACACAGAACTCCTACATGGCCTCTCACCGCTACCTTTACCAAATCGTGTTCACACGCTTAGCTCACACACAGTAGGACATGTTCACAACATTCCAATTCATCCCCGATGAATCAGACCTCACTCAACTCTAAGAAGTAGCAGACATGACGAACAAGCATGAATGAGTAGGCACATCAGGGCTCAAACAACTCCTACTCATACTAGTGGGTTTCATCTATTTACTGTGGCAATGACAGGTCATGCAGAGGATAAGGGGTTCAACTACCGCAGCAAGTAACAGATGAATCGTTCTTGTCCTAATGCAGTAAAGAAGAGCAGGAGCGAGAGAGTGGGATTGTCAGAATGAACAAGGGGGTTTTGCTTGCCTGGTACTTCTGAAGATAGTATAGCTCTTCATCGGTGTCATCGAACTCATCGTCGGAACCACGTCTACTGAGAGGGGACAATTACCGGCAAACAAGGAAGAACACAATCAATGCAATGCACAATATGATGCATGATCATGACATGGCAATATGAGTGTGTTGGGCTAATGCAACTACATCCAGGGTGGTTTGAGTCATTTTGAACCAATGGTTCAACTCCAAACTCAAACTAAGAATTCAAATAGTGCATTATCACGTTTTGAGATAAACAGTGAGGTTAAGTTGTTTAAACATACATGAAACCTGTACATATGGATAAATTGGATTTTTTTTCCGATCATTTTTCATATATAAACCTTTGCATTTGGAGCTACAGATTAATTTCTATGATTTTTAGAAGTTTTGACCATTTTCTGCAATTTATAAATCATTTCTGTTTTTTTAAATCCTAGAAAATGTTTATTGCGCCAGCATTAAGTCATCCTGAGCTCAGCAGGTCAACTGGCACCGTCCAGGTCAAATCTGACCAGTGGAGCCCAGTGGTCAGTGACACATGGACTAATCCCGGTCAAACCCAGCGCTGACTGGGGTTTGACCAGGGGTAGGTGGTACGTCTCCGTCGTATCTACTTTTCCAAACACTTTTGCCCCTATTTTGGAGTCTAACTTACATGATTTGAATGGAACTAACCCGGACTGACGATATTTTCAGCAGAACTGCCATGGTGTTATTTTTGTGCAGAAATAAAAGTTCTCGGAATGACCTGAAAATCCACGGAGCAACCTTTAAGAATTAATAAAAAATACTGGTGAAAGAATTAACGTCAGGGGCCCCACACCCTGTGCATGAGGGTGGGGGCGCGCCCCTCCCCTAGGGCGTGCCCCCCTGCCTCGTGGGCCCCCTGGACGTCCACCGACCTCAACTCCAACTCCATATATTTGCTTTTGCAGATAAAAAAATCCTAGAGAAAGTTTCATCGCGTATTACGTTACGGAGCCGCCGCCAAGCCCTAATCTCTCTCGGAAGGGCTGATCGGGAGTCCGTTCGGGGCTCCGGAGAGGGGATTCGTCGCCGTCGTCATCATCAACCATCCTCCATCACCAGTTTCATGATGCTCACCTCCGTGCGTGAGTAATTCCATCGTTGGCTTGCTGGATGGTGATGGGTTGGATGAGATTTACCATGTAATCGAGTTAGTTTTGGTAGGGTTTGATCCCTAGTATCCACTATGTTGAGATTGATGTTGCTATGACTTTGCTATGCTTAATGCTTGTCACTAGGGCCCGAGTGCCATGATTTCAGATCTGAACCTATTATGTTTTCATGAATATATGTTAGTTCTTGATCCTATCTTGCAAGTCTATAGTCACCTATTATGTGTTATGATCCGACAACCCCGAAGTGACAATAATCGGGATACTTCTCGGTGATGACCGTAGTTTGAGGAGTTCATGTATTCACTAAGTGCTAATACTTTGGTCCGGTACTCTATTAAAAGGAGGCCTTAATATCCCTTAGTTTCCATTAGGACCCCGTTGCCATGGGAGGGTAGGACAAAAGATGTCATGCAAGTTCTTTTCCATAAGCACGCATGACTATATTTGGAATACATGCCTACATTACATTGATGAATTGGAGCTAGTTTCGCGTCACCCTATGTTATAACTGTTACATGATGAACCGCATCCGACATAATTATCCATCACTGATCCAATGCTTACGAGCTTTTCACATATTGTGCTTTGGTTATTTACTTTACCGTTGCTACTGTTACAATTACTACAAAACTGCCATCATTATTTTTGCTATCATATCAAGTATTTCCATACTACTTTGCTACTAAATACTTTGCTGCAGATACTAAGTTATCCATGTGTGGTTGAATTGACAACTTAACTGCTAATACTTGAGAATATTCTCTGGCTCCCCTTGTGTCGAATCAATAAATTTGGGTTGAATACTCTACCCTCGAAAGTTGTTGTGATCCCCTATACTTGTGGGTTATCAAGACTATTTTCTAGCACCGTTGCCGGGGAGCATAGCTCTATTCTTTGTGTCACTTGGGATTTATATCTGCTGGTCACTATGAGGAACTTGAAAGACGAAAGTTCTAAGATTTATCCCTCAACTACGAGGGGAGGTAAGGAACTGCCATCTAGCTCTACACTAGATTCTACTTCTGTTATGAGTAAGCTTGCGAAACCTAAACCTGCTTCTACTATTAATTCTGATATGTCGCATGTTATTGATGATGCCACTTCTACTATGCATGATACTTATGATGAAACTACTTCTGTGCTTGATACTACTGTGCCATTAGGTGAATATCTTGATGAGCAACTTGCTAGGGTTAGAGAGAATGTAATTATTGAAAATGAAATTATTGAAGATAGTGATGATGAAGGTTCTCCCCCTAAGTATGAATTGCCTGTTGTTCCTGAGGGTTATTTTATGGATGAAAAAACTGTTAGAGATTTTCTTGATTGCAATGATAGATCTGATCTTAAGAAGTTATTAGCTAAACTGAAATAGAAAACTTTGAATGCTAGAATGAAATATGACCCTGATTTTGCTACTTCACCTATCTTTGTTACTGATAAGGATTATGAATTCTCTGTCGATCCTGAGATAATTACTTTGGTTGAATCTGATACTTTTTATGGCTATGAATCTGAAACTGTTGCGGCACATCTTACTAAATTGAATGATATAGCCACCCTACTGATGAGAAATCTTGCTACTACTATATCCTTAAGATATTTCCATTCTCATTAAAGGGTGGTGCTAAAATGTGGTTTAATTCCCTTGATCCTGGTTGTGTGCGTAGTCCCCAGGATATGATTTATTACTTCTCTGCAAAATATTTCCCTGCTCATAAGAAACAAGCTGCCTTGAGGGAAATATATAATTTTGTGAAAATTGAAGAAGAGAGTCTCCCACAAGCTTGGCGGAGGCTTCTTGGGTTACTTAATGCTTTGCCTGATCATCCTCTTAAGAAAAATGAAATACTTGATATCTTTTATAATGGACTAACTGATGCTTCCAAGGACCACCTGGATAGTTGTGCTGGTTGTGTTTTCAGGGAAAGAACAGTCGATCAAGCTGAATTGCTATTGAATAATATGTTGACTAATGAAAATAATTAGACTCTTCTTGAGCCAATTCCTGAGCCAACTCCTAAACCAACTCTGAGGAAGAGGGGTGTTCTATTTCTTAGTCTTGAAGATATGCAAGAGGCAAATAAATCTTTGAAAGAAAAAGGTATTAAAGTTGAAGATGTTAAGAATTTACCTCCTGTTGAAGAAATACATGGTCTTAATATACCACCTATTTAAGAAAAACATGGTCTTGATAACCCGACACAGGTAGTAAAGGTAAATTCTCTCTATAGATACGATAAAGTTGAAATCCCGTCTACTAAGTTTGCTAGCCAATGCTTGGATGAATTTGATGACTTTATGGCTAGACAAGAAAATTTCAATGCTTATGTTCGTAGAGAATTAAAGAGTAATGCTTACATGATTGGACGCTTGAGTCATTATATGGCTAGAGTTAAAGGTGAACTTAAACTCATTAGCAAATATGCTTCTATGGTTACCACTCAAGAAGAACAAGTACTTAAAGCTCAAAGCGATTTGCTCGATGAATTAAATAATAAACATGACTTTGCTATTAGAGTGGCTACTAGAACTGGTAAAATAACTCAGGAACCTTTGTATCCTGAAGGCCACCCTTAGAGAATTGAGCAAGATTCTCAGAGAAATAATGTAGATGCACCTAGACCTTCAAAAAAGAAGAAAAAGAAAAATGATATGACTTTGCATGCTTCTAGTGAACCTGTTGTAGACATACCTGAGAATCCCAATGATATTTCTATTTCTGATACTGAAACACAATCTGGTGATGAACATGAACCTAATGATAATGTTAATGATAATGTTCATGTCAATGCTCAACCTAGCAATAATAATGATGTAGAGATTGAACCTGTTGTTGATCTTGATAACCACAATCAAAGAATCAATGTTATGATAAGAGAGACTTAGTTGCTAGGAAGCACGGTAAACAAAAGAACCATGGGTTCAGAAACCCATGCCTTTTCCTCCTAAGCCATCCAAGAAAAAGGATGATTAGGATTTTGAGCGCTTTGCTGAAATGATTAGACCTATCTTTTTGCGTATGCGTTTGACTGATATGCTTACAGTGAATCCTTATGCTAAATACATGTAAGATATTTATCACAAATAAAAAAAGATACCGGAAGCTGAAACTTCCACCATGCTTGCTAATTATACTTTTAAGGGTGGAATACCTAAGAAACTTGGAGATCCAGGAGTACCAACTATGCCATGCTCCATTAAAAGAAACTATGTTAAAACTGCTTTATGTGATCTTGGAGCCGGTGTTAGTGTGAATTGAATAAGTTGACGCCTACTAAAATATCTTTGCAAAAGGCTGATAAATCAACTGCTATACCTTTCGGTATTTGTGAGGATGTGCCTGTTGTGGTTGCAAATGTTGCTATCTTAATGGACTTTGTTATTCTTGATATTCCCGAGGACGATAGTATGTCGATTATCCATGGTAGACCCTTTTTGAATACTGCAGGGGCTGTTATTGATTGCAACAAAGGCAATGTCACTTTTCTTGTTAATGGTAATGAGCATATGTACACTTTCCGAGGAAACAACCTCAAGTTCATAGCATCAAATCTATTGGAAAAATTCCAACTATTATTATTGGAGGTTTTGAATTTCCTCTTCCTACTGTCAAGAAAAAATATGATATTCTTATTTTTGGGGATGTGCATATCCCCGTTGAGGTAACCTAGTGTTATTCGAAATTTCATCGGTTTTATGTTATTCGGAATGAGTTTGTTAACAAGACTTGATCAACCTTTTTAGTGGATTCCTTTTGATGAGCATGAGATGGATGAAGTTAAAAGGCACAACCTTCTGTACCCTCCATTTACTTTCTGTTATTTAGATTAAATAAAGTAAAAATAGCATTTTCTGTCTGTTTTCTGAATTATACATGAAATAAAAATACCCTGAAAGTAAAAGTTCTCCAAATGCCCTGCAAATTTAATATGATTTTTTCTGGAATATTTGAAAATATCTGGCACTGAAAAACACAGCAGGGGGAGCTGGCACCTGGCCACGCCCACCCCTATAGGGTGTGCCCCCCTGCCTCATGGGCCCACGGTGGCCCCCCTCCACTTATTCCTGCACCCACACACTTCTTCTTCCTCCCAAAAAAATCACCATCCAGCTCAAGCATGAGTTCTAGCTCACCTTGCTGCCATTTTTGATCTCCTTGCTCAAAGCTCCATTCAAAAAACTGCTTTTGGGGGATTGTTCTTTGGTATGTGACTCCTCCAATGGTCCAATTAGTTTTTGTTCTATTGCTTTATTCATTGCAAATTGTTGCTGCCTAAGTGACCCTGTTCTTGAGGTTGCATGTCAAATTTATGTGGTCCCAAGTAATTCTAATGCATGATATAAGCTCTAGGCACTTGTGGGAGTAGTTGCTATCAATTTTGTTGAGTTTGATTCACTTTTATTTTGAGTTACTACAAATTTCAGAAACTTTCAGAAAAAGATGAAGAGATTTTTCTTGAGGGGCTCTTCTAGCCAAGGCTCTAAGGATAAACAAGCTAAGGAGAATGAAAAGCCCTAGTATAATCTCCCTCGTGTGGCGGAAGTACGGCCGTGTGAATGGCCTTGTGATGATTTCTTGAAAGCAGCCGGGATTCATGATGATTTTTATTCGTTGGTTGATAATGCGGGCCTCACCGACTTCCTCCACAACCAGATCGAACAATATCTCTTACTCACCAATACTTTCGTGCAAAATTTCTACTTTTATACTAAGAAATCACCTCCTTCAGTAGAGTTTCATTTATATGATCTGGCTAGGGAGATGTCACTATATGAATTTTGCACGGTTTGCAAGATACCTTTCGGGGGCAGCTTAGAGGAACCACATCGTAAAGAGGTGGATGGATTTATTGATACTATTACTATAGGGGAAACGAGGAAGGTTTCCGATGCAAGAATTACTAGCATACATTTTCTTGTTTTACGCTACTTTGCAATATTTGCTAGTCGATGCTTAATTGGTCGTGGAAACTATGGAAACCTTAGTGTTCCTTATATTATTATTTTGTTCCATGCTTTATTTTGTGATAACTCTGTTAGTATGGGCGCTATTATTGCTAAATGATTAAGTCTGAACCGTACAAAGGGCCCCATCTTTGGAGGTATCTATGCTTCACGCCTTGCTAAACATTTCAGGATATCTATTAGGCATTTTGAGAAAGCGGAAAAACTGTTGCCTCCTACTTTTCTAGATTATAAGAGCATGGTAGTGCATGAGTTTATTGTTAAAAATGATGAGAATATGCTTAAGTTTAATTTGAGATTTCATAAGAAACACAGTGAGACTATTGTCTTGCCTGTGCCCTCTTTGTTTGATTTAACTGCAGGCCCTTACCTCATCTTGTCGGAGGCCGTTTATGCGTATCGGGGCCAGGCATCAGCTCTAGAGCCCGAGCCGGAACCACCACTTGACCCTTATCATCCGTCATTTTATCAGTGGGATCTGGAGGAGATCGCCAGCCAGTGGCAGTATGATGACACTCCTCAGTACACCAGAGAGAGTAGCCGTGATCCATGGGAGTAGACCAACTTAGGCCAAAAGCCTAAGCTTGGGGGAGTATGTACTTCTCACCGATGTTACATTCACGTTCACACACTCATTCTAGTCATCGGTGCTCATACTTTTTCATTGTACTATCCATGCTAGTTTAATTTATTTTTCTAGCTTTCTTCTTGTGTGTTTGATAAACCTTACGAAAAACCAAAAAAATTAGTTAGCTTACTTTCCATGCTTGTAGTAGTAATTAAAATAAAACCCAAAAAGATTTCTCGTTCTTCTTTTGCTTGTTGGGAGCTTTCCCGTGTAAATAGTTTTATTTCTTTCCTTTCCTTTGGGGGTCGAGAGGAGAACACCATGATGAAAATGTTGAGTGGCTCTCATATGCATGATTGTTGATTTAACCAAGAGCCCATATTACCTTGTATTCTCCCTTGAATTGAATGCTTGCAGATTCCAGCTTAGTCCAATGCACGTGCACTATTATTATTATACACGCCGTTTGGTCGTGCAAGTGAAAGGCAATAATGACGATATATGATGGACTTATTGAGATGAGAGAAGCTGGTATGAACTCGACCTCTCTTGTTTTTGTAAATATGATTAGTTCATCGTTCCTGATTCAGCCTATTATGAATAAACATGTTTGCAATGACAATTACAGATTATAGTTGCTTATGCCATGCTTAATTAGCTAGGAGCTTATAATGGTTTACCTTGCGTGCCAACATGCTATTAAAATGGTTGTGATGTGGTATGATAGGGTGGTATCCTCCTTTGAATGATTCGAGTGACTAGACTTGGCACATGTTCATGCATGTAGTTGAAACAAAATCAACATAGCCTTCACGATATTTATGTTCATGGTGAATTATGTCCTACTCATGCTTGCACTCGGTGTTGATTAATTTTAATGCATGTTCATGACTGTTGTCGCTCTCTCAGTTCGTCGCTTCCCAGTATCTTGCTAGCCTTCACCTGTACTAAGCGGGAATACTACTTGTGCATCCAAACTCCATAAACCCCAAAGTTATGCCATATAAGTCGACCATACCTTCCTATATGCGACATCTACCTGCCGTTCCAAGTAAATTTGTATGTGCCAAACTCCAAACCTTCAAATGAAATTCTGTTTTGTATGCTCGAACAACTCATGTATCAACTAGGGTTGTTTGTGTCTTCCATGTTAGGCGGGTTATTCTCAAGAGGAGTGGACTCTGCTCCTCATTCACGAGAAAATGGCTAGTCACTGGGATGCCCAGTGCCATGCTCAAATCAAATCAAAATAATTACAAACAAAACTTCCCCAGGATTGTTGATAGTTGGAGGCACCCATTGTTTCGGGCAAGCCATGGATTGATGCTTGTTGGTGGTGGGGGAGTATAAACTTTAACATTCTGTTTGGGAACCACCTATAATGTGTGTAGCATGGAAGATATCGAGATCTCATAGTTGTTATGTTGACAGTGAAAGTATACCGCTCAAAATGCTATTCATCTCTATTTCAAAATCGAGCTCTGGCACCTCTACAAATCCCTGCTTCCCTCTGCGAAGGGCCTATCTATTTACTTTTATGTTGAGTCATCACACTCTTATTAAAAAGCACCCGCTGGAGAGCACCGCTGTCATTTGCATGCATTACTATTAGTTTATATTGGGTATGACTATGACTGGATCTCTTTTACCATGAATTGCAATGTTTGGTCAGTCCTTGATCTTTATAGGTGCTCTGCATTTGCGGTCTCAGAAAGGGCTAGCGAGATACCATCTTCTTATATTATATTATGATTGTTTTGAGAAAGTGTTGTCATCCGAGATTTATTAATATTGCTCGCTAGTTGATTATGCCATTGATATGAGTAAACATGAGACCTAAGTGTTATTGTGAACTAGACGATGCCCCGCGCGTTGCGGCGGGATTTGGTATGAAATAAATATTTCTCTTGTAGCGAGATAATTTTTTATCAGTATTCTACCAAATCTCTATGTATAAGTTTAAAATTAGAGGAAAACAAAATAACATATGCATGCATGCCTCACTTGTCATTCATAGAGCACTCGAGTATGAGGCTATGAGCTGCATGCACGCGTCAATTTTTTTTCTTGATTAAAACACTCATAGACAGCAGTTACTACATGCACTTGCATGCATGCGCCAGTTACTACATGTGGTTGATGCAACAACTCTCAGTGTGTAGATGAGACGCATATTACTGATTGATATAGTATATCCAACGACTAAATTAATATGGGTGATGTGGCTTAAGGAGAAGCGAGAGAATTCCTATAGTGGGGGCTAGCTATTTAGATATAGAAGATATGGTTAATTCATAATCTTTGCTGAAAGCTTGAATGCTGGCTTTACATATTTGCAACAACAAGAGGAAACAGAGTTTGTAAAAGTTTTTCTTTATCACTTTCAGTTTGTCAACTGAATTGCTTGAGGACAAGCAAAGGTTTAAGCTTGGGGGAGTTGATATGTCTCCGTTGTATCTACTTTTCCAAACACTTTTGCCCTTGTTTTGGACTCTAACTTGCATGATTTGAATGGAACTAACCCGGACTGACGCTGTTTTTAGCAGAATTGCCATGGTGTTATTTTTGTGCAGAAATAAAAGTTCTCGGAATGACCTGAAAATCCACGGAGCAACTTTTCAGAATTAATAAAAAATACTAGCAAAGGAACAAACGTCAGGGGGCCCACACCCTGTCCATGAGGGTGGGGGCGCGCCCTCTCCCCTAGGGCGGGCCCCCTGCCTTGTTGGCTTCCTGGACGTCCACCGACCTCAAATCCAACTCCATATATTTGCTTTCACAGAGAAAAAAATCAGAGAGAAAGTTTCATCGTGTTTTATGATACGGAGCCGCCGCCAAGCCCTATTCTATCTCGGGAGGGCTGATCTGGAGTCCGTTCGGGGCTCCGGAGAGGGGGATTCGTCGCTGTCATCATCATCAACCATCCTCCATCACCAATTTCATGATGCTCATCGCTGTGAGTAATTCCATCGTAGGCTTGCTGGACGGTGATGGATTGGATGAGATTTACCATGTAATCGAGTTAGTTTTATTAGGGTTTGATCCCTAGAATCCACTATGTTTTGAGATTGATGTTGCTATGACTTTGCTATGCTTAATGCTTGTCACTAGGGCCCGAGTGCCATGATTGCAGATCTGAACCTATTATGTTTTCATGAATATATGTGAGTTCTTGATCCTATCTTGCAAGTCTATAGTCACCTATTATGTGTTATGATCCGACAACACCGAAGTGACAATAACCGGGATACTTCTCGGTGATGACCGTAGTTTGAGGAGTTCATGTATTCACTAAGTGCTAATGCTTTGGTCCGGTACTCTATTAAAAGGAGGCCTTAATATCCCTTAGTTTTCATTAGGACCCCGCTGCCACATGAGGGTAGGACAAAATATGTCATGCAAGTTCTTTTCCATAAGCATGCATGACTATATTTGGAATACATGCCTACGTTACATTGATGAATTGGAGCTAGTTCTGTGTCACCCTATGTTATAACTGTTACATGATGAACCGCATCCGACATAATTACCCATCACTGATCCAATGCCTACGAGCTTTTCACATATTGTGCTTTGCTTATTTACTTTACCGTTGCTGCTGTTATAATTACTACAAAACTGCTACTGTTACTTTTGCTACTGTTACCATTACTTCCATACTACTTTGCTACTAAATACTTTGCTGCAGATACTAAGTTATCCAGGTGTGGTTGAATTGACAACTCAACTGCTAATACTTGAGATTATTCTTTGGCTCCCATTGTGTCGAATCAATAAATTTGGGTTGAATACTATACCCTCGAAAACTATTGCAATCCCCTATACTTGTGGGTTATAAGTAGGGCCCACTGAGGGAGTCCTGGATTAGGGAGTATCCGGACAGCCGGACTATATACTTTGGCCGGACTGTTGGACCATGAAGATACAAGACTCAAGACTTCGTCCCGTGTCCGGATGGGACTCTCCTTTGCATGGAAGACAAGCTTGGTGATCCGGATATTAGATCTCCTTCTTTGTAACCGACTCTGTAAAACCATATCCCCCTCTGGTGTCTATATAAACCGGAGGGTTTAGTCCGTAGAAGAGGAATCATAATCATCATAGGCTAGCTTCTAGGGTTTAGACTTTACGATCTCGTGGTGGATCAACTCTTGTAATACTCATATCATCAAGATGAATCAAGTAGGAAGTAGGGTTTTAAATCCATCGAGAGGGCCCGAACCTGGGTAAAACATTGTGTCCCTTGCCTCCTATTACCATTAGCCTTAGACGCACAGATCGGGACCCCCTACCCGAGATCCGCCGGTTTTGACACCGACATTGGTGCTTTCATTGAGAGTTCCTCTGTGTCGTTGCTGCAAGGCTCGATGGCTCGTCTCATTGTCAAGGACAACATCACTTCTGGGGGAGCACTGGCGGTAGGCTAAACTCTGACTAGGCGGCTTCGTCATGGCCGCCCGATCGGCTGTTGCACCGACGATGACCTCTCGGGTCATCAAAAACAGCCTCCACGTCAATCCGGAACTCGCCGAACAGATGGATCCAATGGACCTCTCCAACCTTAATGATCTCTTGGATCGCATCGCTGCGTTGGGAGTCGCTACAGACTATGATCGGATTGGGCTTAAACCCGACCAAAGGGATATTAAATCCCCACCGGTCACCCACGAGATAGCGGTAGTGGAAGAGCCACACATGGATTATCCCTCTACTTTGAGAACGAGTTATGTCCGGATCACCGACCTCTCTGAGCCGGATACCCGTTCACGGGAGGACACGACTCAGACCCCGAACTTAGAATCGGGCAACGGGCCGGAAAAATCGGGCAACATCCCGGAGCCCGAGCTGCCAAGCTTGGAAGCCCCTCTGCCCCTGGCGTTAGATCGGATCAGAATCCAGATTTAACTACACCCACCCACCCAGACTTAAGCCGTCTCTCCCATATCAGACAAGAGCCCCAAGAGACAGTACATCGCTACTGGGCCAGATTCCTCCTTGTGATAAACAAGGTCAAGGACTATCGCGAGGAAGACGCAATCTCACTCTTCTGCAAAAATTGCATGAACAAAGGGATCCTTAATGCTATAAGTCGCTGCGACATAGTACACTCCCTCATCGTCTATATGAGCATCCGCACCCCTTCCTCCGTCCACACAGGGATCCTTAATGCTAAACCCTAGAAGCTAGCCTATGATGATTATGATTAGGAGAAAAGGCACTACCTCTTTACCGCCTTCTTCGGTGCACCGAACACTTCGTGTGGACTGATGCAGCCGCGGCCGGACTGGATGAAATAAAGACCCTATTGGCCAACAATCCAGTCCTGACCGCGCCAAATACTGGCAAACCTATGCTATTATACATAGCTGCAACACATCAGGTTGTAAGCGCAGTGCTCGTCGTCGAACGAGAAGCAGACGGATACAAGTTCCCGCTCCAAAAACTGGTATATTATGTGTCCACTGTCCTCACTCCATGCAAATCCCGATACCCACACTATCAAAAGACAGCATATGCGGTCTTCATGGCATCCCGAAAGCTATGACACTACTTTCAAGAGTGTTCAATTACGGTGGCCTCCGAAGTACCACTCAACGACATAATAAACAACCGAGACGCCACGGGGCGGATTGCTAAATGGGCCATCGAGCTCCTTCCATTCGACATAACATACAAACCACGGCGGGCCATTAAGTCGCAAGTATTGGCTGACTTCATCGCCGAATGGACAGAAGCCGAACTCCCTAAAGAGTACGGCGTGTACTCCAATTGGATCATGCACTTCGACGGCTCTAAAATGCTGGCCGGATTGGGGGCGGGTGTAGTCCTGACATCCCCCACCAGAGACATGGTCCAATACATACTCCAAATATTATACACAGACTCCAACAACGCAGCCGAATATGAGGCCCTGTTGCATGGTCTTCAGATGGCAGTTTCTATGGGCATTCAACGCGTCGAATTCCACAATGTGGCTTCAGAAAACAGTCAAGCGGCGGATATCCTCGCCCGCATCGACGCTAAACGCGACCCTGTCCCACCCAACATATTTTTGGAAAAGTTATTCAAGCCATCCGTGGTATGGGAAGGGGAGTCCGGCAACACTAGCCCGACTCCGAATACACCACCAGATTCCGAACCACCTGATGTAATCGGGGGCTCCGCCACCGAAATAACACCTTCGGCCCACGAAATCATGGTTGTAATCCATCATGGACCGAGCCTTTCTTGGCCTACCTAAATAGGCAGGAGCTCCCCGAGGACCAAAATGAAGCACGTTGTATTGTGCGGCGTTCCAAGGCCTACAAAGTCCATGAGGGAGAACTCTATAAGAAAAGTGCCACCAGAGTGCTCCAAAGATGCATCTCCGAAGAGGAAGGGCGGCAGCTCTTGGCTGAAATCCATGCCGGACTCAGCGGGCACCACGCTGCGGCTCGGGCACTTGTCAGCAAAGCCTTCTGTACAGGTTTTTATTAGCCGACAGCCCGGGCAGATGCACAGGACCTTGTCCAACACTGCGTCGGTTGCCAGCTCTTCGCCAATCAGAGCCATATGCCCCCTACCGCTCTCTGTCGGTGTCAAAACCGGCGGATCTCGAGTAGGGGGTCCCGATCTGTGCATCAAGGCTGATGGTAACAGGAAGCAAGGGGCACAGATGTTTACCCAGGTTTGGGCCCTCTCGATGGAGGTAAAAACCTACTTCTTGCTTGCTTAATATTGATGATATGGGTAGTACAAGAGTAGATCTACCACAAGATCGTAGAGGCTAAACCCTAACTACTAGCCTATGATGGTATGATTGTAATTGTGATCGGCCTTCTAAGGACCAACCTCTCCGGTTTATATAGACACCGGAGAGGGCTAGGGTTTACATGGAGTAGGTTACAAGGAAGGAAACACAATATTCGGATCGCCAAGGTTGCTGTCCACGCAAAGGAGAGTCCCATCCGGACACGGGCCGAAGTCTTGAGTCTTGTATCTTCACGCTTCAATAGTCCGGACGTTGTACACAGTCCGGCTGTCTGGATACCCCCTAATCCAGGACTCCCTCAGGAGCCCCTGAACCAGGCTTCAATGACGATGAGTCCGGCGTGCAGTATTGTCTTCGGCATTGCAAGGCGGGTTCCTTCTCCGAATACTCCAAAGTAGTCATCGAACACTTGAATCATGTCCGGATCCACAAGATGATCTTTACACACCGCCGTAGAGAGAATGATATTTCACAAATGCAATCTGCTGACAACTTTTTCTGAGGACATGACATGTTATTACGGTCAGATAATTATTTGGACCGCTTTCCAACAACCAGCTACAACGCATATTGCGAGGCGGTTTCTTTGATACGTCTTGTCAAAGCAGAGATCGTGTCCCCATATCACGGGATTCTCATCAATACGGGTATGGGTAATCTAACCGCGCCGCTAATCGCGGCGAGTGGGAGGCAGACGGGTTCCACCAGGCAAGTGGGGATGCGCAAAAAGCATTTACGCCTCTATAAAGAGGTCAGGTTTCTTTCTCTTTTACCCACGCCTTCTCCTCCCGCTAGCTCATTCCCCTTTGTTCGAGCCCTAACGCCCAAGCACTCTTCTTCTCCATCGAAGAGAGGTTTTCCAAAGATGTCCAAATCTAGAGCCGGAGGCAGATGGATGGCCTCGACTGTCCAGGAGAAGGACATTAAAAAGCTCCGAGGAGCCGGGTATCTGGCCCAGAAGATCGGCCACCGTCTTCCACCGGCAGGATAGGTCGTCCCCACCCCGGAATCTCACGAGAGAGTCGTGTTCCTTCCCCATTTCGTCCGCGGGCTCGGGTTTCCCCTTCACCCGTTCGTTCGGGAGTCATGTATTACTACGGGATCGATTTTCATGATCTTTCCCCCAACTCCTTCCTCAATATCTCGACGTTCATCCTCGTGTGCGAGGCTTTTCTTCGAATCCCACCTCACTTTGGCCTATGGCTAAAGATCTTCAATGTGAAGCCCAAGGTGGTGAGAGGCGAACATGCCGAGTGCGGCGGCGGCATGGTAAGCAAGATGCCCAAGGCCGTTTGGCCAAAAGGCGCTTTCAACGACTCCGTCAAGGAATGGCAGCAGCAGTGGTTCTATATCACCGAACCACACGGCAAAAAGTGGGCGGCAGCCCCAGAGTTCAGATCCGGAGCTCCGCTGCGGCTCACATCCTGGCCCGAGAAGGGCCCGAATTGGTCCTCGTACGATGAGCTGTAACTGCTCCAGACGCGCATTTAGGGTGTGGTCGATAGGGACATCAAACTCATCGACGTAGTCCAGGCGATGCTAGTTCGCCTGGTTCTCCCCTGTCAGTGCCGAGCTTGTAATCTGTGGGAGTTCGACCCGGCCGAGCACCAAACCCTTCGGGAGCTTTATGATTCCTCCCACAAGGATATCTGGAAGGTGCTCTTTAAGTCCGGCAAATCGTGGCCGGGCCCCACCAAGGACCGTGGGTATCAATTATCCCATTCTCCAAGCTCGATAAGTCACAGCCACGCACTGTCTATTCATGCTTCAGCTGGCATGTCATGAGGGAGACATCCTAATCGTGTTTCGTCACGACCTCAGGGATGGATAAAGAAAGTGGAGCGGATACATTTTCCGGCCCCGTTGCTGGAGGAACTGGTCGGACCCCTTCTGTCGAAGATGCTGGTCCCTGCGCCTTACAAGGCGCCGAAGAAGGAGGCCTCCAAGAAGGTCAAGAAGACCCGGAGTGGCGTCCGTCGCCGCAAGGCTTCGGACGCAAAATCCGGAGACTCAAGCGACGCTCCTTCTTCGGAGGACGAAGAGGAGGAAGCAGAGGAAGACGAGCCTCACTCTGGAGGTGGGAGGAAGCGTGCAGCTTCCCCGTCCCTGGAGGCCGAATCGACCAAGAGGGGGAAAGGTTCCTCTCGAGACATCCAAACCTTGTTGCGACAAAGAGCCCGGAGTGGGATCCGAGGGCCCAGCCCCTGGGGAAGTCGTAAGTATACAAAATCCGAACTCACGTACGCGTCCGGGATTGTTTTCGGGTTTATCAGCCTTAACTGTTGCCACATTTTGCATAGCCCGGCAAGGTCTCGCGCCGGACAGTCCTCGTCGGAGGATTCACTGGGCTCGGACACCTTGGCGAGCGAGACGCCTCTGCGGGCCCCTTCCCCAAAGTCCAGGTGCGACACCGAGGTGTCGTCCCGACAGGACCCGGACCAGGGGGGACATATCCCCGTTTCCAGACACATGGGGGCGGATAAGGCCCCTGGGACCTCTAAGGTTCCAGAGTCGAGCGCACAGCCACCTTCGATGGTGGGGGGCCTGCCTACCCCGCCAGCATCCTCTGTTCAAGCAGAGCTGCCCGGCGGTCTATCAATAGCGAGGAACGCATCTATCGTTGATGAGCACCGCACTCTCATGGGTGCGGTGGTTGAGAAGATTCAGTCCGCCGAGAGCGGGCTGAACAAGTCCTGCTTTGGCCTTATAAAGGCCTTTGAGGTATGTTTCCTAAGAAATCTGTGAGAATTGTCATAATAGGAGTAGTAGCCCCTGATACGCTGTCCGGTGGAGAAGATGGAGCTGGGCAGGGGATCAAATCTTCCGCTTCCGCAGGAGCTTATGTGAATGACGTATACCCCTTTATGTGAAAACAAGCTTCTGCTGAGAGGATGGCTGCTTATAATGCGGAGGTGTCCGAACTGAAGCGTAACCTTGCACGGGCCGAGGAAGAACTCAGCCTTGTGAAGAAGCAACTGGAAGGCAAGCAAGGTATGTTGAAAACATTTGTCTTGAAGTTGGCACGGACGAATAGTTGTGCATAATGAAAAATATTTGTATTGTATGCTCTAGGAGTGGGTGCCGAATACGAGGCACTAAAGAAAGCTTTGGCTGATGCCAACAAGAAGGCTGAGGCCGAACAGGTGCTTCGTGAAAAACACGAGGCCAGGGTTATCGCAGCTGAGCGAGAGCTCCAGGAAGCTGTGAAGAAAAGCGAGGGCTTGGAGCAGAGTCTAAAAGGGAAAGAATCCGAACTCGCCCAAGCTCTCGAGGCTGCGGAAGGTGCTCGGGAAGAAGCCCGAGGTGCTGCGCGGGACATGCAAGAGGCCCGGAAAGTTGCGGCTGGTAAGGCCTTTTGTATTCTTAGATCTTTATATGTGATAACAGGAAGAATCCTAAGCGGCAAGCTGAATTCTTATTTTTCCAGGGGCTTTTGCGGATCTTCCTCGCAGCATATCAGATGCCGCCCAATTCTACCGCACCAAGGAGAAAAGTCTGCGGAGAGGGATTTCTGGTCGCAGTATCTGGCGCCAAACCTTCCGGTGCTATTTATCGATCAGCTGAAACAGCTGGTCGAATAGCACCAGGCGGCCGAACTAGCCATGAAGGACTTATTTGTCCCGTTGTGGCTCATGGAGCCGATTCAAGCGATTGCCGGACTCGTCAAGCGGATTGTGGGCGCCTGTCCTCGGCTTGATGCTATCAAGTGATCAGTCTGTATAGAAGGCGCGTGCATGGCGTTTACCCGTGCAAAAGTGCATTGGGGGATGCTTGACGCAGAGAAGCTGATGACTGAGGGGCCGCCGGAGGGTAAGGAGCACCGCAAGCCCGAGCTTTACTATGAAAGTGTACTGAAAGGGGCCCGCCTTGCGGCGGACAAGTGTGCTAAAGACATTATATTTCCCTGAGGGCATTTGTGCTGCTTTTTGTAATATGGGATAATGGCATGTTTATTATATATTGCCTGTTTTGTTTGAACATATGTTCTTCCTGTGCGGCTGTTTATTGTATGCAAATCCTGAGAGTTGGCCAGTCGTCGGCTTCTGCCCCCTCATAAAGAGAATACGGGGGTGTTCGGGATATATTTTAATGCTCTTTATCCCATAGTTGGGTCCTTTTAAGGAGGTGTCTCTTTCCGCGAACCAGGCAATTGGACTATAGGGCCTTATTACTCTCACTTAGCCATAGGAATTCGAGTATGGTCGGTGCAGGCCCTAGTGTTCGGAAGGCCGAACTAGGGGCTCTATTAGCGGCTGATCAGAAGACCGATCCGTCGCACTCAGCATTTATAATGGCGTTGTGCGGAATAAATCTTTAAGGATTTTATAACCTCTCGAACAGCTAACCAGCTCTCGCCTCATCATGACGGTCGGTTTTCGACTTTCTCTGCTGAGGTGCTCGTCCGGCTGAACCGGGACACAATCACAGTAGTTCTCCCAATGCTACCTTAGCCGACAGAACGGAACATTAGGTATCAAAACATGGGAGCCGGGCAAACCCAACCAATGACCCAAGACATGATTCGGAGCAGATGCATATAGTGCTATAAGTTCGGGGTACCGAGCGATCGAAAAGGTGGTCGGACTTTATTGCCGTACTGTGAAGCCCCTGGTGTAACCGGGCGAACACGAAGCGTGGCTGTCATTTTCGGCAAAGAGGCATCGGCGATAAACGACGGCCGGTAAGTGTTATTTAAGTCGACGCATTGTAGTAGGATGATATGTCTATGCATATGAGTATGATGTATGAAAAGAGGTGTTATTTGGCGGAACCTGTGGTGGCCGTACTGGAGGGGGTTGTGAGTGGATCAAGAATGAATCCGAACTGCCTTCTACCTGCATGTTCCTACCATTGTGTGTCCGGGCTAATTCCATGCCGCCAATCCTGTTCTGCATCAATCATTAGTTTTTAAAGGCAAATGTTTGAAAGCAACTGGGCATCCTCTTGTGGTTGGTCCCAAGATCCTTGATCAGACCCCGGTGGGCCCAGCCATTATACCGTGAGGTAATGCGGACTCCTCAATGGGTGTTCGGATGGCTGGCCTGAGTAATTTACCACGTGAAATCTAGTTAACGTGGTTTATCCCGTTGGCATATGGTAAACTACCGCATGGTGGGAAGGTGCCGAAGATTTATTCTTTGGCGTAGTATTTTTTGGGTGATCCGAAGACAACCATTAGAGTGGTGGACCAATAAAACTTGGCCTTTGCGCCTTACATCTTTTAGGAGATGTTATTCGTGGCTTCATACCCGTGTGGGCTTTGCGTGTTATGGAGCCCCCGGACTACTAGGTCTAGAGGTACTGCAGTTGACTTGCTGTGGTTTATGTGATCCTGGGCGATTGGCCGTACTGTTATGCTCTGGGGGGGTTCTTGACGAGGCGCCTCCCCTTATTGCTTCCGACGCGCGACCAGCCGCTTTGTAGTGAGGATCCTGCATTCTCTATTGGTATGCTTTGTGGTCCTTTGAGGAGTACCATGAATTTCGCATGGTTGATCGAGCGTGTGGCTCGGGCCGAATAGGCTTGAGCTGCTCTTTGTCCGTTGACCGAAATGGTATTTACTGGACCTGGCGCCAGTTTCCTTAACTTAACATTTGTGGCCATTGCGTCGAGGCTTGAGGGTGTCTCTTCGCGTATCCGTCGTACTGTTTTGGACCGTAATGATGTGTGGACGTCGGGGTGTGCGCCTTGGGTTCTTCTGCTTGGGTTGAGGTAGCCAGTTGTGTCGTGTATGCCCTTTATTGGGTCTGTCGACTACGTGCCTTTCGGTGGCCAGTACCTTGGTCCACCTATCCGTTAGCAAGTCTTGGTCAGCTTTAAGCTGCTCTTGCCTAGTTTCCAGGCTCCTTGCCGTGGCCATGAGCCTTCGCTTGAAGCGAACTTGTTCGACAGGATCTTCAGGTACGCCGAATTCGTCACTGCCGAGGCTTACCTCGTCGTCGGAAGAGGTGTATAGTGGTCCTTCTCTAAGTATCCCATCGTGGCCGGTCCAGCCATCTTGAAGGTAGGCTGATTAGGACTATATTCCTCTTCGGCACCATCCGGATTGCTTTTGTCTCCGGGGCCGGTGTTGCCGTGGCAGGGCTTGGAGCGGCGCCGACCACACCCATGGTTTGCTTTTCTCGCCGAGGGGTTATCCTCCATTGCCTCGTCGCCATTGGTTTCCTTCGGAGTGTCCACCATATATATATATATATATATATTGTATGAGGAGGTGGCCGTCCACCGCCCTGTGAGCGATGGCTCCTGTAATTCTCCTGCATCGTCGTCCATACCGTCGATGTCTTTGGAGTCGAAGTCAAGCACGTCGGTTAGATTATCGATCGTGGCAATGAAGTGGGTGGTGGGTGGGCAACGAATTCCGACATCGTCTGCTTCCCACTCAAACCGGACATAGTTCGACCCAGAGTCTCCTGAAAAAGAGAGAGACTTCAATAAGTTCAGCATGTCGCCAAAGGGCGAGTGCTGAAATATGTCCGCCGCGGTGAACTCCATCACCGGAGCCCAACCAGGCTCGGCGGGCTCGGGGACGCGCGGACTGGAACCTACATCCGGATATGAATCCGGGGGTCCGGAGTCACAGGCTCCCTCAGAAGTGAGGCCTGTGTTCGGCTCCATCGCCGATGAGGGTACGGCCTGCAGGGCGGGGTCCAGCCCTCCGTCCTTAGGCAACGCAACCTGCCCTAGATTTAGATCCGAGGCTTCTACCGGGGTGATATCCCGAGCATCATCTGACAGCAGGTCTAAGCCGTACTCATTGTGACTGTTCGACGCTTCTGACGCTTGCCCGAATCCGTCGAAGATCAAGTCCCCGCGAATATCCGCTGTGTAGTTCAGGTTTCCGAACCTGACCTAGTGGCCGGGGGCACAGCTATCGATCTGCTCCAGGTGGCCAGGCGAATTGGCCCGCAGTGCGAAGCCGCCGAACACGAAGATCTGTCCGGGGAGGAAAGTCTCGCCCTGGACAGCGTTGTTGATGATGATTGAAGTAGCCATCGAGCCTGACAGTGATGACATAGAGGAACTCTCAATGTAAGCACCAATGTCGGTGTTAAAACCGGCGGATCTCGGGTAGGGGGTCCCGATCTGTGCCTCAAGGCTGATGGTAACAGGAAGCAAGGGACACAAATGTTTACCCAGGTTCGGGCCCTCTCGATGGAGGTAAAACCCTACTTCCTGCTTGATTAATATTCATGATATGGGTAGTACAAGAGTAGATCTACCATGAGATCGTAGAGGCTAAACCCTAAGTGCTAGCCTATGATGGTATGATTGTAATTGTGATCGGCCTTCTAAGGACCAACCTCTCTGGTTTATATAGACACCGAAGAGGTCTAGGGTTTACATGGAGTCGGTTACAAGGAAGGAAACACAATATTCGGATCACCAAGCTTGCTGTCCACGCAAAGGAGAGTCCCATCCGAACACGGGCCGAAGTCTTGAGTCTTGTATCTTCACGCTTCAATAGTCTGGACGTTGTACACAGTCCGGCTATCCGGATACCCCCTAATCCAGGACTCCCTCACTCTCCAAACAATCCCCATAACCTGGCCCTTCGCGGTCTGGAGGCTGGATATGGTCGGATCTCTTAAAGGGGGAAGCCATTGTAACACCTCGAGACCGACGGTCCAGAAGACTTCCATATTTTGTGACCTCCGTGTGTTTCATTTATGCTTGCTCTTTTATTTTTGCATTGCATTATGTCATCATGCCATCATGTCATTAATCTTTTGCAACTCATCTAAATAAATGGTATGGATCTTCGATCCATTTAAATCGAGGGAATTCACATGGTGATTCTCTTTAAAACATATCCTCTCGATATTTAGAGAGCTATAGTAAATATTCCAATTATTTGGATTTACCGCAAACACACTTACAAAATATCCTAATGCCTTTGTTGTCTTAATTCTTGATCTCCAACTTTGCCATTTATTCTTTCATCATATTCCGGAGGTCCACCAAAAATCCGAACATTTTTGGACCTTCCTTTTATCAAGTCCTAGTTCAAACCCATTTGAATTAAATTCAAATGAGTTTGAATTTAAATCTTGCAATCTTGGCAATTCCTATTTTCTCGGAACAAACACTTTTTCGTGACTCTAGGAAAATAATCCGCATGCCCAAATTCTTTGTCCAACCATTTCTTTTCTCTCCTCTTCTTTCTTTGCTTTACTGTATATGGAAGAGATTTAAAGGAGGGAGAAAGAGATAGAGAGAAGGAGCCCAATAGCCTGGGCCTTCCAACCTCCCGCGCCAGCCCAAGGCTAAGGCCCAGTCCCTCCTAACCCTAGCCCCTCACCACGCTCTCTCCTGATCCCCATCTCTCCCTCTCGTTTCCCTGCCAGCGCCGCCTCCATCTTCTCGTTCCCCATCACGCACGCCCGCATCACTCCCAGCGCTCTCTCCCGAACCCTCCTCTTAGCCTCCTGCGCCTGCGCCCCTCCTCTGCCTCGCCCTTCCTTCTCCCCTGCGTCCTCATCGCCACCCATCGCATCGAGCTCCCCCGCAGCCATCCCCGCCGCCATCTCTCCCTCCTGCTCCCGCGCCCGGCCTCCGCGACCCCATCAGCGCGACCAACTCCGGCAGCCCTCAGGCCATGGCGCCACCATGCTCCTCCCTCCTTGCGCGACCCCCTCTCCCTTTTCCCCTCGCCACCACCTCCTGGTCCGGCCGCCACCGCCCGCTTCTCCGCCACCGCACCCTCGTCCCGTCCCCTTGGCCTCCTCCTCGAGCGCGACCTCTTCACCCCGCGTCCCCACCAGCTCCCGTCGCCCCTTTGCAGGACCAGCCCCATGCCCCGCCTCTGCCTTTTTCGAGCAGGGAGGAGGATGCGCCTCCGCTCGCCCTCATCGACCAGGAACGCCAAGACCATCCCCGGGCAGGACCTCGTGTACATCTACGCCGCCAAGAACCGTACGCGGACATATCGTCTCCCGGATTTTTCGCCAAGTACCTCTACGTGCGGATTCGCCAAGTACCCTTCGGATGCGCCAAGTTCGACTACATGGATGGTCAAATCCCTCGCCGTGACCCTGAACATCTACGAAACGTGAACCACTACTTCCACTACTGTCGCCGTGTACCACTACTTCCATTACCGTCGCCACGTGAACAACTACTTCCACTACATCACGAGAACGTCTACTTCCCTCTATGAAACTCGACACGCCCCGAAATGCACGCTTCGAAGGTATAACCTGAGACGACCACGATGAGATGCCCTTGCATGTATGAGTTGTACCATATGTTTGCACCGTGCACGTTCCTCGTTTGCCATGCCGCCGTCCCGTGGGAACCCGGAATCCGGGATCACCCCACCATCTTGCATGGCTTGCTCACGCTCACTTCCTTTTGCACCGGTATCTCCATGAGCTACCGGAACCGATATGTTGTCGTGGCATCATTTTCGGATATGTTGCCGTGGCACCATTTTTGTCTCGCCGCCGTGGCACCCTTTTCGTTCCGCCATGGTGACCAAATGCTCCTTATCATGCTCATGTCAACATTTTCATAAAAATTGCATAAAACTTGCATATGTCATCCGCATCATGATAATAACAATTAAAATGTTTAAACTTGTTGTTGCATTAAATTGCTAAATGCATATGGGGATTCACCGGATTTGTTGTTTTATATCCGGCCCCATTTAAATTGTTTAGATGGTATAGTTTTTGTTATGCTTCACCTCTTGCCATGTTTAACAACATTTAATATTGTTGAGTAGCTTATAACGAGAGAGAACTAAATAATTGATGTGGTGTTTTGTCAATATGCAACTCGTTGCATATTGGGCTCCATTTAACTTGTAGTTTTGTTTGTGCATATTGCCATGCCATGCTATTTAAACCGGGCATGCATCATACTTGTTTGCGCATCATGCCATGTTTATGTGATGGTTGTTTACTATGTTGTTTGTTTCTTTCCGGGTTGCTTCTCTCGTTAGCTTCGGTTTTGTTCTGGAGTTGTGAGGATTCGTTCGACTACGTGCGTTTGTCTTCTTCTTGGACTCGTTCTTCTTCCTAGCGGGATTTCAGGCAAGATGATCATACCCTCGAAATCACTACTATCTTTGCTATGCTAGTTTGCTTGCTCTTTTGCTATGCCAATGCTACGATGCCTACCATTTGCTTGTCAGCCTCCCAAATTGCCATGTCAAACCTCTAACCACCATGTCCTAGCAAACCGTTGATTGGCTATGTTACCGCTTTGCTCAGCCCCTCTTATAGCGTTGTTAGTTGTAGGTGAAGATTGAAGTTTGTTCCTTGTTGGAACATGGAGATGTTGTTCCTTGTTGGAACATGTTTACTTGTTGGGATATCACAATATATCTTATTTAATTAATGCATCTATATACTTGGTAAAGGGTGGAAGGCTCGGCCTTATGCCTGGTGTTTTGTTCCACTCTTGCTGCCCTAGTTTCCGTCATATCTGTTGGGGATATTACCACTAGGTGTAAACCGGCCAAGCTTGGGCCGGGTTAGCTCTGCTAGTGGTGTAATCATGGAAAGGCCCAAGGCCTGTAGTTGGTTTAGAACTTGTAGCCGTAAACCGGCCTGATGTATGACTTGTATTGTAAGTTAGGAATAGAGAGATACCAACGGGATACAGTATGAACGGTTGGGACTCGCAAAACCGACAGGCGTCACTTTCGTGTATATAAGGGGCGACCGGCGCGGTTCAAGGACAGACAACCACAACTCGAGCCTAAGCGAAGCTTGTTTGCTCCTAGCCATCGAGACTACATCAATTCCATCACAACTAGGCGTAGGCTTTTACCTTCATCGAAGGGCGAACTAGTATAAACCCTTGCGTCTTTGTGTCGCTTTAACCCTGCAAGTAAACCCGTAGCGATGGCTCCACGACTAAGTCCTTACGCTAGGACATCGCCGTGACAAATCCACGACGAGTTGGCGCCCACCGTGGGGCTATCGCACGATGGTTTGGCGATCTTGGAGGCAAGCCCAAAGGACTCGAAGGCTACGTCGTGGGCGGATGACCAAGAGTCGTCGCGGCGGATCTATCGGCGATGCTGGATGGGGTCCGAGGCCGATTCAATCGAGTATGGATACGGGTCCCCTTGGTGGCATACTGCGTTTTCATCGGCGGGATCGGAGGGCTGGGCCTGGCCGGATATCTGCACCGACCTCATCGAGGCGGCTCAGCAGCGCGACCAGCCCGGGCTAAACCGGCCGTGAAGCATGTCTTCGTTGGAGTCACCCATGGAGAGTCGGCGCGGTTGAGCTGCGGTAGTGAGACCGTCGTTTACTCGGCGATGAATCTTCAGCGGAGAGACCGAGTCATTGTACCGATTCGCGAGGATGATATGATCGGGGCTGTTCCGGCGGTGACGATATTCCGGCCCCCAAGCCAGCTAAACCGGGTTGGAGTGTTCATGGCGATGCGCAGCAGCAAATCTCTCTTCAACCGCAGCGGCAATGCTTTCCGGATCAGCGGCGGCGGCAGGCGCAGGAGGCCGGTCGCGACCGCCAGTTCAAGTTCTGTCAGATCTGTTTGATGCACTAGCGGCGCTCATGGCGGAGGACAATCCAGCAGATCAGAGGCTCATAGCGCAGAAATTGCGAAGGTGAAGGAACATATCACGCATAAGCTAAAGCGGATCTAGCGGCCTGAAGGAGGCGTATGGCTGCGGGCGGGCCGCTTTGGATGCACAGGCTTACAAACTCATGCTCGACTAGAGCGCGTCACAGGAGGTGTTAAGGCGGAAGTACAGATCGCGCCTACCATCTGGATTGGACCCTAGAAACCTCTTTCAGACACGGGCGGACCCGATAACCCGCCCGGCCAGGAGGTAAACCGGGTTGAGGCACCGGAGCGGGGCGACGGTCCAACCGCGCTGATGGAGCCCCGCAGCGAACACGGTGATTCCTCCGCTGCACAGAGCGCCCGGGCCATTACTCTAACCCTATGGACAACCTTGTTGCGGCTGCTGCGATTGAGGCGATCCGATTGAAGGAGATTCCCCAAGCGGTTGAGACACGCCGGGTTAAGGCTTCTCCGGACTGCGATCCGGCGAGCGTATTCATACAGCCGCGATCGGATTCACTCGCCCGCCCAAGCGAGCTACAGCGGCGCATGGATGAACCGGCCTTATCAAAGTAACGCGGGACCGTGAAGCGCCCGAGGCAATCACCAGATAGGTGGCGTTCGTGATGCTCGGGAGGTGGTGGATCGGGCCGAACGCAGAGAGGCTGAGTTAGCGGCGCGAGATGCGGATCAACACACACCGGTTCGCCCTACCACCTTCGCGGACCAGAGTCACATCCGCTTTGGGAGTGCCTGTTTAATCCCGCTTTACGCAATGTGCGTCTACCTAAGGATATTAAAGGCCCGCGCAAGGTGCCGAATTACACTGCAGATCTATCCCCTGAAGCGTGGGTTGAGAGTTATGAGATGGCCATGGAGATGCTCGATGTTGATGAAGCCGCGTGTGCAAAGTATTTCACTATGATGATGGAGGGCACAGCGCGTACTTGGTTGAAAAGCTTGCCGCCCAATTCTATCAGTTCATGGGGTCAGTTACGGGCCCGGTTTATCCAGAATTTCAAGGATACATGTAAGCAGCCCAAATCCATAGTAGACTTGGCGGCTTGCGTTCAGGAAGAAGGGGAGTCAACAACCCGTTGGGTACGCCGTGTATCTGAGATTTTGCACTCTTCGGACCGGATCAATGCTGACTCGGCAATCATAACATTGGAAAGCAACTGCCGGTTTGAGCCCTTGAAATTTAAGCTGGGACGTATGAAGCGGTTCTGCAATGATATGGGAACCCTCATGGCGCTTTGGTAAAATATGCCGATTGAGACGGTACCAAGGATCTGAAGCGGATGGCGATGAAGCGAGGAAGGGAAAGAAGAACGGCAACTCAAGCAGCAGCATTTCAAATCGGCGGGTCATGGAAGCGGGGCAAGCGCAAGGTGATGGTAATCCGGTTCGTAGCCAACACTAATGCGCGGGGCGAGGCCGCCGCGCAGAGGCAAGGGGTCGGTGGCGGTTGGGATCCGATTTCCATGGGCGGGTCGGACGGAGACTTACGGTTGAGGGCATAACCAGGGCAATCTCAATAATCGAGTAATCAAGGTGGCGGCAAAGCAAAGAATGATCGAGCTATCGAGCCAACCAAAGGATTGAATGGCGGGCAGTATCATGTTTTCACAACCGATGCGGACAAGCGGGATCGGAAGCTTCACAAGCAGGCGATAAACTCTGTTGAACCGGCTTTGCCGCGGTATTTCTTGTTGGTCGAGCAGCCTATCGTATGGGCGAGAGGACCATCCCCGGGTGGATAATCCGGGTCGGTGGCTTTGGTGGTAGATCCTCGGGTTGGGGGCTATAAGTTTACTAAGGTACTTATGGATGAAGAAGCGATATCAATATATTGTATTATGACACTTTCCGTCGCATGGGTCTCACGGATAAAGATCTCGAGACCGTCCAATACGGTGTTCCATGGTGTAGTGCCGAGCAAATCTGCTTATCCTATTGGTAAGATAGCCACGGATGTGGCTTTTGGAGATGAAAATGATTCGATGCGAAAAGCTAACTTTTGAAGTGGTGAAAATCCGAGTCCATATCATGCCTTGTTGGACGGCCAGCTTATGCTAAGTTCATGGCACGACCTGTTATATTTACTTGCAGCTCAAAATGCCGGGTTACAAAGGAACGATAACGGTGCATGGAAGCCGCCGAGTCGCTTTGGAATGTGAGGAAGGAGATGCAGCTTACGTAGAGGCGGTTTGTGCCACGGAGGAGTTGAAATTTTATAAGGATAATGTTGATCCGGCAGATATGACCCCTTTGAAGAAGCCCACTACAGAGCATGAATCGGATCTGAAGTTTAAATCGGCAGCTGAGACCAAGCTTGTTGACTTTGTGCCAGGCGATTCGTCCAAGCAGTTCACTGTCAGTGCCAACCTGGATCCCAAATAGGAAGGCGCGCTCATCAAGTTCATCCGTGAGAACCGGGACATCTTTGCATGGAAACCATCTGACATGCCAGGTGTACCGAGAGAACTCGCTGAGCACACACTTAATGTGGATCCTAAGTATAAACCGGTGAAACAGTTTCTCCGCCGGTTTAATGAAGAAAGGCGCAAGGCCATTGGGGAAGAAGTAGCCAGGCTTCTGGTGGCTGGGTTTATCATTGAGGTGTTTCATCCGGAGTGGCTTGCTAATCCGGTGCTGGTCCTTAAGAAAAACGGCACCTGGCGTATGTGTGTAGACTACACAGATCTCAACAAGGCTTGCCCAGCAGATCCTTTTGCTCTCCCCCGCATCGATCAGATTATTGATGCCACGGCGGGATGTGGCGTTTAAGTTTTTGGGCGCATACTCGGATATCATCGAGATCAAAATGGCGGTTAAGGACCAGGAGAAGGCGGCGTTTATAACTCCCTTTGGAGCCTTACGCTATGTATCTATGCCTTTTGGGCTCAAGAGTGCTCGAGCTACTTATCGAGGTGTGTGCGAATTGCTTGCATACGTGATTGGCATAGCGTGCATGCTTATGTAGATGACATTGTGGTGAAGTCAAGACAAAAGGAGACACGGTGGAAGATTTGAAGGAGACCTTCGACAACTTGCGCATTTATAAGATGATGCTTAATCCGGCCAAGTGCGTTTTGGTGTTCCGGTGGCAAGTTATTGGGGTTCTGGTGTCTAACGAGAGAATCGAGGCTAATCCGGAGAAAATTAAAGCCATCACTTCCTTGGCTAAACCGAAGTGTATCAGCGATGTTCAACGCTGGCGGGCGGATTGCTGTGTTGAGCGGTTTATCGGCCGCCTCGGGAGAAGGCCATCCCTTATACCGATCTTTGAGGAAGGCGGATAATTTAAATGCGAGTCCAGTTCTTGATGAAACCTTTGAGGATTTAAAGCTGCAATTGGCCAACCGCTTTGTCCTTGCGGCTCCGGTTGACAAGGAACCGCTGTTGTTATATGTGGCAGCCAATGCTCGGCGATGGCGTAGCCATTGTGGTAGAACGCAAGGAGGCGGGAAAGGAATATCGGTTCAACGGCGGTTTATTATATCGATGAGGTGCTTATTGAGTCCAGCGAGATATCCGCATTGGCGAAGCTAGTCTATGGTGTTTTTATGGCGGTAGGAAGCTGAAACAATATTTGCAAGGGCATCCTATTACGATTGGTTAGTTCAGCTCCTTTGGGTGATATCATACAAAACCGGAGGCGATCGGCGGATTGCAAATGGGCCATCGAGCTTGGGCCACATGGGCTAAAGTATATACCGTGCCTTTGCAGTAAAGTCACAAGCCCTTGTTGATTTCATTAATGGTCGGACGAGTTACAAGCACCGGAGGAGAAGCGGATCACACATCTTGGACTATTCATTTTGGCGGATCCGGACAATTGGAAGGCTCGGGGCTGGAGTCGTTTTAACTTCCCCACGAGGTGATAAGTTTTGTTCGTTCTCCGTCTAATGTTCCCTTGTACTAATAATGCAGCTGAGTATGAAGCCTGCTCCATGGTCTCCGCATGGCTAAGGAGATGAACTTAACCGGGTTAAGTGCTTTGGTGACTTCGGACACAGTGGCTCGGCAAGTATCGGCACTTGGGATTCTAAGGACCCCTCATGGCTGCATATCGTCGAGAAGTGGATAATATTGCAGGTTGCTTCAAGGGCTATCAAGTGGATCATGTGGATCGCCGGAAGAACGGCGGCGAGGCGCTTTAAGCCGTTTGGGTTCTCGGTGTAAACCGGTTCCACCTAATGTCTTTACGGGCGTCTTGCACAACCCGTCAGTTCAGCTCCCTGGTGAAGCGGACTTGGCAATTCCTGATCCGGAGGCTCAGTTGGTGGCGGCGTTACATGCTATTCCAGACTGGACGGTTCCTTACCTTGCGTATATGACTCGAGGAGAGTTGCCAGACGACGAGGTTCTGGCCAGACAGATAATCCGGCGCTCCAAATCTATGATGATTATTAATGGTGAGTTGCATCATTGCAGTGTTTCAGGGGCGTTTCAACGCTGTGTTTCCCCTGAGGAAGGCTGTGAAATTTTAAAAGAAATCCATGAAGGGATTGCGGGCATCACGCGGTTCAAAGTCCACAGTGGCGAAGGCATTCCGTCATGGATTTTTCTTGGTTAACTGCTCATCCGTCACGGAGGACTTGGTCAAGCGGTGCGATGGATGTCGAAATTCTCCGGCGTGCTCATGTACCGCACAGAATTGCGGATGATCCCAATAACGTGGCCGTTTGCGACACTGGGGCTAGATATGGTTGGGCCCTTTAAGCGATCCAAAGATAAGAAGACCCACTGTTGGTGCCGGTTGACAAGTTCACCAAGTGGGTTGAAGCGGAACACAGTCGATAAGTGTGATGCGGCAACAGCGGTGCAGTTCATCAAAAGGTGATTTTCGGTTTGGCTTTCCACGGTATCATTCTCGACAATGGCACTAATCTGTCCAAGGAGCTATGAAAGAATTACGTGAGCGTGAGCATATCCGCTTGCGTATCATCGATGGCGCACCCCAGTCCAATGGGCGGCGAGCGTGCTAATCAGAAATCTTGCGAGGCATCAAACCCGACTTCGGTTCCGTTCTGAGAGAACACCGGTCTGGGTTGAAGAGCTCCCATCGGTACTATGGAGTATCAATACTCGCTAAACCGGTCTCGGGTACACCCCTTTCTTCATGGTTTACGGAGCAGAGGCAGTTCTCCCCAGTGACATCAGGCACGATTCGCCCCGTATAGCGGCTTATGTTGAAGCGGACAACGAGGTGGCATGACAGGACGCTTTGGACCTATTGGATGAGGAGCGTGATATGGCAGCCGCTCGTTCGGCGATTTACCAGCAAGATCTTCGTCGGTATCACAGCCGCCGGGTTAAGACCAGAGCCTTTCAGGAAGGAGATTTGGTGCTTCGTCTCATCCAAGACCAGACAGATATGCACAAGTTATCCCCGCCTTGGGAAGGACCCTTTGTGGTCGAAGAAGAATCTACACAGCGGTTCCTACTATCGGTTGATATTCGAGGCGTAAAGACTCACGTACATCAGAGGAGGAGACCAATAGGCCGTGGAATATAGCTCATCTTCGACCTTACTACACTTGAGTCATCGGCTCAGTTTATGTACATAGCATAACAATGTATATATTATCTTCGATATAATAAAAATCAGGGCCTCGGCTAAAGCGGGGTCTCATCTTTCTTTTCATGTGTGGTTACATGGAGTGCTTACATTTTTAAAGCGGCCTCGGTTTACCCCTTGTGATTATATTTATCACTTGGGGGCTTGGTGGTGTCCGAACCAATGCAACACCTCTTGATAAGCGAAAGCCACCGGATCATTGGGGACACGGTCACGTCTGAACCAGTCACGCCTCTTGGTCGGCCAATAGGGCCAGCGTCACTTGGGGGCTTGGTCGAACCCGAACCAATGTCACGCCATTTGGCCGGCGTACTCGCCAAGAGTCTTTTGGGGACCTGGCTGACTAGCACCATCGTTACGCCTTCGGGGGGCTTGGTTGCGTCTGACCATGGTAATGCCATCTGACCAGCTCCATGAAGCTTTACTTTTGCAATGAGTTATTGCCTTTGTTGCCATATTTGGACATATTTGGTATTCGATTTTTGTTGTATTTTTCAAACCGACGAATATCTTTATCCGGTTTAGCTGTCAGTAACAAACTGACAGGACATGGTTTGGTATTACACCGCAGTTTTTCTCTGCTCGGTTTACCTTTTTCCCGGTTCATCCTTATGGAGTAACATGGGGGCTTGAGCTGTTTCAGCACACCTACGTGGGAGTTATTGTCTCCCCGGACGGTCATGGTTTTTAAAGGCCTCCTCTTCAAGATTGGCTATGCCAGCTTCATGCCCAGATATGGCAGGTATTTGTATCGCATACTAATTGATTTTTCGATACACAAAATATATTGGATGCCATAAACCGGCTGGCGGTGTCACCGCCGCCGAAGTTCAATTTTTTGATTGCAGGAATCATGACTCAAACAAAAGTTCCATCTATGCACAAAGGCATATCCAGGCAGCAAGTTTTAACTAAGACTATTACAAGGCAACACAGTGCCCAAATGAGATCATTGTTCTTTGGGTTAAACCGGCTACCGGTTCAAGATTGTTCTTCATCCTCCGCCGCTTCAGCATCTTCATCCCTACCCATCGGTTTGAAATCCTGATAGTCGATCGATTCCCATTAGCGCTTGAAAACAGCCTCCTCGTGAATCGAGACGGCGGTTCAAGGTCGGGCGTAAGTGTGCTTACGGTTGGAGGGATCAAGTTTTCCGGTTCAAAGGTTGGGCGGGCTGCGCTTGTTACGCTTTCGTTATATTGGGCTTGGTAGTGCTCCAAATCGGCTATACGCCAATTGACAAGCTAGCGGGCGTACCGCACGGTTTATCGCCCGCAAGTCATCTTCGCTGAAGTCCGAGCCATCTTCCTTCACACTGGGATAACCTTGAGCCGCTTCCACGGGATCAAAATCCGGCACCCAGGCTTTGGCTCGGATCAAGGCGTTGATGGCTCCGGTTCGTGCAGCAGATTTCTTTACCTCTTCAATCCGGGAAGGAAGGATGGATAGCCGGTTCAGTGTATCTTGGATCAGGGATGGTGCTGGATTATTATATGACATTGTGGTAATCACGCGCTGGGCCCCGGTATACAACTGCTCCACTAAAGTGTAGACAGCCTTCAGTTTCTTCCGTACGTCATTTCCCAGGTGCCCAACGCGTGTGCCTGTATTTGATAACAGGATAGTTTTAAACCGGAATAATGGTGCAGCAGGAAAAGCATATTACACTTAGTCACAAGGAGTTTTACCGAAGATGGCTGCAGTCATGGAATGTACTTGCCGCTTCACGGCTGTCAGGTCATCCACCACCGGTTTAAGGGCAGCTTCAGCATTTTCGGCCCGTTTGAGCAAGTTGGCCTTTTCAGTGGCCCAGACCGCCTGTTCCTTCTTCATGTTCTCCTTCACCTGTTCAGTGGCAGTCAAGGCAATGGTTAGCTCCTTCTTGGCTTTTTTCATCTCTCGACTGCTTTGGGTTTTAAAGCCGCTTTGTAAATCGGCAATCCGGTCATCCTTGATCTGAACCTCAGCCTGCACATTGGTAGCATGATCAGCAAACAATTCAAGTTCAAGTCTCAACCACACAACACAGTTATATGCTTGACACTTGGGGGCTAATGTACCTTCAATCTTTCTACTGCTAGTATATGGCAAAATCCCAAGTTCAATATGAATATTCAACTTGGCACTTGGGGGCTAATTACCATTTGATTCTACTCAAGTGTTGTCAAGAAATTTTTGGAGTACCGGTTCAGGTATGTATCGCTAAACCGGCCTTGGTGGTTATGAGGAAAGATTGCAAAATTTATTACAGAAAATTATCAAGTCCCAGTTTGATCAAAGATTACAAACCGGCCCTTGGGGGCTACAAGGACTACTATACTGGTAATAAGGGAAAGAGTGTTACCTCAAACTTGTCTCTCATTAGTTTCACCAAGCCGACTTCATAATCACGGCTCTTTGTAAAGCGGTTCAGATATCCGGAATGAAGGTCTTGGGCACTCAAAGCGGCATATGTTTCCAGCTCGGCAGCCCACTTTCCTTTGTTCAAAGTTGAAGAATCCTCCTTCACAGTATGTCGGGTCAAGGTTGCAGGATTCCCCGGTTCAGAGCGGCCCATGCCAGTAATCACAACGTCATCGTCTTTCGACTCGACGGATTGGGTCGGCATGGCTGCCTCAGTAGGGCTGCGAGACTTTTCAGACCGGACAGTACTGGCAGGCGGATCAACAGACATGGAAACATTCACAGGCCTCTCCTCAGGAATAACATCTTCTTGAACCGGAGGGTCATTTGGAATATCTTGAGGCAACATTTTGAGATCTGGCGCTCGCTCATGATCAAGCGGCGGCCTCTTCAGCTGTTTTGTCCAAGCGAGCCTTCTTGCTGGGTTTCGGTTTGGTTCTGAAGAAACAAAGATTCAGGAGCAAGGCGTATACATTACAGAAGAAATTGAAAAGCATATGGCTGTATGAACTTACCCGACGGCTATCTTCAATGGTGGTAGCTGAGTGGTGACGATTCGCCGGAGGATGAATGGGAGGTGACACGATAATCGGAGTCGGACGGATTAAGAGGTTGTGGAACAAACCCGCTTTGGAATTTAAGGCAATAAAAGGTTGGAAACCTCGGTGCGGCGCTTTCGAGCGGGCTGTTGGGTAAACCGCAGAGGTAACTACCGTCATGGCTGTGCCGGGTTGTGCGACGAGCCTCATGTTCTGTGTCTTCATAAAAGTTTGGGATCCAAGTAAGCAAGGGGTGAGAAAAGTTAACTTTCCGGTTTGCCGGCGAAATTTTAGTGAAGGCAAATTTGTTGAATCGGAAGAGAGAATAGTTACCTCGGCAAATCCTGCGTTGTTGGCTTCAGCGTCATCGACAAGCATCGTCATCAATAAGGCGTGTAAAAACAAGCCAAGAGAATCAAGTTCGGATTACCCACATCATCATCAATGGCGGATCGACGAAGCGATAGTCTTCCTCTTGTGGGCGGACTTCTTGACAACCTTTGTTTTGGGCGGATTGGCGCCCGCTTTTGTCCGCTTTGTCTTGAGAGAGTTTTTGCTCCAAAGCGGATTATCGCCTGGATCGAAATAAGCGAGAGTTGGACATATGAAAATAACAGCGGGTTTTTATAATGACACAGTCAGAGACTTACCGCAGGTGGTGCGTTGGTGGTGCAGTAAGGAGCTAAGCCGGTTTGAGCACAGAGGTGCTCCGGTTCATTCAGCATTCTCCTTACTGAATCCGTAACTTCAGCTTCAGACAGTTCCAGTTTGGTGTGATGGAGTGGGTCATCGACGCTGCCGGTATACTGGCACATCAAACCGGAACGCCGGCTTAAAGGTAATATGCCCCAAGATAACCAGCAGCGTGCCAGATCGATCCCAGTCAAACCGTTGGCCATGAAGGCTCGAAGCTTGGACAGTTGTGGGGCATATCTGCTTCTCTCTTTGGCAGTCAATCGTTGCGGGAAGGGATGAGTGTTGCTTAGCCGCTCTGGACGAAAGCCGGTAAAGATTTTCACCTTCGGGAAGTGTCTTTGCGATAGAACCAAGTCGCGTTCCACTCTTTGGGGTGAGTATGGAGTTTAACATGGGGATAAGTGATCTCCTTCCTCTTACGGATAGCCATACCGCCCAATTACGTATTAGGGCCGTCGGTGAATTCAGTTCGACGGTTTAGGTGGAAAAGATCTCGAACAGTTCAGCGGAAGGTTCCTCTTGTAGATATGCTTGGACGAGACTTGAAAGTGGCAAAGGTTGGTAGCGGAGTTGGGGCCAATGTCTTGGGGGCGGAGCTGAAAATTGGCCATCACGTCGGTAAAATTTTGACCCGGCGGTTTGAAACCCGGGCCGATGATCGCGAAAACTACAACTTCTCCTTCACGAGGCGTGGGAGGACATTCCTCTCGGGAACCCTCAATGGATTGTATTTTGATCATCTAAAGCGCCGATCGATACCAGCTCTTTCAAACTGTGTCTCGGAGATGCGGGAAGGAACCCAGTTGCATTCATACACCAGTTTGGCCATTATGAGATCTACAAGGAGAAGGATCCGGTTTAAGAAAGTGCTTATTACAGAGTGATTGATCTAAGTTATGATAAACCGGAGGTGGTTCCTATAAATCAGTTCGTCATGAGATGATGTCGAGATCGTTCGGCGGTTCAACAAGGGGACTAATGGTGTACCGATGCGGTTTAGCAACTTTTACTATGGTGAGTTAAACCGCCTAATCTTGGCCGAAGGTAATTGAAATCATGGACAGAAACAGGTTTCACACAATTTCATGTTTGCTACGGATCAAACGCGGGTTTTCAGAAAACAGGAAATGCGCCGCGGAAGTAAAGAAGAAACCGAAGTGGACTATAAGGCGTATATGTATATGCAGAAGATCCATAAGATTAAGATAAGCAAGTACAGCGGATACGCAGGAGTCGTTATTAGTGCAGAATGGGATTCATAGCATGGTTCAAGACTAAAAAGATGAAAGCGCACGAAGAAGCAGGGCATGAAGCTCGAACCTAGAAACAGATCTAAAATGAAGGAACGGTGAAGAAGGATAAAAAAGCTTACGGAAGCGGAGGAGATGCGGAGAAAGGCTGCGGTGTTCAGCACGCACTGAGTTGATCAGCGGCCTAGGTCGAAGCGAAGTTGATGGCGACGGCGGAGCTCAAAGGCAGCGCGCGAGGAAGAAGAAGAGGAAGCGAAGGAAGGAAAAGAATGACCCTTGGTCCTATTTATAAAGCGATAAAGCTAGGTCAAGCGCGTGAATCCGTGGACTGTCATTAAGGAAGGCGTTATAAAGGATAAACTTTAAGATAGCGTCATGCGGTTTACTGATGACGAAGCAACGATGTCATGCGGTTTCTGATGACGAAGCAACGATGTCATGCGGTTTACGGTGATCGAAGCAATGACGGCGTGGCGGTTTATTAAACAAAGAAGATGTCCAAGATGCGAGGTTACGTGAAGGATTGACATGAACCAGTTCAAATCAATCTGGGGCCTAATGTTGGGGATATTACCACTAGGTGTAAACCGCCAAGCTTGGGCGGGTTAGCTCTGCTAGTGGTGTAATCATGGAAAGGCCCAAGGCACATGGTTGGTTTAGAACTTGTAGCCGTAAACCGGCCTGATGTATGACTTGTATTGTAAGTTAGGAATAGAGAGATACCAACGGGATACAGTATGAACGGTTGGGACTCGCAAAACCGACAAGCGTCACTCGTGTATATAAGGGGCGACGGCGGCGGTTCAAGACAGACAACCACAACTCGAGCCTAAGCGAAGCTTGTTTGCTCCCTAGCCATCGAGACTACATCAATTCCATCACAACTAGACGTAGGCTTTTACCTTCATCGAAGGGGCCGAACTAGTATAAACCCTTGCGTCTTTGTGTCCGCTTTAACCCCTGCAAGTAAACCCGTAGCGATGGCTCCACGACTAAGTCCTTACGCTAGGACATCTGCCGTGACAAATCCACGACAATATCGGTGTTATGTTCCCAGATTTTGCGTTCCTTACACGGTTGGGCTATATTGGGAACCCCTTGACAGTTCGCCTTAAGTAAAGCTCCTCCAGCAATGCCCAACATTGGTTTTACCATTTGCACTAACAACCTACCACCTTCCCTTGGGTTCTGCAGTCTCAAGGGTCATCTTTATTCTAACCCCCCCCCCGGTCCAGTGCTCCTCTGAGTGTTGGTCCGAACTGAGCTGCATGCGGGGCCACCTCGGGGAAACTCGAAGTCTGGTTTTACTCGTAGCTAGTCTCATCTGAGTGTGCCCTGAGAAAGAGATATGTGCAGCTCCTATCGGGATTTGTCGGCACATTCGGGGCGTGTTGCTGGTTTAGTTTTACCCTGTTGAAATGTCTTGTTGTACGGGATCTTGAGTCTGATCGGAGTGTCTCGGGTGGAGGTCTATTCCTCCGTTGACCGTGAGAGCTTGTCATGGGCTAAGTTGGGACACCCTGCGCAGGTTATAAACTTTCGAGAGCCGTGCCCGCGGTTATGTGGCAGATGGGAATTTGTTAATGTCCGGTTGTAGAAAACCGAAGTTGACCTTAATTAAAATACATCAACCGCGTGTGTAACCGTGATGGTCTCTTTCCGGCGGAGTCCGGGAAGTGAACACGGTGTTGGAGTTATGCTTGACGTAGGTTGCTATAGGATCACTTCTTGATCATACTTTTATCGACCGTGCTTGCCTTATCTTCTCGCTCTCATTTGCGTATGTTAGCCACCATATATGCTAGTCGCTTGCTGCAGCTCCACCTCATGCCTTTACCTTACCCATAAGCTTAAATAGTCTTGATCTCGTGGGTGCGAGATTGCTGAGTCCCCGTGGCTCACAGATACTTCCAAAACTAGTTTACAGGTGCCTATGTTACCGAGCAGGTGACGCAACCAAGGTCTAGGAGGAGCTCGATGAAGATCTTGCCCTTTGTGTTGTTTCGTTCTAGTTGATCAGTAGTGGAGCCCAATTGGGGTCGATCGGGGACCTTTGTCGCATTTGGGGTAGTCTTCTTTTATTTTGGTTCCGTAGTCGGACCTTGATTGTATCTGTATGATGTAATGCTTTACTCATGTAATTGTGTGAAGTGGCGATTGTAAGCCAACTATGTATCTCTTTCCCTTATGTATTACATGCGTTGTGTGAAGATTACCTCACTTGCGACATTGCTTTCAATGCGGTTATGCCTCTAAGTCGTGCTTCGACACGTGGGAGATATAGCCGCATCGAGGGCATTACAGGTTGGTAATCAGAGCCTTCCCCGACCTTAGGAGCCCCACTGCTTGATCGTTTTTAGCGGCCGAGTTGTGTCTAGAAAAATGTTTTGAGTCATTTAGGATTATATATATCGGAGAGTTAGGAATTCTTTTTACTCCCCAGTCTCTTCGTCGCTCAGGTAAGGCATCCTGACGTAGAGTTTTGACTCTTTCTTCTCAAATTTCACTAAATTTTTTTTAGGATCACGCGGGTATCTTGGAATCGTTCCGATGGTTTTATGATGAGAACATTGTCTTGGTGCCTCCTGTCAGGGGTTTAGTGGAAGTGTCCAGGGGAGTTGAGCTCTGAGGTGTTCTCGTCATAATTTTATCGTTGCAGTTCTGGAATACTTGAGTTTAGTACGCCGACATCGAAAATCTCTTTTATGCAGTTGTTGGTGAGATAACCCGATAACCCGATCTTGAGGTGAGTACGGGAGTATTGCCATGACTCGTATAACGGATGCTTTTCAAAGGTTGAGGTAGACGATTTCGAAGGTTTCTTGGTTATGTGTTGAGCGATGGATACAATTTGGATGTAGGATTTGCTAGTTTTGGGTGAGATATTATGCTTCCTGTATCCCCAACACCTGATTGCATAACCGGAAAATTTGGGAGTTTCATAGGTGGGAATTCAAGTAGCTCTTAGGATATCTTTCCGACGGATGTATGATATGAAATTGGGGTTCGACGTCTAGTGGTCCGCCTATTCACGGTTGGTTTACTGATGGTCTCGTTGTGTCTTAAAGAGTCCTTGGCTATGCCGACTGGGGCTTCAGTATGTCATGTGCCTTGCCTTGTACATGATGGTGCTGTCTGATCGAGCCCGTGTAGGCCCCACCACGAAAAACTTCGGACGAAATCTCTATCATATGTTTGTTCCGCTTATTCGCAAGCCAGTCCTTTGTTTTGTTTTGAGTTGTGGTATTGAGTTGCTTCAATGTCAAGTGTTGATTCCATACTTTCCGAAATGGTGTTCTCATACTCCGATGTGAGTACCAATCCTTCTCGACAATTGAGATTGTCATGTCAATCCTTTTCAACCGGCATGTTTCTCTTCAAGTGGATCCGATCACTTCAACATCAGCAAGACCAATTATCATTTCTTCTCAATGGTGTTTGTTTCATCCGTCTCCAAGTTGCCTTTGTTTTTTCCCGCCCACCCACCCTTTCTCCTCAAGGACTAAGATTTCTTTACCAAGTATCCTTTTATTTTTTGTGAAGTTTCTCCATTCTTTTCCGTCAATGTTCTTACCCGGTGGTTTTCAAGAAGATGTTCTACTAGTTCGTCATTCCTCATTCCTTTCTCTTCTCCGGTGGATTCAAGTCAAGTTTTGTTGATCATACCTTTTTTTCCTCATTTCAATGTCTTCTCATGCCGATGCACCTCATTATCATTCTACTTCTCGCTATTTGTTATTCCAGAGTGCTCAAGATATCTCAAAGATTCGTGTTTCCACTCTGCATTCATTCAAGCTCTTTCGAGATTGGTATCTCATTCAAGTCATTTAATTTAGCCGGTGCAACATCTCTTTTAAATCTTTTCAACGGTGTTCTTTTGAGTGGGCCCTAACCCACAGGTCTTTTCCCAGGATCTTACCTGACTCTTCTATTTTCCCAGAGCTATCCTAAATTCTTCTCCAAGTTTGACGTAAGAATGAGTTATCATCAGTCAAATGCTTTTCTCCAAGATCTTTCAAATTCTTTTCATTGTTGGCTCAACCTCTTCGCTTTTGATTCTTCCGGTGTGCCTCAATAATTCTTGGTGGTGTTTCTCGTTGTCATTCTCATCATTTGAAGACCGAAGAAGAGTTTCTCTTTAATCTTGCTCTATTCTCTTCAAGATTCATGGTGCTAGCTTGTTGCCATCCTCTCATAATTGTTTTCGATTGTGAGAATCTTTTTCACCCATCCGGAGCATTTTAGGAGTCTTTTCAGTTTCATTCTTTGAAGCCCATCATCTCAGTATTATTCATTCAAGCTTTCAGCTCTCGTTCTCCAAATCTTACGGTGCATCGTTCAAATATCGTCTAATCAGTTCATGATCTCTTCGTTCTAATGTATCTAAATCCCTTCAAGTATCTTCAATCGTTTTCAAATTCTTCCTGGTGAATTGTGCCTTTGCCACTTTCATTTTCAATTCTTACGGTGGTTCTTTCAATATTCTTTTTCTTTGATTATCATACTAATTCATTCATTCTTTTCAATCCTATCGGTGGTTGTTGAGACCTTTTTCAAGTTGGCGCTATATCTCTCTTTAATCCTTTCTACGAGAATAAGTAGTATGCCAAATCCGTTGCTTGTCATCAATTTATATTGGTGAAGGATACGCATAACATAATTCTTATTGTTGTTTCATCCAAGTGATCTAGTTTCTTCTTTCCAGAGTTGTTCATCATGTCACATTTCTCGGTTCAAGATGCTTCATCTTTTCTTTTCCGGAGTTCCAAGCTTTCTCGGTTATCTCGTCGTGAAGCTCCATCTAAATCATTGCAAGGCTTCACCTTGTGTTTTCAACTTCTCCTTCTTTCCACCATTCCTTTTGTTTACCGGTGCATTCGGGCGGTGTTGCTGGTTTAGTTTTACCCTGTCAAAATGTCTTGTTGTACCAGGATACCGAGTCTGATCGGAGTGTCTCGGGTGGAGGTCTATTCCTCTGTTGACCGTGAGAGCTTGTCATGGGCTAAGTTGGGACACCCCTGCAGGGTTATAAACTTTCGAGAGCCGTGCCCGCGGTTATGTGGCAGATGGGAATTTGTTAATGTCCGGTTGTAGAAAACCCGAAGTTGACCTTAATTAAAATACATCAACCGCGTGTGTAACCGTCATGGTCTCTTTCCGGTGGAGTCCGGGAAGTGAACACGGTGTTGGAGTTATGCTTGACATAGGTTGCTATAGGATCACTTCTTGATCTTACTTTTATCGACCGTGCTTGGCTTCTCTTCTCGCTCTCATTTGCGTATGTTAGCCACCATATATGCTAGTCGCTTGCTGCAGCTCCACCTCATGCCTTTACCTTACCCATAAGCTTAAATAGTCTTGATCTCGCGGGTGCGAGATTGCTGAGTCCCCGTGGTTCACAGATACTTCCAAAACCAGTTTGCAGGTGCCTATGTTACCGAGCAGGTGACGCAACCATGCTCAAGGAGGAGCTCGATGAAGATCTTGCCCTTTGTGTTGTTTCGTTCTAGTTGATCAGTAATGGAGCCCAGTTGGGTTCGATCGGGGACCTTTGTCGCATTTGGGGTAGTCTTCTTTTATTTTTGTTCCGTAGTCGGACCTTGATTGTATCTGTATGATGTAATGCTTTACTCATGTAATTGTGTGAAGTGGCGATTGTAAGCCAACTATGTATCTCTTTCCCTTATGTATTACATGGGTTGTGTGAAGATTACCTCACTTGTGACATTGCTTTCAATGCGGTTATGCCTCTAAGCCGTGCTTCGACACGTGGGAGATATAGCCGCATCAAGGGCGTTACAGCCATAAGAAAAAATACTTATTGGTCATGGTGGACAAGTTCACCAAATGGATAGAAGCCAAACCAGTTAAAACGGCCGAATCCAAACCAGTGATAGACTTCAGATCAGGGGTTGTAGACCGTTATGGCGTCCCCCACAGTATCATCACTGACAATGGCTCAAACTTCACAGCCGATGAAGTGAAAACTTGGTGCGGCAACATGGGCATTAAGCTCGATTACGCCTCCGTCTACCATCCCCAAACAAACGAACAGGTCAAACATGCAGATGGTCTCATCATGAGCGGCATCAAACCTAGGCTAGTGCTATCATTGACAGAATCGTACACGCACTGGGTCGAGGAGCTCGACTCCATACTCTGGGGGTTGCGGACCACGCCAAATCGCACCGCCGGATACACACCATTTTTTATGTTGTACGGCGAAGAAGCAGTACTACCCTGTGACATAATCCACGACTCACCTCGCGTGCACATGTACGAAGAGAAGGAAGCCGAGTTAGATTGGCAGGACAACTTAGATGCCCTGAAGGAGGAGCACGATGTCACAAAAGCTCGTTCTGCATTCTATCAGCAGCAGGCTCGACGGTATCAAAGCAGAGAAGTGCGGGCCAAAACTTATAATGTTGGCAAACTCGTTCTACGCCTACCAGAGAAGAAGAAGGACAAGCTCAAACCTAAGTGGGAGGGTCCCTTCATTATTGATAAAGTTCTCACCGAAGGAGCATACCGCCTGCGTAATGCATCCGATAACACACTCGAGCCGAACCCATGGAACGCGGCCAGACTCCGGAGATTCTACGCCTAGTGCCGAACTCAGTGTTCGTCTCCTTACCCCCGCTCTTTTAATTATGTTCCCCCTTTTTTCCTTTCTCGCCCTTTTTCCCTTCTTCACACAAAGCATTCAATACAGTGCGGATGCTCAGATGACTCCGGCCGCACTATGTGTGTTCACCACACCTGAGGGCTTCCTATACGGAACCTAAATATAATTACTTTCATGGCTTCCTGCCTATCACATATGCGTTCTTTTTCAATATGTGCCTTTTCTTCACCATTATATGCATCGATATGACTTAAGATGTGGCCATGCTGGGCTGCCTATCTCTTGTGTTTATGCCCTACGTTCCTATTAATTCGGCTAGGGCATAAGGGGAGCACCTCTACGATTGTTACTGCCAGTTCAGTCGGATGTGTACCTCAGACTGGTGAAGCTGAAAGCTAGCGTTCTTAAGGGAATATTCGGTGGGTGAACAAAAGATGTTTCTTTCGTTTATTACAACGTGAATCCCCAGATGTTTTGTATCCTGCATTTTTGTTCGCAGTTCGGACATGTACATCAATTCATGCGTACCCAGGGAAAGGAACCCCTAACGGAACTATTCTCCCTGGAAGATGTTTCTTACTACCCATGTAATATAACATAACTAGTTGGGTACTTGTCTATTCAAGCATTTATGACCCCTATGCCTGGTTTCCACGCATACCCCGGTTTTGCATAACTGAGCGGGTATTCGGATACACCCCGGACTGTCGGATCCGGGGGCTGAAGCGAAAAGGTCCGCCATGACAAAAGATTTTTAATCCGGCTAGGGACTACATATGTCCATTGAATTACATAGCCACTTGGACTGACTATATTCTTCCTCTATACCATCCAACAGGCTATCTAGCTTTCCATCCTATTGGGAATACTTTGCGGCTAACGCTACCTGGTCATACACCAGACTCACGGGAATCTCTTGCCCATCTGGCCCCACCGGTCCGATTTCGGCCATATGGTTCGGGTCAAGCTTGGTGTAGCGTGTCTTCGCCATGGCCCAGGCTTCCCTTGCACCTTGTTGGCAGGCTAACACCTTCCACAACCGGAAGCACCGCCATGCCCCTTGGAGCATATCCACGAGCTCCCCCATGCCTCCTGGCAGGGAAGTGGATGGCCACAAGGCCTGGGCAATACCCTGCATCACCTGTCGAACTCGTTCGTGCAGCTGTGAGAGATCTTGCAGTAAATCGCCTGCGGACCCGGGCATCTCCTTTTCAGGATGGCCCGTCAACATACCTACAGATAAAAACTCTTTTAATATGCTTCCTCGCTGAACTGTACTGCAGTTCGTTTAAGCACTTACCATAAATGCCGCAACGAAACCTTCTGTTCTCCTTCATGGATTCCGCCAACTAAGCTCGAACAAATGATAATTCGACGCCCAGCCGGACATTGGCATCTTGGAGATTGTTTTTCTCCTGCCTAACCTGCGTAAGCACACGCTCGCCAGCCTTTAGCTGTCTTTGGAGATGCGACTCGCTATCTCTTACGATCTACGGATTCGTCCCGGGATTGTCTGCAGAATTTTCTGTTAGACTTATGAAGCAAGCCAATTACTAACTGGTATATTCCTTTAAGATTTCTCTATTGAGACAAATGTTACCAAATGAGGCCTTCTGGGATTCCTCTAGTTTGGCAACCGCGACCCTCAGCTGGGTCTTGCACTCCTCCAGCTCTTGAGACAATTAGGTATTCTTCTCTACAAGAAACTGTGCATAAAATGATCCTTAAATCAGTTGTTCCAACCGTTTCAAGTCTCAGGGGCTACTGCTATACATGCTTGTAAAATTTTCTTACCCGTATATCTTTCGCATACTGGTCCGTCGCTCGGGCGAGCCCACCTTGGGCATCTCGGATGTATGTGTCTCCCGAATTGAAAGCATTGAATGCCTCTTCGGAAAAGATGCCATTGCAAAGTACGGCCCGTCGGCGCCGGTGGTTCATGGCACTCTCTACTTCGGAATTTGTGGCGGAGAGCATATCCGCATCCTTTGTCGGAGGACAATTCGGCATCGGCCCCGCATGGGCCTCCTCTCTCGAAGCCAGTTCTGGAGTCCAGCTAGTAGAGGCATGACCGGTAGGATCTCCGAATATAGTCCGGCGACTCCTCTTTCTGCCGGGATACGAAGGACGCTGTTACATTTGAAGCATGATAATCACAGAGCAGGTTCTAACTATACCTTTGCAATGGCATTTCTGCCCTAACCGCGTTCCTCTTAAGCCTGCCTGGCCCGGACGCCCTTTGCCGACGAGCCCCCAGGGGCTCGGTGCCGCGTTCCGATGGTCGTCTCTATAAAAATACGATGTTTTAGGCATAAGGCATGGTATAAGAAAGGATTCCTCTTCAGAGGGTAGGGCTTCGGCTTTGCTTACACACGACGCAGGCAGCAGTCCGGGATAGTCGGCGATGATAGCCACCGAGGTGCCATCGCAGCTAGCCTGATAAAATGTCCCATCGACAAGCTCGACAATTATAGTCGGATCTTCTTCAAGTCCTGGATCAAAGGCCCTTCCGGGGTCCTCTGGTTCTGGGGAGGGGCTATTGAATCCTTCCACGGCTCTCCTCAGTTCCTGCTCAGAAATATCAAGGTAAATGGTTGTGATGAAGGGCGCCAGAATGGATAGAGTGGGGTAAAGAGTAACGACTTTCCCAGCTTGGGGGGTTGTACATGGAAAATCCATCCCGTGGTTTAATACGAAGGAATTCTTCTTCTTCTCATTTATACAAATCGGACAGTATTCTCGCCAGAGCAGTGGCGGAGTCCGGACCTTTACGACCACAACAGGTGGCATCGTCTTCCCCGTTGAAGTGCCACATGGGCTTCCCCCGATATTGAAGTGGCTGCACCCCCCGCATTATGCATATTGATATAACCTCGACTATTATCAGCCCGGATTTGGCCAGTGTCTTTATCCTGCTCATCAGGAAGTGGACTTCTCTGGTATCTTCCTCCTGGGGGCTCCGAGGGCGCCAACTCCAGCGTTTCTTCAGCGGAGCATTGTTAAACTCAGGGAGGCCCGTCCGGATTGGATCCGGAAGGGGAACGTCATCAAAATAAAACCACTCCAAGGGCCAGTTTTCAGATGCCTTCTTGGGAGTACCGGACAGGTATCCGGTCTCGGCGATGCCATATTTCGGCTCCGCCCACTTGACAAATGGACTCCCCCTAATTGCGAGGGACGAGGCAGAATAACTTCTTCCATAACTCGAAGTGAGCCTCGCAGCCCAGAAATAATTCACAAAGGGCAATGTATCCTGCAATCTGCAGCACGGAGGCGGGGGTGAAGTTGTGCAACTGGAGGCCATAGAACTCCAGGAGCCCGCGAAGGAATGGGTGGATTGGAAACCCGACGCCTCTTAGCAAATATGGGATGAGGCATGCTTGCTCCCCCCTGAGATGGGCTAGGAAATCTCTCTGGTTGCTCCCCGCCATCGTAGGTGGTTAGTCTGGCTCGGACGGGGACCATGAACGCCGGTGGAAGAAACCTTGGGTCTGCAACTCTACTAAACGGCTATGGGGAACAAACCACTCTTCCCAATCACCTAGCTTAGAGCTAAGGGAGCGAGAAGAGGAGCTGCGGCGACCGGCCATGTTGGAATGGTTTTTTCCGAGTGCGCTCTGTTGGATGCTTGCTCAAGGGAAGAAGGTGAGGTTTGGACCTGAGGATCACCGTCTCTTCAAATAGACGGTTTGCCTGCAGGGCCGGGGTGGCAAATGTAAAAATGCTCCGGCTCCTCGTATTCGCTCGACACGTGGAGACGGCCATTATTGAAGCACAGAAGCCGAGGAGTACAACATTGATGGGAAGCCGGACACTATTGTTACAACAGGTACTTTGAAGTACGGAGATGGAACCCGCTGACAATCTGCGCGACGGACTCATCGTCATTGAAGCCTGGTTCAGGGGCTACTGAGGGAGTCCTGGATTAGGGGGTATCCGGATAGCAGGACTATATACTTTGGCCGGACTGTTGGACCGTGAAGATACAAGACTCAAGACTTCGTCCCGTGTCTAGATGGGACTCCTTTGCATGGATCTCCTTCTTTGTAACCGACTCTGTGTAAACTCTAGCCCCCTCCGGTGTCTATATAAACCAGAGGGTTTAGTCCGTAGAAGAGGAATCATAATCATCATAGGCTAGCTTCTAGGGTTTAGCCTCTACGATCTCATGGTAGATAAACTCTTGTAATACTCATATCATCAAGATCAATCAAGCAGGAAGTAGGGTTTTACCTCCATTGAGAGGGCCCGAACCTGCGTAAAACATTGTGTCCCTTGCCTCCTGTTACCATTAGCCTTAGACACACAGATCGGGACCCCCTACCCGAGATCCACCAATTTTGACACCGACACCCACTGCCAGTGATGTTAGGGGGGCTTAGCTAGCGGAGTTAGCGTCTAATGATGTCCACATTGGCAGTTGCTGGAGTTTCACCGACGACGACCATAACTACGGAGGCCACTCGCCGAACTAGCACTGCGAGCGGCGGCTGGACGCGCGGAGACCACAGGGGCGTAGCCCATGCTCTCCCGCATCCAGAGGGGCAGGTGAGTGGCTGCGGGGGTGTCGGAGCTCGACGGAATGGAGCACACGGCGGTGGCCGGAGTTCGGACCTTGGCAAAACTCGCGGCACGGAGCATATGCGAGCAGGATAAATATCTGGGCAGGCTCCTGGGGTCTCCAGGAGGTCGTTGCGGTGCACAGGTGTGACCCGTTCGAGCTCAGGCCACGGCGGCGAGAAAATGGGGCGGCGGTGATCTTCGGTCATGGCCGGGAACGACGCTACGGCATGGAATCGAGCGAGAGGATGAAGGGGAAACAAACGAGAGCTCATGAGGAGTCGAACGAGGCGCTAAGTGGGCTCGGGGACGCACGGGTGACGGCGAATCGGCGGCGGTCAAGGACGAAGACGAGCCTGTGGTCGGCGGGGCAGGGCGCCCCGCGTTGCACGGTTTTGTGGAGAGGACGAGGACGACTTCCAGGATCTCTTGGATAAGTCAGGGGAGTAAGGGGGTGGCTGTGGCCGCGGTAAATGGCATCGGCGGCGATGAGCTCCGCTTGGTGGGCAAAAAAGAGGGATCCAAGGGAGGAGATGGGGACGAGGAAGTGCGCGAGGGGGTTCCAGAGGCGTCGTGGCGCCTCCAGAGAAGGGGAGGGCGTCGAGGGGCAGCTAGGCAGGGTGGACGTGGTTGTGCGTGCCGGCGCGCGGTGGCCACACGCCTCGCATCCTTGTGGTGCGAGGTGGGAGATGGTGGTGGCACTGGTGGGCTGGGCCAGCTCCTGGGCCGCACTACCTTTGCCCAGTTGAGCTGCAATAGTGGTGGGCTGGCAGGTAAGTTGCACCAATAACCTCCTCTCTCTCATTTTATTCCCGTTTTTCTAATTTTGCCTTAAGTTTTGTAATTGAAATACCCACCAAAACAGTTTGGCTAAGTCCTTAAATTTTTGTGAGGAATATTTGAATTATTTTCAAACCACACAACAATTTCAGAATATTTGGAGCAACCAATAATTAATGGTAAATTTTAAACTCCAACTCAAATACCATTATGATTCAATTTAATGACCAAAATGTCCTAGGAAAATATGCATCATCTCTGGTAGAGGCTTTCACCTTTTTCCATAAATCATGAACATTTTATAAGGATATTTTGAGTTCATTGAATATATTTTAGTTGAACCTATTTGAGTTCTTTTGGTGCTAGGGTTTTATCATCCCCCATTTATAATTTCTTTCAAAATTAAACATGATGCACACATGAAGCTAGCCTAGTGCATTGCCAGAAGCTAGGGATGTGACATCCTCGCAATTTACATTATTTAACATTTGCCTCTCGTTTTCCTCTCCCCCACTGAAAAATTTGTCGTTTTATTGGCCCTCTTTTCGTTCGTCGTTTTCTCGTCAGATCTGTTTTTGTGTGCGTTCTTGTTTGCATAGTCATGATGCCTCAAAGAAAATATTATGATGTTCCTTACCCAAATATTTTGCTTGAAATTGAGAGAAGTACTAAGGAATATATGACTACACAATTTGAGCATAATAAATATTTTACTGAAGAACTTAAGGAACACACCATTGTGTTAGAAGCTATAACGAAACAACTTGATGATATTAGTAGAGAAGTTTGCAATATTCAATCTAAGTATGCTTTTGCTGAAAGTTTGTTGGGAAAAATATCCGATGCACAAGCGACTCTAGTGAATCAAATGGCTGCCAAACCAATCTCGTTAGAAGATAGAGGTGATGAAGATCTTAAAATGATTGGTGTTTCTTCTATTGATTCTTTGTTTAAGAAATTTAAGATTGATGAAAAAGGGACTGGAGAAGAGTCAACTTTAGTTAGAAGGCATCCCTATGATTCGGAGGGTGAAAATATTGTTGAGATAATTGATAAAAGTGGGTTTGAAGAGGTCAAGACTTTAACTGGTGATGTGCCCACTATTTTGGATTACAAAGACTTTAATTATCATAGTTGCTCTTTGGTTGATTGTATTTCTTTGTTGCAATTCATCATAAATTCACCTCATGCTTATGAACAAAATAAAGCTTTTACTAAACATATTGTCGATGCCATGATGAAAACTTTTGAAGACAAAAATGGAATTAGAAGTTTCGATTCCTAAAAAATTGCATGATGAGTAGGAACCTACTATCAAAGTCAAGCTTAAAAATTATGAGTGTTTTATTTTATGTGACTTGGGTGCTAGTGTTTCTACAATTCCGAAATCTTTATGTGATGTGCTTGGCCTTACCAATATTGAAGAATCCTCTTTAAATTTGCACTTAGCGGATTCTACTATAAAAAATCCTATGGGAAGAATTAATGATGTTCTTATTCTTGCAAATAGGAATTATGTGCCCATAGATTTTATTGTTCTTCATATTGATTGCAATCCGTCTTGTCCAATTATTCTTGGTAGACCGTTTTTGCGTACTATTGGTGCCGTGATTGATATGAAAGAAGGCAATATTAAATTTCAATTTCAACTGAGGAAGAGAATGGAACACTTCCCTAGAACAAGAATTAGGCCACCATATGAATCAATCGTGAGGGCATCCTATGGATCTAGAACCAAAGATGACAACACTTAGATCCTACGCGTTATGCCTAGCTAGGGGCATAAAATGATAGCGCTTGTTGAGAGGCAACCCAATGAATAAAATTTATTTTTGCATTTTGCTTTCCGTTCTTGAGTTTTAGCACAATTATGCTACTGTTATGATTGTGTTTTTCGTGTTTTAATTAGTGTTTGTGCCAAGCAAGGCCTTTCGGTTGATTTGGGTGATTTGATCTGGCTGAAAAACAGAAACCTATGCACTAAATAAAATAGTTTTAGTAAATCACATAAAAGTGCTTTTGAGTTGATTCTTTTTGTAGAATATTAATAGACAAATTTCTCAGTTTTTCCTAATTTTTCAGGATTTTTGGAGTTATATAAGTATTTGAAATATCCAGATTGCTACAGACTGCGCTGTTTTTGACAGATTCTGTTTTCTTTTTGTTGTGTGCTTGTTTTGATGATTCTATGGTTTTCTTTGATGATTTTTTGCCATATAAAAGTTGGAATACAAAATATATAATGCAAAAACAAAATAATAGTAGGTTTTCAACAGTACCTATAGTAGTTGTTTGCTTTCTTATACTAACGGATCTCACGAAGGTTTTGTTGGAGTTTTGTGTGATTGAAGTTTTCAAGTTTTGGGTGATCTTACGATGGATGAAGGAATAAAGATTAGAAAAAGGCTAAGCTTGGGGATGCCCGAGGCACCCCAAAATAATATTCAAATAAGTAGCAAGCAACTAAGCTTGGGGATGCCCCCGAGTGGCATCCCCGCTTTCTTCTAACAACCATCGGTATTTTACTTGAAGCTATATTTTTATTCGTCACATATTATGAGTTTTGCTTGTAGCGTCTTGTATGATATGAGTCTTTGCTTGTTTTGCTTTGTGTTCCAAAGTCTTGAATCCTTGCTGAACACACCTTTTAGAGAGAGCCAAAAAATATGCTATGCTTGCTCCTATGCTTCACTTTAATTTTTTAGAGCCATGGATTTGCTCTAGTGCTTCACTTATATCTTTTTGAGCACGGTGTGCTTTGTTATTTTTGAAGAAATGCTCTCATGCTTCACTTAGATTTATTTGGGAGTAGTAAACTTTTCAGAAATTCTCTCTTGCTTCACTTAGATTATTTTGAGAGAAAGAAAAATTATGCTCATGTTCTTCACTTATATTTGTTTGAGCTTATCAAAAGCAACATATGAAAATAGTCCCAAAGTGATAGATATACAAAGAGGATATAATAAAAACTTTCATGAAGATCATTGGACAAAATTAAAATGGATTCTTCGTAATGGTTTTGAGATATGGCGATATGATATGTGAGTCATCTTGATGAGTAATTGTGCTTTAGTAAGAATATTGATGTTATGGTTTGTGATTCCCTATGGAAGCACGAAAGTTAATAGTTATGCAATGAAATTTATATCCTACTTATGGTGCATTATTCGGTGTTACTTATGCTTAATGCTTGGGTACGAGATTTTTTGCTTTTAGATTGGTCGCTTCTCAATCTTTTTGCTAGCCTTCATTTTGCACTAAGTATGATCAGTACTTGTGCATCCAAAAGCCTTTAAACCAGTTTTGCCTTATGAGTCCACTATACCTACCTATATGTGGTATTTCCATGCTGTTCTAAGCAAATTTGCATGTGCCATCTCTAATTTTCAAAATAAATTTCTCTTTTGTATGCTCTACCGCTCGCGAGGCGGTGAAGGGTGACCAATATCTTCCATGCTAGATGTGTTATTCTCACGATGAGTGTTTATTCACTTGTCATTGCACGAGAGTACGGCAAAGGTATAAATGCCTTGGAAAGTGTTGGTATGGAGGGCACCCATGGATACGGTTAACCATGGAAAGTGAAAGTAATGGTGGAAAAAGGAATAAACTTTATTTTCTATTCGGGGAACCACCTATGATGTATCTAGCATGGAAAGTGTTGGGGATCTCTAAGTCATTTATCGTTAGTGGGAAAAGTATGCCTCTCAAAAAAATTATCCCTCAATTTAAGCTTTGAACTCTGGCACCTCTACAAATCCCTACTTCCCTCCGTGAAGGGCCTTTCTTTTACTTACGCAATTTTTATTTTGAATTTGAGTCTCTATCTTCTCTTATAAAGCACCAACTAAGGCGCAGAATGATCGTATTTGAGCATTGGGTGTAGCTAATATTCGAGTGTGTTTCATGAATGGATCAACGATTGAGCGTAATGGGCTAGGGATAACTTGCTTTAGTGTTGGTATTTTGAAAGACATGGTTGCTTGTTGATATGCTCGAGTATTAAAGTCTTCATGTCAAAACTAGACTATTGCTTTGAATCATAAAAAATTCCATATGTCCATGCTATAAAGAAAAGAAATGTGATGAACATGTTAGGCAGCATTCCACATCAAAAATTCCATTTTTATCATTTACCTACTCGAGGACGAGCAGGAATTAAGCTTGGGCATGCTGATACGTCTCCAACGTATCTATAATTTTTGATTATTCCATGCTATTATATTATCATTCTTGGCTGTTTTACAATCATTTTATAGTAATTTTATAGCATTTTTTGGTACTAACCTATTGACATAGTGCCTAGTCCCAGTTGCTATTTTCTGCATGTTTTTTACATCGCAGGAAATCAATACCAAACAGAGTCCAAACACAGCGAAGCTTTTTGAGGATTTTTTTGGGCCGGAAGACATCCAATGGGCCAAGGAAGCACCTAGGGGTGCCTCGACGGGGACAGCACCCACCAGGGTGCGCCTGGGGGCCTAGACGCACCCAGGTGGGTTGTGCCCACCTCGGGTGCCCCCTAAACCACCTCGTTGCTCTATAAATACCCCAATATTCCAGAAACCCTAGGGGAGTCGACGAAAATCAATTCCAGCCGCCGCAGAGTCCAGAACCACAGATCCAATCTAGACACCATCGCGGAGGGGTTCACCACTTCCATTGGTGCCTCTCCGATGATGTGTGATTAGTTCTTTGTAGACCTATGGGTCCGTAGTTAGTAGCTAGATGGCTTCCTATATCTCTCTCTCTCTTGATTATCAATACAATGGTCTCTTGGAGATCCATATGATGTAAGCCTTTTGCGGTGTGTTTGTTGGGATCCGATGAACTTTGAGTTTATGATCAGATCTATGTTTTTATCCATTAAAGTTATTTGAGTTTTCTTTGATCTCTTATATGCATGATTGCTTATAGCCTCGTAATTCTTCTCCGTTATTTGGGTTTTGTTTGGCCAACTTGATCTACTTATCTTGCAATGGAAAGAGGTGCTTTGTGATGAGTTCGATCTTACGGTGCTTAATCCCGTGACAGAAGGGGAAACAAAACGTATGTATCGTTGCTATTAAGGAGAACAAGATGAGATCTATTATGGAGTCTATTTCTACATAAATAGATCTTATCTACATCATGTCATCGTTCTTATTGCATTACTCCGTTTCTCCATGAACTTAATACACTAGATACATATTGGATAGCGGTCGATGTGTGGAGTAATAGTAGTAGATGCAGGCAGGAGTCGGTCTACTAATCTTGGACGTGATGCCTATATAATGATCATTGCCTGGATATCATCATGATTATTTAAGTTCTATCAATTGCCCAACAGTAATTGTTTTCCCACCATTTGCTATTTTTCTCGAGAGAAGCCACTAGTGAAACCTATGGCCCCCGGGTCTCTTTCCATCATATTTGCCTTTGCGATCTATTTTCCTTTGCATTATTTTCAGATCAATTAAACCAAAAATACAAAAATACCTTGCTGCAATTTATTTGTTCTGCGATCTATTTATCCTATCTACCACTTTTACCTCACGTTATTTGTCTATCTTGAGGCGTCGTATCCGAAAGGGATTGACAACCCCTTTAACACGTAGTGTTGCAAGTATTTGTTATTTGTGTGCAGGTGTTGTTTACGTGGTGTGAGAATGTTCTCCTACTGGTTCGATAACCTTCGTCTCATCACTGAGGGAAATACCTACCTGTGACAGCCTAGATTTTGCCTTCTCTCTTTTTCCGGACTTGCCTTCTCTCTCTTTCCGGACTTGGTTTTCATTGTGGTTTTTGCCCTGATTTGAATTGCAGTTTGAACCATTTCAAATGGACTTGTCACTTGGGCATATCCTTGGCTTTCACCCAAGTGACCTATCTTCTTTATTCCTCTGGTCAAACCTCAAAATAATCAAATGAATATTTTTCATAAAAGAAAAATATTCATTTCTCCTTCTGAATCTCACTTCAGAACCTTGTGCTCCAAAGCAACCTCAATTTTTCTTGCTCAGAAAAATCTAAGATACGCCCAAAAATTCTTAGAACCCTGGCACAACTTCCCATGTAAAAATATTGCATCACTTTTTGCAATATTTTTGTTGTAGAAAATCTTTTCACTTCTGGACCAGAAATGCACTTTATACAGCAAGTACATTTTTCCTTGAGCTCTAGCCTTGATCTTTCTTGGGCTTAAACACCCTCCTAAGAAACCCTAAACCCCAGGAGATTAGCCCTAATAGCCTTCCAGAAGGTGGCCAAACTTTGCGGCCAAGTTTCTGTACAGAAACTTGTCAGCTTAGTGAAGTCTAATGTAACGCCCCGGATTCGATGCGACAGGTGTATGCAGTTATTCGCCGTCGTTGCCATGTCATTTGCTTGCGTGTTGCACTTTGCCATGTCATCATATGCATTTCATATCATGTCATCATGTGCATCTCATTTTGCATACGTGTTCGTCTCATGCATCCGAGCATTTTTCCCGTTGTCCGTTTTGCAATCCGGCACTCCTATGTCCTCCGACGTCCCCTTTTTGCCTCTCGTTGTAAGCGGGTGTTAAACTTTCTCGAAATGGCCGAGGTTTGCCAGCGGCCTTGGTATAGCACCGTGAACCGCTTGTCAAGTTTCGTGCCATTTGGAGGTCGTTTGATACTCCAGCAGTTAACGGGTAACCGCAAAGCCTCTTTCGTGTGCAGCCCAACACCCCTTCGAAAGTGGCCCAAAACCCATCTAAGTCACCTCCATGCTCTCGGTCGTTCGATCATGATCGCGTGGCCGAAAACCGCTCCTCATTTGGACTCTCCTAGCTCCCTCTATCTATAAATATGTCTTCCTCCCCGAAATCCCGGTCAAACCTAAAATCATCCCCGTCGCCACCGGACACGTCCGGCAGCCACAGAGACGTCGCTGCCGCCGCCCGGCCAATCGGGGCCGCCACGTGGCATGCCGCCATCCTCGCCGCCCGCCCACGGAGCCCATCCAGGGCCAGCGCGGGCGAATCCGCCGCCGCCAGGCGCGGCTCGCGCCGCCGCCCGCGGCGGATCTCGCGCCCGGCTCATCGCGCCGCCGCCGCCACCGGACGCTGACGCGCCCAGCGCCGAGCGCGCCTCCTCCGAAGGCCGCCCGTCCCGCGCCGGCGCCTCCGCGCCGCTTCGCCGCCGGTCCCGTCGCCGCTTCGCCAGAGATCCGCGTGCCGGCCGCCGCCTCGGCTTCCGTGCTCCTCCGCCGGAGCCGCACCTCGTGCCACCCCTCGTCGCCGGTTGCCTCGCCTCTCGGCGGGATCCGCGTCCCCACGCCGTCCCTGACCTCCTCCGTCGTCTCGCGCCCCTCGCTGGCCTTCCCCCTCGCCGGAGAGCTCGCCGGAGACCTCACCGGCGCCGGATCTGCACATGTGGACCAGATCCACCCATACACCGAACCAAACGGCGCCCCGGATCCCTCTGTCCAGTTTCCCGCGAGGCCTATATTCTTCCAAGTCCCTGAGTTTGCATATTATGTTGTCCTGTTCATCGCATCATAGCTCTTTGCATACTGCTCCGTTTTGTGCGTATAATATGTCAAATTGTTCTTCTCGACGAGTACTTCATTTCATTCCATTGCATCATTTTCATTTGAGCTCATCTTGATGCCTGAAATGCTGTTGGAAGAGTGCATGTTGATGTTAACTTCTTTGGCTGTTATAACTTGCTCATTTGTCATTTTTGCCATGTTTGATGTGTGCATCCTGTGAGGTTGATGTCTACATGTATTTTGATCTATGCCATGCCATCTTTCCAGGGGTGCCAACCATGTATTTTTGTGAGTTGTGTGCTGAGTGTATCAAGCTTATAAGTAGGGTAATTGTTGTTCTTTGTTTTCTGACAGATTGTTATATTTTGTTGCTATATTAACATGCTTCTACAAGTCATTTCGTGCATTATTATGGAGATGTTCACTAAGGATGAGTTGTTATACATGTCTTGATCTATCCATTCATGCCCCTGGTTGTATTTATAGACTACTTTAGCTTGTTGTAATCTTGCTCCAAAGTTGCTAAATGATGTTGCTGTCAGCCTGTTAACATTAAGTTCAATGTTTCCATGATTGTTTGCTAGAGATCCATGCACCCTATGAACTTGCTCTTGCCATGCTTAGCTTCATAAACATGTCTTCTTACTGTTGGTTGTCTTGCCATGCTATGTATTGCTCTGTGGTGAGTGGTTCAAGCTCACCAACATGCCTACTTATTGTTGTTCCTGCCATGTATGAATCTGTAATATAACTTGCCATGTTTACATGGGTGCCATCATATTTTCTATGCCTTTTTGGCTCATGGTCAGTAAGGGACTTTTGTTATATGCAATTAGTAGATTCATGCCATGCCTTTGTTTGCCATGATAAGTTCCTGTAACATGTTGTTTGATAGCTCTAAACATTGCAACCTGATGTTATTTCTGCTAAAGTCTGAAACTGTTATTATTTGCAATCTTCCCATGTCCTTTTGAGCATGTTCTAGTTGTTTATGGAGATAGCTCAGTGTTCATGTTTTGTTGTGCTTTACCTGTACTTCCTGCCCGTGCCTTTTGTTATTATGTTGGGGTGCTGTAGCATATTATTTTGATGCTTGCAATATGCCTAGTTGCTGTTATGGACAGATTGTTGTTATGACTTGTATAGAGTGTATGTGTTGAACCGTTGCTCCATTTTGAGTGTGCTCTATATGAAACTTGCTTGATTTTGCATGTACTTTCATATTATCATGTTGCATCCTTGTTTTGAGGTGTTTGCTTGATGTTTGGGTGCATTTTGCATCAATGCCATGCTTAACTTGTTTTGCTCATATCTTCTAGACCGTAGCTCCAAATCTAATGAACTTTATATGTAACTTGACTAGAATTTCGTGTAGATCATCTTGGTGCATCTTAACTTGCTGTTTAACAACTTCAACTTAATGCTTGTTCAGATCTGGACCAATTTCGAAATATGCATATGAGGACTTACCGGAATTGTTATATGTTGTTTCCGGCCTCACTTAAACTTGCCTTGATGTGTTGTTCTTTTTTGCATCATCTCTTGCCATGAGTAGCTTCATGTAGCTTTGTCATGCATCATGCTTGTTGTGCATCATGTCTTGTCTATGTGTGGTGTGTTTACTATGTTGTGTGCTTCTTCTCGATAGTTCCCGTTTCGTTGCGATCGTGAGGATCCGTTCGTCTACGCTTGGTTCGTCTACGTGGCTTCATCTTCTTCATGGACTCGTTCTTCTTCCTTGCGGGATTTCAGGCAAGATGACCGCTACCCTGGATCTCACTACTATCATTGCTATGCTAGTTGCGTCGTTCTATCGCTATGCTGCGTTACCTATCATTTGCTCTTCAAGCCTCCCAAATTGCCATGAACCTCTAACCTTTGACACCATTCCTAGCAAACCGTTACTTGGCTATGTTACCGCTTTGCTCAGCCCCTCTTATAGCGTTGCTAGTTGCAGGTGAAGTTGAAGATTGCTCCAAGGTGGACAGGGTTATGTTGGGATATCACAATATCTCTTATATTATTAATGCATCTATATACTTGGTAAAGGGTGGAAGGCTCGGCCTTATGCCTGGTGTTTTGTTCCACTCTTGCCGCCCTAGTTTCCGTCATACGAGTGTTATGTTCCCGGATTTTGCGTTCCTAACGCGGTCGGGTGATTTATGGGACCCCCCTGATAGTTCGCTTTGAATAAAACTTGTCCAGCAAGGCCCAACCTTGGTTTTACCATTTGCCTCACCACCACCTATACCTTTCCCTTGGGTCGGGCAACCCGAGGGTCATCTTTATTTTAGCCCCCCGGGCCAGTGCTTGTCTAAGTGCTGGTCCGAACTGAGCTGCCTGCGGGGCCACCTCAGGGAAACTCGAAGTCTGGTTTTACTCGTAGCTAGTCTCATCCGGTGTTGCCCTGAGAACGAGATGTGTGCAGCTCCTATCGGGATTGTCAGCGCATCGGGCGGTCTTGCTGGTCTTGTTTTACCATTGTCGAAATTTCTTGTAAACCGGGATTCCGAGACTGATCGGGTCTTCCTTGGAGAAGGTCTATTCCTTCGTTGATCGCGAGAGCTTGTCATGGGCTAAGTTGGGACACCCCTGCAGGGTATAAACTTTCGAGAGTCGTGCCCGCGGTTATGTGGCAGATGGGAATTTGTTAATGTCGGTTGTAGATAACTTGACACCAGATCGAATTAAAATGCATCAACCGCGTGTGTAGCCGTGATGGTCTCTTCTCGGCGGAGTCCAGGAAGTGAACACGGTTTCTGGGTTATGTTTGACGTAAGTAGGTGTTCAGGATCACTTCTTGATCATTGCTAGCTTCACGACCGTTCCTTTGCTTCTCTTCTCGCTCTCATTTGCGTATGTTAGCCACCATATCATGCTTAGTCGCTGCTGCAACCTCACCACTTTACCCCTTCCTTTCCCATTAAGCTTAGCTAGTCTTGATACCCATGGTAATGGGATTGCTGAGTCCTCGTGGCTCACAGATTACTACAACAATAGTTGCAGGTACAGGTTTTGCGATGATCATGACGCGAGAGTGATGTTTGCTTGTTTGGAGTTCTCTTACATTTCTTCTTGATCGGGGATAGGTTCGGTCGGCAGCTGGGCTAGCAGGTGGATGTCGTTTGAGCTTGTTTGTGTTTCATCCGTAGTCGGATGTTGATCTTATGTATGTTGTATTGATGTATTCATGTGACATTGTATGTATTGTATGTATCCCCATCTATTATGTAATGTTGATGTAATGATATCCACCTTGCAAAAGCGTTCCAATATGAGGGTCTATCCTTGGTGGGACCTTCGAGTTCCTTTTGGATAGGGTCGCATACTGGGCGTGCCAAGTTGGTATCAGAGCCTCGACCAACCTTAGGAGCCCCCCTTGATTGATCGTGTAGTTTGGCCGTTGTTGAGTCTAGAAAAAAAAACTTTTTCTGAGTCTAGTTATATAGGAGAGTAGGAATTATTTTTACTCCTCAGCCTCTTCGTCGCTCTGGTGAGGAATCTTGACGTAGGTGTTTTGAATTACTCCTCTTCCCCTTCAAATTTTTTCTTTAGGATCACGCGGTTAGTTTTCGTTCGTTGTCCATCCTCTTTTGTTCGGTGCATCTCTCGTCAAGTCGACTCGAACCTCTTTTCTTTTTTTTGCTAGTTCAATCCTCAGTTGTTTTCTTTTCCCACCCGCCCTCCCCTTTTTCTCCTCGGAATGGGAGTCCGTAATCGAGTATCCTTCCTACTCGTGCGAAGTCTTTGCTTTCTTTCCTCAATGTTTTCAACCGGTGTTTTCTCTTCTAGATATTCGTCGGTTTCCCTTCCAAGTTACCCTTGTTTTCCCGCCCTCCCACCCTCTTCTTCCCGGAGTTTGAGTCTCTTTCGACCATCTATTTCATTCGCACGGAGCCTCTTCAGCCTTCCCTCAATCATTTCAACCGATGAATTCTCGTCTCGTTTGACATTCTTCATCTCTTTTTCTTTCCGGTGTTTTCAATTCAAGTCTTTCGGGTTGATCATATTCTTTTCCTCAGCTCAAGTGTTCTCCTTACTCGTTTGCCTCTCATCATTCAATCATTCCAGAGTTCGGAAGACATCTCAGGAGATTCATCTGTGTTTTCAATTAATTCGAGGTTGTCACTCATTCAAATATTTCAATTGTTCCGGTGCATCAACTATCTTTTCAACAATCCTTTTCTACGGTGTTTTCTTTTTAGTGGGCCCTAACCCACAGGTCTTTTACCAGGATCTTACCTGACTCTTCTAATTCCCCGGAGTTTTTTTTCCAATTATTTTCAAGTGTGATGTAAGAATGGATCACATCAGTCGCATGCCAAATCCATGGCTTGTCATCAATTTAATTTGATGAAGGATAAGCATACAATAAATCTTATTCTTATTTCATCGAAGTGAGTAATCCCTTCCTTCGGAGTTTGTTCTTGATGAATAAATTCTAGTTCCAAGTGTTTTCATCTTTTATTTTCCGGAGTTCAATTCCCTCGGCCATCTCGTCGGGAACCTTCATCTAAATCATCGCAACGCTCATATATTCTTTCATCCTTCATTTCAATCTCATCATCCTTTTGTCACCGGAGTTCTTCATGGTGGTTCTTCATGATTTGATTCATTCTTCAAGAGTTTATCAAGTATCATTCCATCCTCTCTAGCTCATGCTCTATCCCTTCATGTTTCAACCGAAGTGCTGCCTAAATCCTTTCAATCATATTCATTTCTTTTCTCATTCTAACCACTCCGGATAGAACGAGTGGTCTCATAGTCTATCTGATTCCGTGAGCTTTCCATTCTCGTCATTCTCATCGTTCATCTCTTCTTCTCGAGTGCTCTCGATTCTTCATTTCTTCTCTTGAGTTCTTGTTTCACCTCATCCCTTCTTCCCTTCCGTCTCGTTCCTAAGATCTCGGGACGAGATCTCTTGTTAGTGGAGGAGTGTTGTAACGCCCCGGATTCGATGCGACAGGTGTATGCCAGTTATTCGCCGTCATTGTTATGTCATTTGCTTGCGTGTTGCACTTTGCCATGTCATCATATGCATTTCATATCATGTCATCATGTGCATCTCATTTTGCATACGTGTTCGTCTCATGCATCCGAGCATTTTTCCCGTTGTCCGTTTTGCAATCCGGCACTCCTATGTCCTCCGACGTCCCCTTTTTGCCTCTCGTCATAAGCTGGTGTTAAACTTTCTCGAAATGGCCCGAGGTTTGCCAAGCGGCCTTGGTATAGCACCGGTAGACCGCTTGTCAAGTTTCGTGCCATTTGGAGGTCGTTTGATACTCCAACGGTTAACCGGGTAACCGCAAAGCCTCTTTCGTGTGCAGCCCAACACCCCTTCCAAAGTGGCCCAAAACCCATCTAAGTCACCTCCATGCTCTCGGTCGTTCGATCACGATCGCGTGGCCGAAAGCCGCTCCTCATTTGGACTCTCCTAGCTCCCTCTATCTATAAACATGTCTTCCTCCCCGAAATCCCGCAGTCCAAACCCTAAAATGATCCCCGTCGCCACCGGACACGTCCGGCAGCCGCCGGACACGTCCGCCGCCGCCGCCCCGGCCAATCGGGTGCCGCCATCTGGCGCGCCGCCGTCCCTCGCCAGCGGGCCGCTGGAGCCCATCGAGGGCGCGGGCCAGATCCGCCGACCGCCGGGCGCCTCGCCGCCGCCGCCCAGCGGCGGATCTCGCGCCGGCGGCTCGCCGCGCGCCGCCTCCGCCGCCGCGACGCCGGCGCCCCGCGCCGCAGCCGCCTCCTCGAAGCGCGCCGCCCGTCCCAGCGGCGCCCGTCGCCGCCAGCCCGCCATCCGGCGCCTCCGCGCCGCTTCGCCGCCGGTCCCGTCGCGCTTCGCCGGAGATTCAAGGCGGCTGCGCCTCGGCTTCGTGCTCCTCCGCGAGCCAGCGCCTCGTCTGCCGCCCTCGCCGCGGTTGCCTCGCCTCTCGCCGGATCCGCGTCCCCACGCCGTCCCCGACCTCCTCCGTCGTCTTGCGCCCCTCGCCGGCCTTCCCCCTCGCCGGAGTGCTCCCCGGAGACCTCACCGGCGCCGGATCTGCACATGTGGACCAGATCTACCCATACACCGAACCAAACGGCGCCCCGGACCCCTCTGTCCAGTTTCCCGCGAGGTCTATATTCTTCCAAGTCCCTGAGTTTGCATATTATGTTGTCCTGTTCATCGCATCATAGCTCTTTGCATAATACTCCGTTTCGTGCGTGTAATATGTCAAATTGTTCGCCTCGACGAGTACTTCATTTCATTCCATTGCATCATTTTCATGAGCTCATCTTGATGCCCGAAATGCTGTTGGAACAGTGCATGTTGATGTTAACCTGCTGAAACTGTTATAACTTGCTCATTTGTCATTTTTGCCATGTTTGGTGTGTGCATCCTATGAGGTTGATGTCTACATGTGTTTTGATCTATGCCATGCCATCTTTCCAGGGGTGCCAACCATGTTATTTTGTGAGTTGTGTGCTGAGTGTATCAAGCTTGCGAAGTTGGGTAGTTGTTGTTGCTGTTTTCCTGACAGATTCTGTTATATTTTGTTGCTATGTTAACATGCTTCTACAAGTCATTTCGTGCATTATTCTGGAGATGTTCACTAAGGATGAGTTGTTATACATGTCTTGATCTATCCATGCATGCCCCTGGTTGCATTTATAGACTACTGTAGCTTGTTGTAATCTTGCTCCAAAGTTGCTAAATGATGTTGCTGTCAGCCTGTTAACATTAAGTTCAATGTTTCCATGATTGTTTGCTAGTGATCCATGCACCCTATGAACTTGCTCTTGCCATGCTTAGCTTCATAAACATGTCTTCTTACTGTTGGTTGTCTTGCCATGCTATGTATTGCTCTGTGGTGAGTGGTTCAAGCTCACCAACATGCCTACTTATTGTTGTTCCTGCTATGTATGAATCTGTAATATAACTTGCCATGTTTACATGGGTGCCATCATATTTTCTATGCCTTTTTGGCTCATGGTCAGTAAGGGACTTTTGTTATATGCAATTAGTAGATTCATGCCATGCCTTTGTTTGCCATGATAAGTTCCTGTAACATGTTGTTTGATAGCTCTAAACATTGCAACCTGATGTTATTTCTTCTAAAGTCTGAAACTGTTATTATTTGCAATCTTCCCATGTCCTTTTGGGCATGTTCTAGTTGTTTCTGGAGATAGCTCAGTGTTCATGTTTTGTTGTGCTTTACCTGTACTTCCTGCCCGTGCCTTTTGTTATTATGTTGGGGTGCTGTAGCATATTATTTTGATGCTTGCAATATGCCTAGTTGCTGTTATGGACAGATTGTTGTTATGACTTGTATAGAGTGTATGTGTTGAACCGTTGCTCCGTTTTAAGTGTGCTCTATATGAAACTTGCTTGATTTTGCATGTAGTTTCATATTATCATGTTGCATCCTTGTTTTGAGGTGTTTGCTTGATGTTTGGGTGCATTTTGCATCAATGCCATGCTTAACTTGTTTTGCTCATATCTTCTAGACCGTAGCTCCAAATCTAATGAACTTTATATGTAACTTGACTAGAATTTCGTGTAGATCATCTTGGTGCATCTTAACTTGCTGTTTAACAACTTCAACTTAATGCTTGTTCAGATCTGGACCAATTTCGAAATATGCATATGAGGACTTACCGGAATTGTTATATGTTGTTTCCGGCCTCACTTAAACTTGCCTTGATGTGTTGTTCTTGTTTGCATCATCTCTTGCCATGAGTAGCTTCATGTAGCTTTGTCATGCATCATGCTTGTTGTGCATCATGTCTTGTCTATGTGTGGTGTGTTTACTATGTTGTGTGCTTCTTCTCGATAGTTCCCGTTTCGTTGCGATCGTGAGGATCCGTTCGTCTCACGCTTTGTTTCGCTTCACGTGGCTTCATCTTCTTCATGGACTTGTTCTTCTTCCTTGCGGGATTTCAGGCAAGATGACCGCTACCCTGGATCTCACTACTATCATTGCTATGCTAGTTGCTTCGTTCTATCGCTATGCTGCGTTACCTATCATTTGCTCTTCAAGCCTCCCAAATTGCCATGAACCTCTAACCTTTGACACCATTCCTACCAAACCGTTGCTTGGCTATGTTACCGCTTTGCTCAGCCCCTCTTATAGTGTTGCTAGTTGCAGGTGAAGTTGAAGATTGCTCCAAGGTGGACAGGGTTATGTTGGGATATCACAATATCTCTTATATTATTAATGCATCTATATACTTGGTAAAGGGTGGAAGGCTCGGCCTTATGCCTGGTGTTTTGTTCCACTCTTGCCGCCCTAGTTTCCGTCATACGAGTGTTATGTTCCCAGATTTTGCGTTCCTAACGCGGTCGGGTGATTTATGGGACCCCCCTGACAGTTCGCTTTGAATAAAACTTGTCCAACAAGGCCCAACCTTGGTTTTACCATTTGCCTCACCACCACCTATACCTTTCCCTTGGGTCGGCCAACCCGAGGGTCATCTTTATTTTAGCCCCCCAGCCAGTGCTTGTCTAAGTGCTGGTCTGAAATGAGCTGCCTGCGGGGCCACCTCGGGGAAACTCGAAGTCTGGTTTTACTCGTAGCTAGTCTCATCCGGTGTTGCCCTGAGAACGAGATATGTGCAGCTCCTATCGGGATTGTCGGCGCATCGGGCGGTCTTGCTGGTCTTGTTTTACCATTGTCAAAATGTCTTGTAAACCGGGATTCCGAGACTGATCGGGTCTTCCTGGGAGAAGGTCTATTCCTTCGTTGATCGCGAGAGCTTGTCATGGGCTAAGTTGGGACACCCCTGCAGGGTATAAACTTTTGAGAGCCATGCCCACGGTTATGTGGCAGATGGGAATTTGTTAATGTCCGATTGTAGATAACTTGACACCAGATCCGAATTAAAATGCATCAACCGCGTGTGTAGCCGTGATGGTCTCTTCTCGGCGGAGTCCGGGAAGTGAACACGATTTCTGGGTTATGTTTGGCATAAGTAGGTGTTCAGGATCACTTCTTGATCATTGCTAGCTTCACGACCGTTCCTTTGCTTCTCTTCTCGCTCTCATTTGCGTATGTTAGCCACCATATCATGCTTAGTCGCTGCTGCAACCTCACCACTTTACCCCTTCCTTTCCCATTAAGCTTTGCTAGTCTTGATACCCATGGTAATGGGATTGCTGAGTCCTCATGGCTCACGGATTACTACAACAACAGTTGCAGGTACAGGTTTTGCGATGATCATGACGCGAGAGCGATGCTTGCTTGTTTGGAGTTCTCCTTCTGTTTCTTCTTCGATCAGGGGATAGGTTCCAGGTCGGCAGCATGGGCTAGCAGGGTGGATGTCGTTTGAGCTTCTGTTTGTGTTTCATCCGTAGTAGGATGTTGATCTTATGTATGTTGTATTGATGTATTCATGTGACATTGTATGTATTGTATGTATCCCCATCTATTATGTAATGTTGATGTAATGATATCCACCTTGCAAAAGCGTTCCAATATGCGGGTCTATCCTTGGTGGGACCTTGAGTTCCTTTTGGATAGGGTCGCACATTTGGCGTCTCAAGTTGGTATCGAGCCTCGACCGACCTTAGGAGCCCCCCTTGATTGATCGTGTAGTTTGGCCGTTGTTGAGTCTAGAAAAAAAAACTTTTTCTGAGTCTAGTTATATCGGAGAGTAGGAATTCTTTTTACTCCTCAGCCTCTTCGTCGCTCTGGTGAGGAATCTTGACGTAGGTGTTTTGAATTACTCCTCTTCCCCTTCAAATTTTTTCTTTAGGATCACGCGATTAGTTTTCGTTCGTTGTCCATCCTCTTTTGTTCGGTGCATCTCTCGTCAAGTCGACTCGAACCTCTTTGCTTTTTTTTGCAAGTTCAATCCTCAGTTGTTTTATTTTCCCACCCGCCCTCCCCTTTTTCTCCTCGGAATGGGAGTCCGTAATCGAGTATCCTTCCTACTCGTGCGAAGTCTTTGCTTTCTTTCCTCAATGTTTTCAACCGGTGTTTTCTCTTCTAGATATTCGTCGGTTTCCCTTCCAAGTTACCCTTGTTTTCCCGCCCTCCCACCCTCTTCTTCCCGGAGTTTGAGTCTCTTTCGACCATCTATTTCATTCGCATGGAGCCTCTTCAGCCTTCCCTCAATCATTTCAACCGGTGAATTTTCGTCTCGTTTGACATTCTTCATCTCTTTTTCTTTCCGGTGTTTTCAATTCAAGTCTTTCGGGTTGATCATATTCTTTTCCTCAGCTCAAGTGTTCTCCTTACTCGTTTGCCTCTCATCATTCAATCATTAGGAGTTAGGAAGACATCTCGGAGATTCATCGTGTTTTCAATTAATTCGAGGTTGTCACTCATTCAAATATTTCAATTGTTCCGGTGCATCAACTATCTTTTCAACAATCCTTTTCTACGGTGTTTTCTTTTTAGTGGGCCCTAACCCACAGGTCTTTTACCAGGATCTTACCTGACTCTTCTAATTCCCCGGAGTTTTTTTTCAATTATTTTCAAGTGTGATGTAAGAATGGATCACATCAGTCGCATGCCAAATCCATTGCTTGTCATCAATTTAATTTGATGAAGGATAAGCATACAATAAATCTTATTCTTATTTCATCGAAGTGAGTAATCCCTTCCTTCGGAGTTTGTTCTTGATGAATAAATTCTAGTTCCAAGTGTTTTCATCTTTTATTTTCCGGAGTTCAATTCCCTCGGCCATCTCGTCGGGAACCTTCATCTGAATCATAGCAACGCTCATATATTCTTTCATCCTTCATTTCAATCTCATCATCCTTTTGTCACCGGAGTTCTTCATGGTGGTTCTTCATGATTTAATTCATTCTTCAAGAGTTTATCAAGTATCATTCCATCCTCTCTAGCTCGTGCTCTATCCCTCCATGTTTCAGCCGAAGTGCTGCCTAAATCCTTTCAATCATATTCATTTCTTCTCTCATTCTAACCACTCCGGTTAGAACGAGTGGTCTCATAGTCTATCTGATTCCGTGAGCTTTCCATTCTCGTCATTCTCATCGTTCATCTCTTCTTCTCGAGTGCTCTCGATTCTTCATTTCTTCTCTTGAGTTCTTGTTTCACCTCATCCATTTTTCCCTTCCGTCTCGTTGCTAAGATCTCGGGACGAGATCTCTTGTTAGTGGAGGAGTGTTGTAACGCCCCGGATTCGATGCGACAGGTGTATGCCAGTTATTCGCCGTCATTGCCATGTCATTTGCTTGCATGTTGCACTTTGCCATGTCATCATATGCATTTCATATCATGTCATCATGTGCATCTCATTTTGCATACGTGTTCATCTCATGCATCCGAGCATTTTTCCCGTTGTCCGTTTTGCAATCCGGCACTCCTATGTCCTCCGACGTCCCCTTTTTTCCTCTTGTTGTAAGCGGGTGTTAAACTTTCTCGAAATTGCCCGAGGTTTGCCAGGCGGCCTTGGTATAGCACCGGTAGACCGCCTGTCAACTTTCGTGCCATTTGGAGGTCGTTTGATACTCCAACGGTTAACCGGGTAACCGCAAAGCCTCTTTCGTGTGCAGCCCAACACCCCTTCCAAAGTGGCCCAAAACCCATCTAAGTCACCTCCATGCTCTCGGACGTTCGATCACGATCGCGTGGCCGAAAGCCGCTCCTCATTTGGACTCTCCTAGCTCCCTCTATCTATAAATATGTCTTCCTCCCCGAAATCCCGCAGTCCAAACCCTAAAATCATCCCCGTCGCCACCGGACACGTCCGGCAGCCACTGGACACGTCCGCCGCCGCCGCCCCGGCCAATTGGGGGCCGCCACGTGGCGCGCGCCGTCCCTCGCCGCCGGCCGCGGAGCCCATCCGGGCCAGCGGGCCAGATCCCGCCGACCCGCGGGCGCCTGCGCCGCCGCCGCCCATGGCGGCGGATCCCGCCGCCTCCGCCGCCGGACGCTGAGCGCCCAGCGCCAGCAGCCGCCTCCTCCGAGTGCCGCCCGTCTCAAGGCGGCGCCTCCGCGCCGCTTCGCCGCCGGTCCCGTCGCGCCGCTCGCGAGAGATTCAGCAGGCGCCGCCGCCTCGGCTTCCGTGCTCCTCCGCCGGAGCCGCGCCTCGTGCCGCCCCTCGTTGCCGGTTGCCTCACCTCTCAGCAGGATCCGCGTCCCCATGCCGTCCCCGACCACCTCCGTCGTCTCGCGCCCCTCGCCGGCCTTCCCCCTTGCCGGAGAGCTCGCCGGAGACCTCACCGGCGCCGGATCTGCACATGTGGACCAGATCCACCCATACACCGAACCAAACGGCGCCCCAGATCCCTCTGTCCAGTTTCCCGCGAGGTCTATATTCTTCCAAGTCCCTGAGTTTGCATATTATGTTGTCCTGTTCATCGCATCATAGCTCTTTGCATACTGCTCCGTTTCGTGCGTATAATATGTCAAATTGTTCGTCTCGACGAGTACTTCATTTCATTCCATTGCATCATTTTCATTTGAGCTCATCTTGATGCCCAAAATGCTGTTGGAAGAGTGCATGTTGATGTTAACCTGCTGAAACTGTTATAACTTGCTCATTTGTCATTTTTGCCATGTTTGATGTGTGCATCCTGTGAGGTTGATGTCTACATGTATTTTGATCTATGCCATGCCATCTTTCCAGGGGTGCCAACCATGTATTTTTGTGAGTTGTGTGCTGAGTGTATCAAGCTTGCGAAGTAGGGTAGTTGCTGTTGCTGTTTTCCTGACAGATTCTGTTATATTTTGTTGCTATATTAACATGCTTCTACAAGTCATTTCGTGCATTATTATGGAGATGTTCACTAAGGATGAGTTGATATACATGTCTTGATATATCCATTCATGCCCCTGGTTGCATTTATAGACTACTTTAGCTTGTCGTAATCTTGCTCCAAAGTTGCTAAATGATGTTGTTGTCAGCCTGTTAACATTAAGTTCAATGTTTCCATGATTGTTTGCTAGTGATCCATGCACCCTATGAACTTGCTCTTGCCATGCTTAGCTTCATAAACATGTCTTCTTACTGTTGGTTGTCTTGCCATGCTATGTATTGCTCTGTGGTGAGTGGTTCAAGCTCACCAACATGCCTACTTATTGTTGTTCCTGCCATGTATGAATCTGTAATATAGCTTGCCATGTTTACATGGGTGCCATCATATTTTCTATGCCTTTTTGGCTCATGGTCAGTAAGGGACTTTTGTTATATGCAATTAGTAGATTCATGCCATGCCTTTGTTTTCCATGATAAGTTCCTGTAACATGTTGTTTGATAGCTCTAAACATTGCAACCTGATGTTATTTCTTCTAAAGTCTGAAACTGTTATTATTTGCAATCTTCCCATGTCCTTTTGAGCATGTTCTAGTTGTTTCTGGAGATAGCTCAGTGTTCATGTTTTGTTGTGCTTTACCTGTACTTCCTACCCGTGCCTTTTGTTATTAAGTTGGGGTGCTGTAGCATATTATTTTGATGCTTGCAATATGCCTAGTTGTTGTTATGGACAGATTGTTGTTATGACTTGTATAGAGTGTATGTGTTGAACCGTTGCTCCGTTTTGAGTGTGCTCTATATGAAACTTGCTTGATTTTGCATGTAGTTTCATATTATCATGTTGCATCCTTGTTTTGAGGTGTTTGCTTGATGTTTGGGTGCATTTTGCATCAATGCCATGCTTAACTTGTTTTGCTCATATCTTCTAGACCGTAGCTCCAAATCTAATGAACTTTACATGTAACTTGACTAGAATTTCGTGTAGATCATCTTGGTGCATCTTAACTTGCTGTTTAACAACTTCAACTTAATGCTTGTTCAGATCTGGACCAATTTCGAAATATGCATATGAGGACTTACCGGAATTGTTATATGTTGTTTCCGGCCTCACTTAAACTTGCCTTGATGTGTTGTTCTTGTTTGCATCATCTCTTGCCATGAGTAGCTTCATGTAGCTTTGTCATGCATCATGCTTGTTGTGCATCATGTCTTGTCTATGTGTGGTGTGTTTACTATGTTGTGTGCTTCTTCTCGATAGTTCCCGTTCCGTTGCGATCGTGAGGATCCGTTCGTCTACGCTTGGTTCGTCTACGTGGCTTCATCTTCTTCATGGACTCGTTCTTCTTCCTTGCGGGATTTCAGGCAAGATGACCGCTACCCTGGATCTCACTACTATCATTGCTATGCTAGTTGCTTCGTTCTATCGCTATGCTGCGTTACCTATCATTTGCTTTCAAGCCTCCCAAATTGCCATGAACCTCTAACCTTTGACACCATTCCTACCAAACCGTTGCTTGGCTATGTTACCGCTTTGCTCAGCCCCTCTTATAGTGTTGCTAGTTGCAGGTGAAGTTGAAGATTGCTCCAAGGTGGACAGGGTTATGTTGGGATATCACAATATCTCTTATATTATTAATGCATCTATATACTTGGTAAAGGGTGGAAGGCTCGGCCTTATGCCTGGTATTTTGTTCAACTCTTGCCGCCCTAGTTTCCGTCATACGAGTGTTATGTTCCCGGATTTTGCGTTCCTAACGCGGTCGGGTGATTTATGGGACCCCCCTGACAGTTCACTTTGAATAAAACTTGTCCAGCAAGGCCTAACCTTGGTTTTACCATTTGCCTCACCACCACCTATACCTTTCCCTTGGGTCGGCCAACCCGAGGGTCATCTTTATTTTAGCCCCGGGCCAGTGCTTGTCTAAGTGCTGGTCCGAACTGAGCTGCCTGCGGGGCCACCTCGGGGAAACTCGAAGTCTGGTTTTACTCGTAGCTAGTCTCATTCGGTGTTGTCCTGAGAACGAGATATGTGCAGCTCCTATCAGGATTGTCGGCGCATCGGGCGGTCTTGCTGGTCTTGTTTTACCATTGTCGAAATGTCTTGTAAACTGGGATTCCGAGACTGATCGGGTCTTCCTGGGAGAAGGTCTATTGCTTCGTTGATCGCGAGAGCTTGTCATGGGCTAAGTTGGGACACCCCTGCAGGGTATAAACTTTCAAGAGCCGTGCCCGCGGTTATGTGGCAGATGGGAATTTGTTAATGTCCGGTTGTAGATAACTTGACACCAGATCCGAATTAAAACGCATCAACCGCGTGTGTAGCCATGATGGTCTCTTCTCGGCGGAGTCCGGGAAGTGAACACGGTTTCTGGGTTATGTTTGACGTAAGTAGGTGTTCAGGATCACTTCTTGATCATTGCTAGCTTCACGACCGTTCCTTTGCTTCTCTTCTCGCTCTCATTTGCGTATGTTAGCCACCATATCATGCTTAGTCGCTGCTGCAACCTCACCACTTTACCCCTTCCTTTCCCATTAAGCTTTGCTAGTCTTGATACCCATGGTAATGGGATTGCTGAGTCCTCGTGGCTCTGATTACTACAACAACAGTTGCGGTACAGGTTTTGCGATGATCATGGCGAGAGCGATGTTTGCTTGTTTGGAGTTCTCTCTTACATTTCTTCTTTGATCGGGGATAGGTTCGGTCGGCGCTTTGGGCTAGCAGGGTGGATGTCGTTGGAGCTTCTGTTTGTGTTTCATCCGTAGTCGGATGTTGATCTTATGTATGTTCTATTGATGTATTCATGTGACATTGTATGTATTGCATGTATCCCCATCTATTATGTAATGTTGATGTAATGATATCCACCTTGCAAAAGCGTTCCAATATGCGGGTCTATCCTTGGTGGGACCTTCGAGTTCCTTTTGGATAGGGTCGCATATCGGGCGTGTTAAGTTGGTATCGAGCCTCGACCGACCTTAGGAGCCCCCCTTGATTGATCGTGTAGTTTGGCCGTTGTTGAGTCTAGAAAAAAACTTTTTCTGAGTCTAGTTATATCGGAGAGTAGGAATTCTTTTTACTCCTCAGCCTCTTCGTCGCTCTGGTGAGGAATCTTGACGTAGGTGTTTTGAATTCCTCCTCTTCCCCTTCAAATTTTTTCTTTAGGATCACGTGGTTAGTTTTCGTTCGTTGTCCATCCTCTTTTGTCCGGTGCATCTCTCGTCAAGTCGACTCGAACCTCTTTGCTTTTTTTTGCATGTTCAATCCTCAGTTGTTTTCTTTTCCCACCCGCCCTCCCCTTTTTCTCCTCGAAATGGGAGTCCGTAATCGAGTATCCTTCCTACTCGTGCGAAGTCTTTGCTTTCTTTCCTCAATGTTTTCAACCGGTGTTTTCTCTTCTAGATATTCGTCGGTTTCCCTTCCAAGTTAACCTTGTTTTCCCGCCCTCCCACCCTCTTCTTCCCGGAGTTTGAGTCTCTTTCGACCATCTATTTCATTTGCACGGAGCCTCTTCAGCCTTCCTTCAATCATTTCAACCGGTGAATTCTCGTCTCGTTTGACATTCTTCATCTCTTTTTCTTTCCGGTGTTTTAAATTCAAGTCTTTCGGGTTGATCATATTCTTTTCCTCAGCTCAAGTGTTCTCCTTACTCGTTTGCCTCTCATCATTCAATCATTCCAGAGTTCGGAAGACATCTCAGGAGATTCGTCTGTGTTTTCAATTAATTCGAGGTTGTCACCTCATTCAAATATTTCAATTGTTCCGGTGCATCAACTATCTTTTCAACAATCCTTTTCTACGGTGTTTTCTTTTTAGTGGGCCCTAACCCATAGGTCTTTTACCAGGATCTTACCTGACTCTTCTAATTCCCCGGAGTTTTTTTTCAATTATTTTCAAGTTTGATGTAAGAATGGATCACATCAGTTGCATGCCAAATCCATTGCTTGTCATCAATTTAATTTGATGAAGGATAAGCATACAATAAATCTTATTCTTATTTCATCGAAGTGAGCAATCCCTTCCTTCGGAGTTTGTTCTTGATGAATAAATTCTAGTTCCAAGTGTTTTCATCTTTTCTTTTCCGGAGTTCAATTCCCTCGGCCATCTCGTCGGGAACCTTCATCTAAATCATCGCAACGCTCATATATTGTTTCATCCTTCATTTCTATCTCATCATCCTTTTGTCACTGGAGTTCTTCATGGTCGTTCTTCATGATTTAATTAATTCTTCAAGAGTTTATCAAGTATCATTCCATCCTCTCTATCTCGTGCTCTATCCCTCCATGTTTCAGCCGAAGTGCTGCCTAAATCCTTTCAATCATATTCATTCCTTTTCTCATTCTAACCACTCCGGTTAGAACGAGTGGTCTCATAGTCTATCTGATTCCGTGAGCTTTCCATTCTCGTCATTCTCATTGTTCATCTCTTCTTCTCGAGTGCACTCGATTCTTCATTTCTTCTCTTGAGTTCTTGTTTCACCTCATCCCTTTTTCCCTGTCGTCTCGTTCCTAAGATCTCGGGATGAGATCTCTTGTTACTGGAGGAGTGTTGTAACGCCCCGGATTCGATGCGACAGGTGTATGCTAGTTATTCGCCGTCGTTGCCATGTCATTTGCTTGCGTGTTGCACTTTGCCATGTCATCATATGCATTTCATATCGTGTCATCATGTGCGTCTCATTTTGCATACGTGTTCGTCTCATGCATCCGAGCATTTTTCCCGTTGTCCGTTTTGCAATCCGGCACTCCTATGTCCTCCGACGTCCCCTTTTTTCCTCTCGTTGTAAGCGGGTGTTAAACTTTCTCGAAATGGCCCGAGGTTTGCCACACGGCCTTGGTATAGCACCGTTAGACCGCCTGTCAAGTTTCGTGCCATTTGGAGGTCGTTTGATACTCCAACGGTTAACCGGGTTACCGCAAAGCCTCTTTCGTGTGCAGCCCAACACCCCTTCCAAAGTGGCCCAAAACCCATCTAAGTCACCTCCATGCTCTCGGTCGTTCGATCACGATCGCGTAGCCGAAAACCGCTCCTCATTTGGACTCTCCTAGCTCCCTCTATCTATAAATATGTCTTCCTCCCCGAAATCCCATGATCCAAACCCTAAAATGATCCCGTCGCCATCCGGACACGTCCGGCAGCCGCCGGACACGTCCGCCACCGCCGCCCGGCCAATCGGTGCCGCCATGTGCGCGCGCCGTCCCTCGCTGCCGGCCCGGAGCCCATCCAGGCCAGCGGGCCTGATTCTCGCCGACCGCCGGGCGGCTCGCGCCGCCGCCGCCCATGGCGGATCTCTGCTGACGGCCAGCTCGCCGCGCCGCCTCGCACGCCGCGCGCCAGCGCCCGCGCGCGCCGCCTCCTCCGAAGCGCCGCCCGTCCCGTGCAGCGCCGTCGCCGCCCGGCCCGCCATCCGGCGCCTCCGCGCCCGCTTCGCCGCCGGTCCCGTCGCCGCTTCGCCGGAGATCGCGCGCGGCCGCCGCCTCGGCTTCCGTGCTCCTCCGCCGGAGCCGCGCCTCGTGCCGCCCCTCGTCGCCGGTTGCCTCGCCTCTTGCCGGGATCCGCGTCCCCACGCCATCCCCGACCTCCTCCGCGGGCCTTCACCCTTGCCGGCCTTCCCCCTCGCCGGAGAGCTCGCCGGAGACCTCACCGGCGCCGGATCTGCACATGTGGACCAGATCCACCCATACACCGAACCAAACGGCGCCCCGGATCCCTCTGTCCAGTTTCCCGCGAGGACTATATAAGTCCCCGAGTTTGCATATTATGTTGTCCTGTTCATCGCATCATAGATCTTTGCATACTGCTCCGTTTCGTGCGTGTAATATGTCAAATTGTTCGCCTCGACGAGTACTTCATTTCATTCCATTGCATCATTTTCATTTGAGCTCATCTTGTTGCCCGAAATGCTGTTGGAACAGTGCATGTTGATGTTAACCTGCTGAAACTGTTATAACTTGCTCATTTGTCATTTTTGCCATGTTTGATGTGTGCATCCTATGAGGTTGATGTCTACATGTGTTTTGATCTATGCCATGCCATCTTTCCAGGGGTGCCAACCATGTATTTTTTTGTGAGTTGTGTGCTGAGTGTATCAAGCTTGCGAAGTAGGGTAGTTGCTGTTGCTGTTTTCCTGACAGATTCTGTTATATTTTGTTGCTATATTAACATGCTTCTACAAGTCATTTCGTGCATTATTATGGAGATGTTCACTAAGGATGAGTTGTTATACATGTCTTGATCTATCCATTCATGCCCCTGGTTGCATTTATAGACTACTGTAGCTTGTTGTAATCTTGCTCCAAAGTTGCTAAATGATGTTGCTGTCAGCCTGTTAACATTAAGTTCAATGTTTCCATGATTGTTTGCTAGTGATCCATGCACCCTATGAACTTGCTCTTGCCATGCTTAGCTTCATAAACATGTGTTCTTACTGTTGGTTGTCTTGCCATGCTATGTATTGCTCTGTGGTGAGTGGTTCATGCTCACCAACATGCCTACTTATTGTTGTTCCTGCCATGTATGAATCTGTAATATAACTTGCCATGTTTACATGGGTGCCATCATATTTTCTATGCCTTTTTGGCTCATGGTCAGTAAGGGACTTTTTTTATATGCAATTAGTAGATTCATGTCATGCCTTTGTTTGCCATGATAAGTTCCTGTAACATGTTTTTTGATAGCTCTAAACATTGCAACCTGATGTTATTTCTGCTAAAGTCTGAAACTATTATTATTTGCAATCTTCCCATGTCCTTTTGGGCATGTTCTAGTTGTTTCTGGAGATAGCTCAGTGTTCATGTTTTGTTGTGCTTTACCTGTACTTCCTGCCCGTGCCTTTTGTTATTATGTTGGGGTGCTGTAGCATATTGTTTTGATGCTTGCCATATGCCTAGTTGCTGTTATGGACAGATTGTTGTTATTACTTGTATAGTGTATGTGTTGAACCGTTGCTCCGTTTTGAGTGTGCTCTATATGAAACTTGCTTGATTTTGCATGTAGTTTCATATTATCATGTTGCATCCTTGTTTTGAGGTGTTTTCTTGATGTTTGGGTGCATTTTGCATCAATGCCATGCTTAACTTGTTTTGCTCATATCTTCTAGACCGTAGCTCCAAATCTAATGAACTTTATATGTAACTTGACTAGAATTTCGTGTAGATCATCTTGGTGCATCTTAACTTGCTGGTTAACAACTTCAACTTAATGCTTGTTCAGATCTGGACCAATTTCGAAATATGCATATGAGGACTTACCGGAATTGTTATATGTTGTTTCTGGCCTCACTTAAACTTGCCTTGATGTGTTGTTCTTGTTTGCATCATGTCTTGCCATGAGTAGCTTCATGTAGCTTTGTCATGCATCATGCTTGTTGTGCATCATGTCTTGTCTATGTGTGGTGTGTTTACTATGTTGTGTGCTTCTTCTCGATAGTTCCGTTTAAATCGCGATCGTGAGGATCCGTTAAATCACGCTTGGTTCGCGTCTCGTGGCTTCATCTTCTTCATGGACTCGTTCTTCTTCCTTGCGGGATTTCAGGCAAGATGACCGCTACCCTGGATCTCACTACTATCATTGCTATGCTAGTTGCTTCGTTCTATCGCTATGCTGCGTTACCTATCATTTGCTCTTCAAGCCTCCCAAATTGCCATGAACCTCTAACCTTTGACACCATTCCTAGCAAACCGTTGCTTGGCTATGTTACCGCTTTGCTCAGACCCTCTTATAGCGTTGCTAGTTGCAGGTGAAGTTGAAGATTGCTCCAAGGTGGACAGGGTTATGTTGGGATATAACAATATCTCTTATATTATTAATGCATCTATATACTTGGTAAAGGGTGGAAGGCTCGGCCTTATGCCTGGTGTTTTGTTCCACTCTTGCCGCCCTAGTTTCCGTCATACCGGTGTTATGTTCCCAGATTTTGCGTTCCTAACGCGGTCGGGTGATTTATGGGACCCCCCTGACAGTTCACTTTGAATAAAACTTGTCCAGCAAGGCCCAACCTTGGTTTTACCATTTGCCTCACCACCACCTATACCTTTCCCTTGGGTCGGCCAACCCGAGGGTCATCTTTATTTTAGCCCCCCCGGGCCAGTGCTTGTCTAAGTGCTGGTCCGAACTGAGCTGCCCGCGGGGCCACCTCGGGGAAACTCGAAGTCTGGTTTTACTCGTAGCTAGTCTCATCCGGTGTTGCCCTGAGAACAAGATATGTGCAGCTCCTATCGGGATTGTCGGCGCATCGGGCGGTCTTGCTGGTCTTGTTTTACCATTGTCGAAATGTCTTGTAAACCGGGATTCCGAGACTGATCGGGTCTTCCTGGGAGAAGGTCTATTCTTCGTTGATCGCGAGAGCTTGTCATGGGCTAAGTTGGGACACCCCTGCAGGGTATAAACTTTCGAGAGCCGTGCAGCGGTTATGTGGCAGATGGGAATTTGTTAATGTCCGGTTGTAGATAACTTGACACCAGATCCGAATTAAAACGCATCAACCGCGTGTGTAGCCGTGATGGTCTCTTCTTGGCGGAGTCCGGGAAGTGAACACGGTTTCTGGGTTATGTTTGGCGTAAGTAGGTGTTCAGGATCACTTCTTGATCATTCCTAGCTTCACGACCGTTCCTTTGCTTCTCTTCTCGCTCTCATTTGCGTATGTTAGCCACCATATCATGCTTAGTCGCTGCTGCAACCTCACCACTTTACCCCTTCCTTTCCCATTAAGCTTTGCTAGTCTTGATACCCATGGTAATGGGATTGCCGAGTCCTCGTGGCTCATAGATTACTACAACAACAGTTGCAGGTACAGGTTTTGTGATGATCATGATGCGAGAGCGATGTTTGCGTGTTTGGAGTTCTCCTTCTGTTTCTTCTTCGATCAGGGGATAGGTTCCAGGTCGGCAGCCTGGGCTAGCAGGGTGGATGTCGTTTGAGCTTCTGTTTGTGTTTCATCCGTAGTCGGATGTTGATCTTATGTATGTGGTATTGATGTATTCATGTGACATTGTATGTATTGTATGTATCCCCATCTATTATGTAATGTTGATGTAGTGATATCCACCTTGCAAAAGCGTTCCAATATGCGGGTCTATCCTTGGTGGGACCTTCGAGTTCCTTTTGGATATGGTCGCATACTGGGCGTGACATCTAATCTGGTCGGCCTGGGCATGAGCCATCAACTCCCCTAGACTAAACACTGCATGGCTGAACGCATAGACATGGTTTGGCCGCTCCTGGGCATCGTTTTGACCATGCCAGCTTGGTGACCATGCCAGCTTGGTGACTGTCAGTGTCAAAACCGGCGGATCTCGGGTAGGGGGTCCCGAACTGTGCGTCTAGGCGGATGGTAACAGGAGACAAGGGACACGATGTTTTTACCCAGTTGGGCCCTCTCAATGGAGGTAAAACCCTACTCTGCTTGATTGATATTGATGATATGGGTAGTACAAGAGTGGATCTACCACGAGATCAAGGAGGCTAAACCTAGAAGCTAGCCTATGGTATGATTGTTGTAATGGTTGTTCGTCCCACGGACTAAAACCCTCCGCTTTATATAGACACCGGAGAGGGCTAGGGTTACACGTGAGTCGGTTACAATGGTAGGAGATCTACATATCCGTATTGCCAAGCTTGCCTTCCACGCCAAGGAAAGTCCCATCCGGACACAGGGCGAAGTCTTCAATCTTGTATCTTCATAGTCTTGGAGTCTGGCCGATGATGATAGTCCGGCTATCCGGACACCCCCTAGTCCAGGACTCCCTCAGTAGCCCCTGAACCAGGCTTCAATGATGATGAGTCCGGCGCACATATTGTTCGGCATTGCAAGGCGGGTTCCTCCTCCGAATAATTCATAGAAGATTGTGAACAACAGGATAGTGTCCGGCTCTGCAAAATAAATTCCACATACCATCGTAGAGAGAATAATATGTACACAAGTTCAACGTGCTGACGTATTTCTTGGCATGACGTCACGCCACTACCAAGCCTTTACTTGAATTGTTTTTATTATACCACCTCAGCGTGTTTAGCGAAGCAGTTTCCTTGGCACGTCTTGTCAAAGCAGAGATCGTGTTCCCCTTATTCCGGGATTCTTATCAATATGGACGTGGGTAACCCAACCGCGCCATTGATTGTGGCGCTTGGGAGATAGGCGAGTTTTACCAGGCCGGTGGGGACGCATAGTCTCGTCCGCCCATATATAAGGGGATAAGGATCCACCTTTTTACCGCATATACGCCTCCTTTGCTTATCCATCTCCGCAAGCTTTTCGAGCTCTAGCGCCCAAGTCCGCACATCTCGTCTCAACCTTCTCCAGCCATGTCCGGAGCGGGAGGCAAGTGGATGGCCTCCTCCGTTATGGAGGGGCACATCGAGAAGCTGCGCGGCGCCGGATACCTATCCAGCGACATCGCGCACCGGCTGCCCGACGAGGGGCAGCTCATCCCCACCCCCAGGCCTCATGAGAGGGTCATATTCCTTCCCCACTTCCTCCGCAGACTGGGCTTCCCACTTCATCCCTTCGTCCAGGGGCTCATGTACTACTATGGCCTGGACTTCCACGATCTGGTGCCAAACTTCATCCTCAACATCTTGGCGTTTATCGTCGTGTGCGAGGCCTTCCTCTGCATCTAGCCCCACTTCGGCTTGTGGCTAAAAACCTTTAATGTCAAGCCAAAGGTGGTGAAGGGCGTCCAAGCGGAGTGCAGAGGCGCCATGGTGGGCAAAATGCCCAACGTCATCTGGCTCGAGGGTGTCTTTGTGGAGTCCATCAAAGGGTGGCAATCGGGGTGGTTCTACATCACCGAGCCGCGTGACCCTAAATGGGCAGCGGCCCCCGTTCAGATCTGGTATCCCCATGCAGCTCACCTCCTGGAAAGAGAAGGGCTTGCTATGGGGTAGTTCGAGGAGGCGACAGGACTCGATCTGTCTCTGGACACAGTGAACAAGAAGCTTCAGCTTGTCAACGTGATCCAGGTCATGCTCGTCCGTCGGATTCTCCCCTGCCAGCAACGGGCCTTCAATTTGTGGGAGTTTGATCCGGCACAGCACCGGACCCTGAGCGGGCTCTTCGACGCGACGTACGAAGCTACCTGGAGGGTGCTGTTCAAGGGCGGAGAAGCCCCCGCATCCGCACTGAAGATCGCGGATTCAGCACGAAGCGCCCGGCCGACGAGGTAAGCTTTGCTATCCTTTATGGGACACTTATTTCTTTCATAGTTTGACTCTATGTGGGATCTAAAACTCCCAATGCCTTTAACAGGACTGGTAGAAGACGTCCGGACAGGTTAACTGTCCGGCTCCCCTTCCTGAAGACCCAGCGGACACCCGTTTGATGGGGCTGCTGGTTCTGGCCCTTTACGCGGTGCCGGAGAAGAAGGCCAAGAAGAAGGCCACGGGAACCCGAAGGAGTTCCCGGTGCCAGGTGGTATCGGACTCATCGTCCGATGGCTCCGAGGCGGACTCCTCCCCCGAAGACGAGGAGGAGAAAGAGGACTCTCCCCAAGAGGGGGGAGAGAAGAAGAGGAAGGCTTCCCCAACGAGGGAGGCCGAAGGGTCCAAGAGGGGAAGACCCTTCCTCCGGGATGCTCCGCTGACGCTAACGACGGCGACGAGGGGTGGACCTCAAGGGCCAAGCCCCCGGCAAGATCGTAAGTATCTAGATTCCTGAATGATTTATAATTTCTCTTTTTTGCCACATGGTGTCCTTCTAATGCCGCATACAACCTGTATTCCGGCAAAGGACGATCTTCCCGCTTCTTCGAGCTGGTCCTTGGCTCCGTCGGATGTGGATTCCATTCCGACCGCCTCCACCCCTCATGACGCTGAGGACGCCGAGGTGGGATCCCAGGGGGACCCGCCAGGAGGGGGAGGCTCCGGAGGTGCCACAGGGCAACCTCCCGGACTTCGCACCGGAATCCGCCCCGGAACCCGCAGTGGTTCCGGAGTCCGGCAGGCGGCCCCTTCTTAAGAAGGGCAAGACCATGACACCGGCGGCCTCCGTCCAACCGGAGGCGCCGTACAACTTGTTGGAGGCGCTCAACGGTGCTTCCATCGAGGAAGAACACCGCACTGTCATGAGTGCGGTGATTCAGAAGGTTCAGCTCGCCAAGAGCGGGCTGACCGAAGCCTGTAGCAGCCTTCTAACAGGCTTTGAGGTAAAAAAAATTAAAATATGTAATGTAATACCGCATAGATAGTAGCCCCTGATGCTCGGTTCGGTGTTCAGAAAGAAAAGCCGGACTGAGGATCTAAAAAGATATACGCAGGAGTTCTAAAAATTATGTCAATATGGGATTGCAGGCTGCGCTGCTGACCTCTGCCGCACTGACTGCGGAGGTCGATGCTTTGAAGCAGAACCTCGAGTGGTCTGAGAACGAGCTCGGCCTTGCCAAGAAGCAGCTCGAGGACAAAGAAGGTGAGTAACACGGTATTAAATTTGTACCTTACAGAAAAGGATTTTGGTTGCGAGAGAAATAACAAGGATAACGTGGGCGCTGCAGGGCCACGAGCGAGTGGCGACCACGAAGGAGGCCGTGTCATGCCGATCGTAATGTGGCCGCGGAACGAGCTGAGCGAGAGAAGCAGGAGGCGCGGGTGGCAGAGGTGCAGCAAGAGCTCCAGGCTCTCGTGGAAAAGCATGAGAGTTTGGAGCGCGACTAGAAGACTCGAGAGTCCGAGCTTGCCTCGGCTCTTGAGAGTGCTAAAGCCACTAAGGCCGAGGCCCATAAGGCCCTCCAGAAGATTGAGGCGGTGAAGAAAATAGCGGTGGGTAAGGCATTTTTCATGCAAAGCAAGCATGTGAATGTGAATTACCTGTTACTTACCCAAATTCGGAGCTGTCCAGGAGCATTTGCAGATCTTCCTCGCAGCATGTCCGATGCTGCCGCATTCTACCGGGCCGAGAAGGGGAGCTCGACAGAGAAGGCCTTCTGGTCTCAGTAGGCTGAGGCCGGACATCCGGTGCCCCTTAGCGACCATCTGAAGCAGCTGGTCGAGCTCCACAAGGTAGCCGAGCAGGCCATGAAGGGCCTCATAGTTCGGTTTGTGGCCGAAGAGGCAATGCCAGGAGCTACTTGCCTGGTGCGGCGGCTGGTGGATCGTGTCCTCGGTGGAGGTCATCAAGCGCTCCGCCTACATTAAAGGTGCCGTCGGGCCTTGCCCGTGCAAAAGTGCTTTGGGCAGGCTGGATCTTGAGAAAGCTGCGACGGACGCGCCGCCCGGCGGGCAAGGAGTATCACACGCCGAAATGTATTATAAGAGTGTCTGAAGGGTGCCGCAAGATTGCGGATGAGTGCTCCAAAGATGTAATATTTGAGTAGACTCGCAATGTGTTATCTGTCTTGCTGAAAACTTTGTTCATATCGCTAAGCAATGCTTATTAATTTAAAATATTACCTACATGCGGCCGTTTATCAAATCGAGAGATGGCAAGTCGTCGGCTTCAGCCCCCATGCCACAGTCTTTGGGGTGTTCGAGATAAACTTGGCGCTCTTGTTCCCATTTTTGGTCCATCTAGGGAGGCGCTCAACCACGACGAACAAGGCAACCGGACTTATAATGCTTGAACACTCTCACTTAGCCATAGAATTCTATAATTTTAAATTTCGAGAAGCCCTATTGTTGAAGACCGAGTTGGGCGCTATCACGCTGGGCGGACAAAGCGGTTCCTCGCTCTAAGCGGCATAGGTCTTTAGGGACTCAAAAAGACCTCTCGAACAGCGACCAGCTCTTGCTTTATCATGATGGTCAGTTTTAGCTTTCTCCACTGAGGCGGTCGCCCAGCTCAACCGGGGTGCAATCGCAGTGGTTCTCCCAGTGCTACCTTAGCGATAGAGCGGGCGTAAGGTACCAAAACATGGGAGCCGGGCAAACCCAACTATTGACCCAAGACATGATTCGGAACCGATGCATATAGTGCTATAAGTTCGGGGTGCCGCACTTGTGAAAGTGTTTGGACTTATCACACCATAATGCGGGGAACATAAGCCCCTGGTGTATTCGGCCGTACCAAAGTGTACGGATGCAAAATGTCATAAATGAACATATATGTAAGAAAGGAATGCAATTATAAGGGAAAAGTGATGCATTGTTTATTCAAGGAATTCTGCCATGAGTGCAGAACGATACAAATAGTGCGGTAAGCAAGGGATTGGACTATTAGACATGTCTCCCTCTAGGGGTAGGCTGCGGAATGGTGTATTAAACAGATTTAATGCTCATAATGGAGACCACCTGAGTATTCGTCGTAGCCTTTGTCCTTCCCTGGCTATTGCATCGTGAGTTCGGCAGATCCTTCTTTGGAGGGCCTCTCAGTGAGCGGAGTCCTGTGGATAAATAAAAAGAAAAAGAGCAACACACTTGGGCACCTGGTGTGGTTGAGCCACACTGGGCTGTCGTGGTCGTGCCCCCCTATGCCCATGGTATCTCCGGGCGTAATGATGTACGCGAAGGGCTAGTCTTACAATCATGCAAGGGCTGGGGTTGGGGCCGCATTGCTACGTGTGCTCGGGCGTGATGTGGTCTTGATGTATGTTACTCCGGTAGCGTTTGGCCATGTCCGGTCGTTTAGCGGCGGGCTCGAAAATGCCTTAAGAGGCTGCTCGTACTTCCGCGCGAGCCGTTGTGTGTTCCTCCGTTCGGAGGGCGTTGCGTGTTTACGTTGACCGTGATGACTCCACGAGGGCTGGCATCTTGAGCTTGAGGTATGCATAATGTGACACCATGTTGAACTTTGCAAGCGCGGTTCGTCCGGCGAGCGTGATAGCCGCTGCGGAGCGGGACTATGTCGAAAATTTGCTGCGCGCCGGAAGTTATCCGGGATCGAAGACCACTTCGGTGTGGTGAGCATGTACAATTGGCCTCTACTCCTGGTATGGCGCCTTTGAAGGTCGTCTTTGTAGGTTTAATCCTTGAGGGTCTATGCCCATCTTGCGCCGTTGTATCGATAAAGCAGGTTCAGGCTCTTTGCCGCCGTCCATCGAGGACTCTAGTGAGGTGAAATCCATCGGCGATTGGGTCTAAAACCAATGCGGCGAACCGCCATGGCGGATCTTGGTGGGTTGGTCCCGATTGAAAGTGATCGGGCAAGAGGACCATGGATTGAACTTAGGCGGCGGCTCCATCGCATATCGTCCCTAAGTGCACGCTTCCGCTCCCTCTTGGGTATGTGGGTTGCGTATATCATGTTTACCGTCCGCACTTGTGGGAGGAAACCCTTCTGTCCTCTACTGTTCGGCGGCCGGGTCTCCTCCTTGTCATCGCTATGCAGCCCCTTGTCATTGTTTTCGGCAATTAACTTGCCTGCCTGCTTGAATACCCAACAATCCCTGTTGGTGTGATTAGCTGGCTTTTCGGGGGTGCCATGTATCTGGCAAGAGCGGTCGAGTATTCGGTCCAAATTGGACGGACCCGGAGTAGTTCTTTTAAATGGCTTTTTCCGCTGACCAGGTTTAGAGCCTCTGAATCGGCGTTGACTGCCGTATCCTCAGTTATATCGCCGTTAACGCGGCGTTTGTTTTTGTTATGACATGACCTGCCATTGCGGTCCTTGTTGTCCGGACTGCGAAATTTTGCTTTGAGGTTATTCTTTGCGGGCTAGCCAGCTGTCCTCCCCGCCTGAAGCGGGTCATGAGTGATGTGAGGGCTGCCATGGATTTGGCTTTTCTGTCCCGGTGCCGGGCCAGCCACTCGTCGCGGATGTTATGTTTGAAGGCTGCGAGGCCTCTGCATCCGGACGGTCGGCGATTTGATTTTGCTTTGTTAAGAACCGTGTCGAACTGTCGGCGATTCGTCATTGCTGAATTATGTGGCTTAGGTCATCGGCGTCGGTGGTCGCACATATGTGCCCTGGGCGTTGTCGAGAAATGCGGCTTCCAGGTCCTCCCAACACCCAATTGACTCTGCTGGTAAGCTGTTAAGCCAATGCCGAGCTGGTCCTTTAAGCTTGAGTGGGAGATACTTGATGGCGTGGAGATCGTCACCGCGGGCCATATGGATATGAAGGAGATATTCTTCGATCCAAACCGCGGGGTCTGTTGTGCCATCGTAGGATTCAATGTTCACGGTTTAAACCCTTGAGGATTTGATGATCCATTACTTCATCGTGAAGCATAGTGGGTGTTGGCGCCTCTATCTTTGGGTAATATCACGGCGTAGCTCAAGAGAGCTTTATCTGCTGTGTTCGGCCTGGCGGAGTTCTTTGTATCCGGTGCGACGGTAGTAAATCGTGGATCGTGGGGCGCCCACGCGATCCGTAGATAGATCTTGATTGTTTTGCCTTGTCCTCAATATGTCTCGCAAGTCCGGCGCATTCCCGTGGCCCGGCGCTTTTCGGCGGTGCGGTGCGGTTACGGTGGAGGGCCTAGATGCCTCTCTGTCGCGCCACGAGGTGGTCGGTCTGCCCGTGTGTCGTTGGTTATGAAGGTTTATATGCCTCCTCCTCTAATCGGGGAGCAACTTGCGTTTTGGGTAGCTTTTGGAGGCGTCGAGTTCATGCTCTTGACGCGAGGACCTCGGTCCATCTGTCGGCCGCGAGGTCTTGATCAGCTTGAAGCTGTTGCTGCTTTTTCTTTAGGCTATTCGCCGTGGCCATTAGCCTGCGTTTAAAACGCTCTTGTTCGATGGGATCCTCGGGCACGGCAATTAATTCGTCGTTGAGGATTGCCTCGTCTCCGGAGGAGGCATGTAATTGTCATCCTCTATCTCCTCGTCTGCTGCTCTCTCTTGAGGATGGCTTCTCTGTCCTCTGTCTGAATCTTCTTTGGAGGGTTGTATTCGGCACTCTACGGGGTGTTATTATCTCCGGTGCCGGAATCTCCATTCTTGCTGTGGCGGGATTTAGAGCGGCGCCGCTGACGTTGGCGCTTGGGCTGTTTCTTAGAGGAATCTGCCTCCGCTGCTTCTTCGCCATTCCCATCCTTTGGGATGTCCACCATGTATATGTCGTATGACGAGGTGGTCTTCCGGTGTCCCGTAGGCACTTCTTCTTGGTCGTCTCCGGCATCGTTGTCCATACCGTCGATGTCTTCGGAGTCGTAGTCTAGCATGTCGGTTAGATTGTCGATAGTGGCTACAAAGTGGGTGGTGGGTGGGCTTTGAATTTCTTCGTCATCCGCATCCCAACCATCCTGACCGCAGTCCGGCCAGGGCTCTCCTGATAACGAGAGATACTTTAGCGAATTCAGGATGTCGCCAAAGGGTGAGTGCTGAAAGATGTCCACAGCGGTGAACTCCATGATCGGCGCCCAATCGGATTCGATTGGCGGGCACAGGAGGTTGAGTCGGCGAGTCCGGCACCTCGAGTCACGAGCTTTGCAAGGACAAGGTCGAGATTCGGCTCCATCGTCGTAGAAGTTGCAGACCCGAGCGGTGTCCAGCCACTGTCCTCGTCTGCGTGGTCGGCTCCGAACTATGGGTCGAGCGGACTCATGTGCGGCCTCGAGTCTGTCCGGTGGTAGAGCTAAATCATGCCCATCGTGAGGCGGTCTTGGCGCTCGGTGTGGCTCGAATCCATCGAAGATCAAGTCTCCGCGGATGTCGGCCGTGAAGTTTAGGCTTCAAACCGACACGATGGCGGTAGCGTAGCTTCGATCTGCTCCGGATGGCCAGCGAATTGGCCCACAAATGCAAAGCCGCCGAACACGAAGATTTGTCCGGGAGAAAAGTCTCGGCTGGACTGCGTTGTTGTTGATTGAAGAAGCCATCAAGCCTATCGGTGGCGCATTGGAGGAACTCTCAATGAAAGCACCAATGTCGGTGTCAAAACCGGCGGATCTCGGGTAGGGGTCCCGAACTGTGCGTCTAAGGCGGATGGTAACAGGAGACAAGGGACACGATGTTTTACCCGAGTTGGGCCCTCTCGATGGAGGTAAAACCCTACTCTGCTTGATTGATATTGATGATATGGGTAGTACAAGAGTGGATCTACCACGAGATCAAGGAGGCTAAACCCTAGAAGCTAGCCTATGGTATGATTGTTGTAATGGTTGTTAGTCCTCTGGACTAAAACCCTCCGGTTTATATAGACACCAGAGAGGGCTAGGGTTACAGAGTCGGTTACAATGGTAGGAGATCTACATATCCGTATCGCCAAGCTTGCCTTCCACGCCAAGGAAAGTCCCATCCGGACACGGGACGAAGTCTTCAATCTTGTATCTTCATAGTCTTGGAGTCCGGCCGATGATGATAGTCCGGCTATCCGGACACCCCCTAGTCAAGGACTCCCTCAGTGACCACGCGTGGACACGGTGCCTGGCATGCATTCTACGCGCTCTAGCTGGTGCCTTGCGCTCTGTTTTGCACGTGCTCGATCCAGCGCTCGCCTCCGACTGCCACACCGTGCCACCAGCCTCGACACATCACCCTTGACTGGTCCCTAGTGCTCGCCGACGCCGGAGCCGCTATAGCAAGCACAGGCACGTCGCGGCCAAAAGGCAACAGTGTGCGCGTGCACTTGTCCGCTTCTCCAACCGCCTCCTGTTCTCGTCCACGGGCGTGGGCAAGCTTCTGCATCACCACTGAGCGTTTGCCCCCTCTCGTTGGTGCTTCTTGTCACCGTTTGCTGCGTGTCCAGAGAGCTCCAGCGGCGACACGTCCCTCCCCCCTCCGCTCTGGCTATATATAGCACCCCCCCCTCCTCACTTGCTAGCCATGCACCACTCCACACCACCTCCACCAACACGTAGACGAGCAGAAGCCAGGTCGGGCAGGCCTCTGGCTGTCGCCCGGACCAGAGGACTCCGGCGATCCCCGCAGTCCAGCCGCCGTGCTCCGGTGCCTCTCGATCTCAGGCAGCTGCTTGGGCGGGGCATTGGGGGTCTGTTGGTGCTGCCTGGACCACGCCAAGCCCTCGGAGCCGCCTCTAGCCATCGTCTTCTTCCTGTCCGGCGAATCCCGTCCGCCACCGAAGCTTGCAAGCTCAACGGCGACCAGCTCCAGCCACCTCTCGCCAAGCCATAGGTACGAGCAGGTGCGCCTCTAGCCCCATTTCAATTCTATCCCCGTCATTTAGCCCCAAACCCCCTCGTCGCCGGCGCGAGCTCCGGCGAAGCCCCGCCTCCCTCTGATATCGCTCTCTACTGACGCATGGGGCCCACCTGTCGGCCTAACCACTCGCGCCCGAAGAGGTATGAGTGGAGACGTATTTCCATTATATGCCTTCGACATCACCCCCCTGGATTTTCTGTTTAATTCCAATTTATTCAGAAATTTGACCAAACTTTGACCAGCCACTATTTCTAAACCACAAGTCCAAATGATTTGATTCTTTTTGCATTGTCTTTTTTATAGAAAACTCTAGCAGCACACCAGAATGTGGATTTTTCCTTGCTGCCTAGAATTTCTGGAGATTTTCAAAATGTGTTTTGATCAATCTTTTTGTGGTTTAAAATATTTTTCAGAAGGAGAAGCTTGTCTTGAAGCCAACCAAGAGGGGTGTGATCCACCTCTACACTAAGGCAAGCCACACCAGCATTTGTATGGTGTTATTTCAATATCTATGATTTTCTACTTGAATATGAGTTATTATTTGCATTTAAAATTTGACAAATAACTTTGGTTAATTTCTAGTTACTTTACCATGCTTGATATGCTTGTTTTAGCTTCTGGTTGAATGCATGAACTTGTTTGGCTAAGTAGAGTATTATTTTTGCACTATGAAAATTGCTATGGAAATAAATGATAGTTATGTTCCTAGTAATGGCTTTGTTTAAATAATGAACTAATAAAAATATTGCTTGGTTATGAAAATGTGTTATAACCAGAGAAGTTTTGATTCTTAGTATTGCAAGATGCATGTGTTGTTAAGTTTGATCCATGAATATGAGTTGTTTGTTTTACATGACGAGTAGTTGCATGATTGTTTTGATTATATCATGTTAATGATAAAAGTTTTTATCAAAGCTAAACTTGATTAAGTTCAACGTGAATATGATGTTGATCACATCATGGTGCCACTGAATCGGGTTTTTAATTCTGTGCGACCACATTTACTTTATGGGAAGTTCTTGATTCGGTCCTTTGTTGTGGCTCTCACCGGTGCCTCCCGTGAGGGAAGGTTATGGGCGTGCATATCCTCGCCCGGTAGGCAGACATAACCTTGTGTGCTTGTTTTGTTTTTATGGTACCTTGTCCCTGTTTGGGACCATTTTGCCACGACGGTGGCCGTTGGTGTCTTTGGTAGACACGGGTCCACCCAAGACCTAGCCCTGAGAGGGAGTTGGTCGGAGTGGCCGGGAAGAGTGCATGACAAAGGGAGGGTTTCGTCGGAATGCTTTGGTCCGCACGTATGGGAGTGCGAGGCCAGTATTCCGTAGTGTGGGTAAAGTGCGCTACCTCTGCAGAGTGTAATTAATCTATCGATAGCCGCGTCCTTGGTTATGGGCAAGCTCGGAAGTAAGTCACACCATGGATCAACTTTTCTAATAATCTTGCAAACTAAGTAAGTGATGTGACGCATTGGTTCGTGATGAAAGCATGAACACTTGAGGTGTTCATGAGTGATTGGTTTCAGTTGTGACACGGGTATGGTCACCGTTTGGTTACGAGGTAACCGTATGGTAAGCGAGTCCGAGGGACTCGTTGCATGAAATGTTTGTTTTGGTAGTAGTAGTTTTGCATTGAATTAATCTGACTAAATATCATGATATTGTTTGTCATCGTGCTTATGTTTGTTGTGAGCTTGCAAGTACATTCAATGTACTGACCTGGCGTGTTATGCCAGCTTTCAGGCAAGTCAGTTTGCATCGGAGCGCATCTCGTGTCTAGGCCGTGTTCACGTCGGTGTCCCTGTGCTATGGAGTTCCTCTACATCGTTCTTCCGCTGCCGCATAGCTCGTGCGATCGAGGCCCCGTCATGTTCATTAAATAATGTACATACCGTCCAGCAGCATCGTGTGTGCCGCTCGCCTCCAATCTCGATGTAATATTAGACCTATGTAATCCGCTAGCATCAATAAAGCGGTTGTTTCTGTACCATGTTGTTGTGTATTGCCAGAAGACTTGATCTCTGGGTTGGCAATGCAAGGTAAACCGGTTCCTCTGAGCCGGGGTGCCACAACGCTTGGTATCAGAGTCGCGCTGATTGTAGGACATTCTAGACCGTTAGTGCGCTAGTGAAAAGGTAGATAGCTTCATTTTAGTGTCGATCGTTGCATTGCATGCATGTTTATTTGTTATTACTAACCGAATGATTTGTAAGTGTAGTGCACCAGTCCCGAGCCAGCTCCATACACATCGCCGCATCTGCTTCAGAATGTGTGGCGACGACTCTACCCAGAGGGTGCTGATTCAGAGTATCGGGTGTATCACGATTCACGAGCATATGGCCGGTGCATTGTATGAGAATTATGCTGAGGTCACTCTACACCACAGTTCACCTACCGGCGCTTACACTCATTCGACTAAGGGTTGTCTTGCTTCTACACCATCCCAGGCGATTCAGTTTGCTGCTCTCGAGCCTCTTGTAGACTTGCGCTACAACGAGGTTCCCATGCACACCCACCCTGGTCTTTTCTACTACCCATCTCTGCACGAGAATGGGTGTGTCCGTTTTCCTTTGATTAATCCGGTGTGCGATCGTCCCACTAGCCACCTTTCTCGCTACATCACAGCTAGTTATCTTCTGAACTATGAGTTAGCTCGGGAGCTTTCATGTGCTTGCACCGCTCTCGCAGCTGCTCGGGTGAGGAACCCTCTTCCCGCTGTTATCTACACTTCTGCTCCAGTTCTTCCCACCCCCGTTCCACCGACGACCTCGCAGGGTACCGTTAACCCTCTAACGGTGAACCCTCGCAGCGCTCCTGCTGCATGGTCTTCCCTTGTCGCTAGTCTTGCTGCTCCTATGCTTAGATCACATCCCCCGCCTGCCCCTGAGGGACAGCCCTTGAGGCAGCGTCGTCGCGTTCCTCTTGGACCGGAGGTCTCTGCTATCAGTTCAGGATCAGGGTCCGACTCAGGAGACGAGCCTGCAGTAGCACTGATCGAGCAGTAGATCGTTAGAGTATCGCGGTAGTCATGAGCATGATGTATGGCTGTAACCGCACTTGCCATGATGCGTAGTTTCATGTACGAGGGTAGTAGACCCGCTGTGATGTTACTTTCATGTTGGGACTATGTATAATTATGTTGGAACTTTTTATTCGCCTTGGTTTTCATTCATTGTTTTCTTACGGGATTTGTCATTGGCTTTTTCCCCCCATTTTGGAATTTTCTCATCGTGGTTTCTATGTATTGGAGGATGACGCGTGGAGGCAGCAGCAGCCAAGCTTGTGAGGATGTCCCTGTCCATCGTTCCGCAAGACAGGCGGGACATTCCCCGAGCCATACCGGCCACCTCCGCCGCCACCGCCACATCCGCCTTCCACCGATCAGATCATGACAATGTTTGAAGAAAGAAGAAGCAACGACCTGTTGGAAATCCTGAATAGTGTACAAGTTATGGTTGGGCAGAATGGAAACCAGAATGGCCATCACTCCAAACTATCAGACTTTCAGCGAACCAAGCCTCCCAGTTTCAGCCACGCTATTGATCCTTTGGACGCCAACGACTGGCTAAGGACTATGGAAAGGAAGCTGGAGATTGCTCGCACTGAAGAAGGAGACAATGTTCCCTTCACAACGCATTATCTCGAAGGAGCTATCGCGATATGGTGGGATAATGCCAGGGAAATATGGCCCACGGACGAGGAAATTACTTGGGATAAATTCAAGGAACAATTCCGCAAGTATCATATTCCCATTGGAGTTATGAAAATCAAGCAGTGCAAATTCCTTGCTCTCACTGAAGGCAGCATGACCGTCAACGAGTACCTGAACAAGTTCAACCATTTGGCCCGCTATTCTCTCCACGATGTGGCCACAGAAGAGCAGAAGATCGACCGGTTCCATGGATGCTTGAATCAACATCTCAGGTGCACCCTCAGCATGTTTGATTTCCCAGACTTCCTGACGCTGGTGAACAAGGCCCTCATTGCCGAATGGGAACACAAGCTCCTGCACGACCACAAGCCGGCTGCTAACGACCACAAGCGCAAATTCGAGCCAAAGAAGGATATATGCAACCAGTGCAAAAGGCTCGTATTTGGCAAGTCAAGAATGTCGTGACCAGCCCGGTGCGTGAAGACTATCAGCGCAAGAATACATGTTTCAGCTGTGGTCAAACCAGACACTACGCCAGGCAGTGTCCCAAGAACAGCAAGCAAGTAGCTCCATTCCAACCGCAAGTCAACTACATGGAGCCTTATCCCGCCCCAAATATGATTCAGGGGCAAATTCATCACATCTCCACAGACGAAGCTCAAGAGGACCCGAAAGTCGTCATTGGTATGTTTCTTGTTAATGACATACCCGCCGTAATTTTATTTGACTCTGGGGCTGCCCATCTTTTATATCGCGGAGTTTTGCTTCCCAAAACAATTTTCCTTGTTCGATTTTGGGAAAGCACATGCTGTTACAATCCCCAGGATCCCTACTCAGAAGCAATCTCATCTACCGAAATTTGGAAATTGACATCAAGGGCGTCAAGTTTCCAACCTCGTTGATAATCATCGATTCCAACAAATTGGACGTCATTCTGGGCATGAATTGGTTAACTCAGTATCAAGTCTGCACCAGCTGTGCGACCAGAGAAGTTACCTTGAAAAATATGGAAGGTCGCACCACAAGTTTTTATGCCCGCAGACGCATACCCACGAAAGTTATGGTTTTCGCAGCTGTGGCCAAAGAAGTGGATTCAATATCTGTGGTCAGTGAGTATCCAGATGTCTTTCCAGAAGAATTGCCAGGCATGCCACCAGACCGAGAATTGGATTTCGCGATTGACTTGGTGCCTGGAACCACTCCGATACATAAGAAATATTATCGGATGCCTTCCTCAGAATTGGTGGAATTGAAGAAACAATTGGATGAGATGCTGCAGAAAGGATACATTCGACCCAGCTCTTCCCCATGGGGATCATGAACAATCTCCATGGACAAAAAGAATGGCAGTCTACAAATGTGTGTAGACTACCGACAGCTGAATGATGTCACCATCAAAAACAAGAATCCACTGCCAAGGATCAATTATCTGTTTGATCAACTTAGTGGGGCCAAAGTATTCTCAAAAATTGATTTGAGGACTGGATATCATCAACTCAAGATAAAGAAGGAGGATATCCCTAAGACCGTGTTCACCACTCGATACGGTCTTTATGAGTACACCATTATGTCCTTCGGCCTCACCAACGCTCCTGCATTCTTTATGCATATGATGAACAAGGTGTTTATGGACTTCTTGGATAAATTTGTGGTGGTATTCATTGATGACATCCTCATTTACTCCAAGAGCAAGGATGAACACAAGGAGCATCTTCGAGCAGTTCTGCAAAGGCTTTGCAACCATCAGCTTTATGCCAAATTCAGCAAATGTGAGTTCTGGCTCCAACAAGTAGGATTCCTTAGGCATATCCTCTCGGCAGAAGGAATCTCAGTGGACCCAAGCAAGGTAAAGGATGTACTTGATTGGTCCACACCCACCACAGTCTCAGAAATCCGGAGTTTCCTTGGACTGGCCGGATATTATCGCCGTTTTATCGAAGGCTTCTCGAAGATCGCCAAGCCTATGACTGAGCTTTTGAAGAAGGATGAGAAGTTCGTATGGACTGAGGAATGTGAGCAAAGTTTCAATGAGCTGAAAACCAGTCTAACATCAGCACTAGTATTGACTCTTCCAGACATCTACCCTAGTTTTGATGTTTACTACGAAGCATCCAGAAGAGGACTGGGGTGCGTACTCACGCAAGATGGCAAAGTGGTGGCATATGCATCTCGATAAATGCGGCAACACAAAGGAAACTACCCTACCCATGATTTGGAATTGGCCGCAGTAGTACACGCTTTGAAGATCTGGGGACACTATCTGATTGGAAAGAGGTGCCAGATATTCACCGATCATAAGAGTCTCAAGAATATATTCACTCAGCCCGATTTGAACCTTCGACAGCGAAGATGGATCGAACTGGTGAAGGACTACGACCTCGGGATAAATTATCACCCAGGCAAAGCTAATGTGGTGGATGACGCCCTCAGCCGTAAACCAGCCAACCTTAATGCTCTAATGGCTTCCTTGCCACCTAAGCTTTATGAAGAAATCATGCAGCTCAATTTGGTAATCACCGACGCCCCTCTTGCCAATATATTGGAAGTTGCCCCTACTCTCGAAGAAGAAATCCACATTGCTCAAGCGAATGATGAAGGGTTAAAAAGGTATATTCAGAAAATGCGCCAAGGCCGTGCACCAGACTTCTCTATGGATCAGCGAGGTTCGCTAAGGTTTCGAGGAAGACTCTGCGTACCCGACCAAGGAAGTCTGAAGAAGAAGATATTGCCAGAAGCGCATGAAGCACCATACTCAATTCATCCCGGTGGTACCAAAATGTATGAGGACCTTCGTCAGGTATTTTGGTGGAACGGAATGAAGAAAGACATCGCATACTTTGTAGCCTATTGCGACTTATGCAATAAGGTAAAGGCGGAACACCAAAAACCGGCCGGACTCCTCCAACCTCTGCCAGTATCCCAATGGAAATGGGATGATATCTGCATGGACTTCATCACCGGACTACGCAGGTCTCATCGATGAAATGACGCAATATGGGTCATAATGGACACCTTAACGAAGGTGGCACACTTTAGTCCTATCCGGACCACATACCGCGCAGATCAACCGCACAGCTGTATGTGTCAAGAATCGTCAGTCTACACGGAGTACCCAAGACTACCACCTCCGACAGGGGATCTCTCTTCACCTCCGCATTTTGGTCCCGACTTCATCAAGCCTTGGGGACTGCATTGAAATACAGCACGGCCTATCATCCTCAGATAGATGGACAGACCAAACGAGTAAATCAAATACTCGAAGATATGCTCATGGCATGTACATTGGCCCAAGGAACCAAGTGGGAAGACTGTCTGCCTTATGTCGAGTTCTCCTACAACAACAGTTACCAGGCCAGCTTGAAGATGTCACCCTATGAAGCCCTGTATGGCCGGAAATGTCATACTCCATTGAACTGGTCTCAAACCGGAGACAACTGTATCTTTGGAACTGATTTAATGCTCTAAGCAAAGAATCAAGTCAAGGAAATCCGCGACAGACTGTAATTGGCCAAATCCCGACAGAAGAGCTACTATTATGCCAAACATCGTCAGATCAGCTTCGAACCCGGAGAACACGTATATCTCCGAGTCACACCTATAAAAGGAGTCAAGAGGTTTCAGACCTGTGGAAAATTGGCACCCAGATATATCGTTCCATTCCCCGTCATGGCCAGAGTCGGAACAGTTGCATATCAGTTGGAATTGCCATCAGAATTGCCAGACGTGCACAATGTGTTCCACATCTCACAGCTAAGAAGATGTATCTCGCCACCGAAGAAAAGGACCGATATGGCAGAGATAGAATTGGCTAAGGATTTGACTTATGAGGAAAAGCCAAACAGAATATTGGATCAGACAGAAAGGGTCACTAAAAAGCAAGGAAATAAGGTTTTACAAAGTTCAGCGGGAGCACCACACCGAAGAAGAAGCGACCTGGGAAAGAGAGGAATTTTTAAGGACTGCATACCCAGAATGGTTTTCCCAAGCAACCGAATCTCGAGCACGAGATTCATCTAAAGTGGGGGAGGTTTGTGACAGCCTGGATTTTGCCTTCTCTCTTTTTCCGGACTTGCCTTCTCTCTCTTTTCGGACTTGGTTTTCATCGTGGTTTTTGCCCTGATTTGAATTGGAGTTTGAAACATTTCAAATGGACTTGTCACTTGGGCATATCCTTGGCTTTCACCCAAGTGACCTATCTTCTTTATTCCTCTGGTCAGACCTCAAAATAATCAAATGAATATTTTTCATAAAAGAAAATTATTCATTTCTCCTTCTGAATCTCACTTCAGAACCTTGTGCTCCAAAGCAACCTCAGTTTTTCTTGCTCAAAAAAATCTGAGATAAATCCCAAATATTCTTAGAACCCTGGCACAACTTCCCATGTAAAAATATTGCACCACTTTTTGCAATATTTTTGCTGTAGAAAATCTTTTCACTTCTGGACCAGAAATGCACTTTGTAAAACAAGTACATTTTTCCTTGAGCTTTTAGCCTTGATCTTTCTTGGGCTTAAACACCCTCCTAAGAAACCCTAAACCCCAGGAGATTAGCCTAATGGCCTTCCGTAAGGTGGCCAAACTTGGCGGCCAAGTTTCTGTATAGAAACTTGTCAGCTCAGTGAAGTCTAATCTGGTTGGCCTGGGCATGAGCCATCAACTCCCCTAGACTAAACACTGCACGGTCGAATGCGTAGACAAGGTTTGGCTGCTCCTGGGCGTCGTTTTGACCATGCTAGATTGGTGACCACGCGTGGACACGGTGCCTGGCATGCGTTCGACGCGCTCCGACTGGTGCCTTGCGCTTTGTTTTGCGCGTGCTCGATCCAACGCTCGCCTCCGATAGCCACACCGCGCCACCAGCCTTGACACATCACCCTTGACCGCTCCCTGGCACTCGCCGACGCCGGAGCCATCGCAGCAAGCATGGGCATGTCACGTCCAAAAGGCCACAGTGCGCACGTGCACTTGTCCGCTTCTCCAACCGCCTCATGTGCTCGTCCGCGAGCGTGGGCAAGCTCCTGCGTCGACTCTGAGCGTTTGCCCCCTCTCATTGGAGCTTCTCGTTGCCGTTCGCCGCGTGTCCAGAGAGCTTCGGCGGTGACACATCCCCCCCCCTCCGCTTCGGCTATATATAGTGCCTCCTCCTCACTTGCAAGAAACGCACCACTCCACACCACCTCCATGAACACGTAGACAAGCAGAAGCCTGGTCGGGCAGGCCTCTGGCCGTCGCCCCGACCAGAGGACTCCGGCGATTCCCGTAGTCCAGTCTCCGCGCTCTGGTGCCTCTGGAGCTCAAGCAGCTGCTTGGGCGGGGCATTGGGGGTCTGCTGGTGCTGCCTAGACCCGGCCAAGCCCTCGGAGCCGCCTCTAGCCGTCGTCTTCTTCCTCTCCGGTGAATCCCATCCGCCACCGATGCTTGCGAGCTCAACTGCGACCAGCTCCGGCCCCTCTCGCCAAGCCACGGGTACGAGCAGGTGCGCCTCGAGCCCCGCTTCAATTCTATCCCCTCATTTAGCCCCAAACACCCTCGTCGCCGGCGTGAGCTCTGGCGAAGCCCCGCCTCCCTCTGATCTCTCTCTCTCTCTCTCTCTCTCTCTCTCTCTCTCTCTCTCTCCTGACGCATGTGGCCCACCTGTCGGCCTCACCACTCACGCCGAAGCGGTATGAGTGGAGGCGTATTTCCATTATACGCCTTCGACGTCACCCCCCTGGATTTTCTGTTTAATTCAAATTTATTCAAAAATTAGACCAAACTTTAACCAGCCACCATTTCTAAACCACAAGTCCAAATGATTTGATTCTTTTTGCATTTTCTTTGTTATAGAAAACTCTAGCAGCACACGAGAAGGTGGATTTTTCCTTGCTGCCTAGAATTTCTGGTGATTTTCAGAATGTGTTTTGATCATTCTTTTTGTGGTTTAAATTATTTTTCAGAAGGAGAAGCTTGTCTTGAAGCCAACCAAGAGGGGAGTGATCAACCACCAGCATTTGGATGGTGTTATTTCAATATCTATGATTTTCTACTTGAATATGAGTTATTATTTGCATTTACAGTTTGACAAATAACTTTGGTTAATTTCTAGTTACTTTACCATCCTTGATATGCTTGTTTTAGCTTCTGGTTGAATGCATGAACTTGTTTGGCTAGGTAGAGTAATATTTTTGCACTATGAAAATTGCTATGGAAATAAATGATAGTTATCTTGCTAGTAATGGATCTGTTTAAATAATGAACAAATAAAAATATTGCTTGGTTATGAAAATGAGTTATAACCAGAGAAGTTTTGATTCTCAGTATTGCAAGATGCATGTGTTGTTAAGTTTGATCCATGAATATGAGTTGTTTGTTTTGCATGACGAGTAGTTGCATGCTTGTTTTGATTATATCGTGTTAATGATAAAAAGTTTTTATCAAAGCTAAACTTGATTAAGTTCAACGTGAATATGATGTTGATCACATCATGGTGCCACTGAATCGGGTTTTTAATTCAGTGCGACCACATTTACCTTATGGGAAGGTTTTGATTCGGTCCTTTGTTGTGGCTCTCACTTTGGTGCCTCATGAGGGAAGGTTATGGCGTGCATACCTGCCCGGTGGCGGACATAACCTTGTGTGCTTGTTTTGTTTTTATGGTACCTTGTCCCCGTTTGGGACCATTTTGCCATGACGGTGGTCGTTGGTGTCTTTGGTAGACACGGGGCCACCCAAGACCTAGCCCTGAGAGGGAGTTGGTCAGAGTGACCGGCGAGAGTGCATGACAAAGGGAGGGTTTCGTCGGAATGCTTTGGTCCGGGCGTATGGGAGTGCGAGGCCAGTATTCCGTAGTGTGGGTAAAGTGTGCTACCTCTGTAGAGTGCAATTAATCTATCGATAGCCGCGTCCTCGGTTATGGGCAAGCTCGGAAGTAAGTCACACCATGGATCAACTTTTCTAATAATCTTGCAAACTAAGTAAGTGATGTGATTCATTGGTTCATGACGAAAGCATGAAAACTTGAGGTGTTCATGAGTGATTGGTTTCAGTTGTGACCCGGGTATGGTCACCGTTTGGTTACGAGGTAACTGTATGGTAAGCGAGTCCGAGGGACTCATTGCATGAAATGTTTGTTTTGGTAGTAGTAGTTTTGCATTGAATTAATCTGACTAAATATCATGATATTGTTCGTCATTGTGCTTATGTTTGTTGTGTGCTTGCAAGTGAAGGAAATATGCCCTAGAGGCAATAATAAAGTCTATTATTCATGCTAGAATTGTATTAACCGGAAACGTAATACATGTGTGAATATATAGACAAACAGAGTGTCACTAGTATGCCTCTACTTGACTAGCTTGTTAATCAAAGATGGTTATGTTTCCTAACCATGAACAAAGAGTTGTTACTTGATTAACGGGATCACATCATTAGTTGAATGATCTGATTGACATGACCCATTCCGTTAGCTTAGCACCCGATCGTTTAGTATGTTGCTATTGCTTCCTTCATGACTTATACATGTTCCTATGACTATGAGATTATGCAACTCCGTTTACGGAAGAACACTTTGTGTGCTACCAAGCGTCTAGCAACGAATCGGGTGATTATAAAGGTGCTCTCTGGTGTCTCGAAGGTACTTGTTGGGTTGGCATATTTGAGATTAGGATTTTTCACTCCGAATGTCGGAGAGGTATCTTTGGGCCCTCTCGGTAATGCACATCACATAAGCCTTGCAAGCAATGCAACTAATGAGTTAGTTGCGAGATGATGTATTACGGAACGAGTAAAGAGACTTGCCGGTAACGAGATTGAACTAGGTATTGGATACCGATGATCGAATCTCGGGCAAGTAACATACCGATGACAAAGGGAACAACGTATGTTGTTATGCGGTCTGACCGATAAAGATCTTCGTAGAATATGTAGGAACCAAAATGGACATCTAGGTCCCGCTATTGGTTATTGATCGGAGACGTGTCTCGGTCATGTCTACATTGTTCTCGAACCGTAGGGTCCGCACGCTTAAGGTTTCGGCGGCGGTTATATTATGAGTTTATGTATTTTGATGTACCGAAGGTTGTTCGAGTCCGGATGTGATCACGGACATGACGAGGAGTCTCGAAATGGTCGAGACATAAAGATTGATATATTGGGCGGATATATTTGGACACCGAAAGGTTCGGATGAGATTGGGATTATCTGGGAGTTCCGGAGGTTACGGAACCCCGGTAAGTATATGGGCCTTATTGGGCCTTAGTGGAAGAAGCGAGAAGGAGCAATGGAGGCGCCCCCAAGACCAATCCGGGTGGGAGGGGGCCCCCCCTTTCCTTCTCTCCTCCCCCTCCACGATATTACACCTCGATCATATTGTAGCAAAGTGCTTAGGCGAAGTCTGCGGCGAGGAGAACATCAAGATCGTCACCACGCCGTCGTCTTGACGGAACTCCCCTCGGAGCCTCTCTTGGATTGGAGATCGAGGTGCGTCATCGAGCTGACGCGTGTCAAGAACTTCGGAGGTGCCGGAGTAATGGTGCTTGGATCGGTTGGACGGGAGGACGTCGACTACTTCCTCTACGTTGCGTCAACGCTTCCGCTTCGGTCTCACGAGTGCGTGAGACAACACTCTCCCTCTCGTTGCTATGCATCACCATGATCTTGCGTGTGCGTAGGAAATTTTTGAAATTACTACGTTCCCCAACAAGTGGTATCGAGCCAGGTTTTATGGTTTGATGTTATATGCACGAGTAGAACACAAGTGAGTTGTGGGCGATATAAGTCATACTTCTTACCAAAGCATGTCATACTTTGGTTGGCGGTATTGTTGGATGAAGCGGCCGGACCGACATTACGCCAGACGCTTACGCGAGACTGGTTTTACCGCCGTGCTTTGCACACGGTGACTAGCGGTGTCGGTTTCTCCAACTTTAGTTGAACCGAGTGTGTCTACGCCGGTCCTTGCGAAGGTTAAAACAGCACCAACTTGACAAACTATCGTTGTGGTTTTGATGCGAGGTGAGATTGGTTCTTGCTTAAGCCCGTAGCAGCCACGTAAAACTTGCAACAACAAAGTAGAGGACGTCTAACTTGTTTTTGCAGGGCATGTTGTGATGTGATATGGTCAAGACGTGATAAGATATAAGTTGTTGTATGAGATGATCATGTTTTGTTGAAGTTATCGACAACTGGCAGAAGCCCTATGGATGTCTCTTTGTTGCATAAGATGCAAGTGCCAAATGATTGCTTTACTTTATCGCTATATGATAGCAATAGTTGCAAGAGCAATAGTTGGTGAGACAACCATGTGATGACACATTGATATAGATCAAGATGATGAAGATCATGGTGTCGTGCCAGTGACGATAGAGATCATGACAGTACTTTGGAGATGGAGATCAAAGGCGCAAGATGATCATGGCCATATAATGTCACATATTTTGATTGCATATGATGTTTATCTATTATACATCTTATTCTTGCTTTGATTGACGGTAGCATTTTAAGATGATCTCTCACTAATTATCAAGAAGTGTTCTCCCTGAGTATGCACCGTTGCCAAAGTTCGTCGTGCCCAGACACCACGTGATGATCGGGTGTGATAAGCTCTACATCCATCTACAACGGGTGCAAGCCAGTTTTGCACCGCGCGAATACTCAAAGTTAAACTTGACGAGCCTAGCATATGCAGATATGGCCTCGAAGCACGGAGACCGAAGGTCGGCGTGAATCATATAGTAGATATGATCAACATAGTGATGTTCACCATTGAAAACTACTCCATCTCACGTGATGATCGGTTATGGTTTAGTTGATTTGGATCACGTGATCACTTAGATGACTAGAGAGATGTCCGTCTAAGTGGGAGTTCTTTAGTAATATGATTAATTGAACTTAAATTTATCATGAACTTAGTCCTGGTAGTATTTTGCAAATTATGTTGTAAGATCAATAGCTTGCGTTGTTGCTTTCATATGTTTATTTTGATATGTTCCTAGAAAATTGTGTTGAAAAATGTTAGTAGCAATGATGCGGATTGGATCCGTGTGATCGAGGTTGATCCTCATTGCTGCCTGGAAGAATTATGTCCTTAATGCACCGCTAGGTGACAGACCTATTGCAGGAGCGGATGCGGGCGTTATGAGCGTTTGGCTAGCTCAATATGATGACTACTTGATAGTTTTGTGCACCATGTTTTATGGCTTAGAATCGGGACTTCAAAGATGTTTTGAACATCATGGACCATATGAGATGTTCCAGGAATTGAAGTTAATATTTCAAGCAAATACCTGAGTTGGGAGATATGAAGTCTCCAACAAGTTCTATAGCTAAAAGATGGAGGAGAATCGCTCAACTAGTGAGCATGTGCTCAGATTGTCTGGGAACTACAATCGCTTGAATCAAGTGGGAGCTAATCTTCCAGATAAGATAGTGATTGACAGAATTCTCTAGTCACCATCACCAAGTTAGTAGAACTTCGTGATGAACTATAGTATGCAAGGGATGATGAAAATGATTCCCGAGTTTTTTCATGATGATGAAATCGATGAAGGTAGAAATCAAGAAAGAACATCAAGTGTTGATGGTTAGTGAGGGAGTCCTGGACTATCAGTATCCGCCGGACTCCCGTACTACGAAGATAGAAGATTGAAGACTCCGGCTCGTGTCCGGAAGGTACTTTCCTTGGCGTGGATATGTAGATCTCCTACCATTGTAACCGACTCTGTGTAACCCTAGCCTCTCCGGTGTCTATATAAACCGGAGGGCCTTAGTCCGTAGGACGAACATTACATCTCAACAATCATACCATAGGCTAGCTTCTAGGGTTTTGCCTCCTTGATCTCGTGGTAGATCCACTCTTGTACTACCCATATCATCAATATTAATCAAGCGGGACGTAGGGTTTTACCTCCATTGAGAGGGCCGAACACAGGTAAAACATTATATCCCTCGTCTCCTGTTACCATCCTCCTAGGCGCACATTCGGGACCCCTACCGAGATCCGCGGTTTTGACACCGACATTGGTGCTTTCATTGAGAGTTCCTCGTGTCGTCACCGATAGGCTCGATGGCATCTTCAACCATCAACGCTGTCGTGGTGAGACTTTTCTCCCGGACAGATCTTCAGATTCGGCGGCTTTGCTGCGGGCAATTCTCTTGGCCATCCGGAGCAGATCGAAAACTTCGCCCCGGCGTCGGTCGATTCAACTTAAACTTCACGGCCGATGACGCGGAGACTTGATCTTGACGGACTCGAGCCACGACCAAGCGTGCCGCCTTTGTGACGATGGGCATGATCTAGCTCTGCCGCCGGACGGTGCTTTGGTGGCCTTGACGGATCGCTTGGCTACTAGCCCGAGCCGATTGTTTATATCGAGGCGGTGGATAGAGCGCGCCGGGGCTTCAACATCCACGGCGATGGGCGAATACCGATCTTGTCCCTGCGAAACTTCGTGATCGAGGCGCGGACTCCGAGCCTCCGCGCCCTACCAATTAATCCGGATTGGGCGCCGGTTATGAAATTCACCGCCGCGGACATCTTCCAGCACTCGCCTTTTGGCGATATCCTGAATTCCCTAAAGCATCTCTCACTATCAAGAGAGTCTGGCGATGCGGCGGGATGGTTGGAGTTCGACGACGACGAAGAAATTGAGCCCACCCACCACCCACTTTGTAGCCTTGTCAAGGATTTAACCGACATGCTAGACTACGACTCCGATGACATCGACGCCATAGACGACGATGCGGAGGCGAATAAGAACCAGCGCCCACGAGAGCGCTGGAAAACCACCTCGTCATATAGCGTATACATGGTGGATACCCGAAAGAAGGGGAGGGCGAAGAAGCAGCGGAGGCAAACTCTTTAAAGAAGCAGCCCAAACGCCGGCGTCAGCGGCGCCGCTCTAAATCCCGCCACAGCAAGAACATAGATTCCGGCACAGCAAACAACAATACCCCAGAAAGTGCCGAAGACAACCCCCAAAGCAAGACTCAAGACAGAGGAGGGCCGAAGCAAGCCCTCACCAGAGGGCGGCAGACGAAAAGGTTGAGGATCATAACAATATACCTCCCTCCGAAGACGAAACAAGCCTCAATGACGACGAACTCATCGCGCCCGAAGACCCCGTCGAACAAGAGCTCTTTAAGCGCAGGCTCATCGCTACAGCAAGAAGCCTGAAGAAGGAAAAACGGAAGCTCAAAACAGCGGAAGACACGCTCCGAATAAGATGGAGCAAAGTACTCAAAACCGCAGATAAATACGGTAATGGCCACAAATCGAAGAGCTACCCGAAGCGTAAGCTGCTTCCAGAATTCGACGAGGAGGCCATAGAGCCCCACCGTCAATGGCCCAGCCAGTCCATCTGGACCCAAAAAAAGCCCCAAGCAAAGCAACACGTCAAGTGTCCGGCGATAGCGGCACATACAAATCTGGGCGCCGACACCGCTATGTTTCATCGGCGAGGTCTTGGATCATGAATTCCCAGCAGGGTTTAAACCCATAAACATAGAGGCCTATGATGGAACAACAGACCACAGAGTGCGGATAGAAGATTATATCTGCATATACATATGGCGGAGGAGGCGATCTCACGCCATAAAATACCTACCCTCAAGCTCAAAGGGCCAGCCCGTCATTGGCTCAAAAGCCTCCCGTAAACTCTTGTTGGAAGTTGGGAAGAGCTCGAGGAAGCGTTTAGAGCAAATTTTCAAGGATTTATGTCCGTCCTCCGGATGCGAGATGATTTAAGTCATATAACTCAACAGCCCGGAGAGTCGGCCATGAAATGCAGAACAGGTTCCTTACCAAAAGAACCAAATAGTCGATTGTCCGGACTTTGAAGCCTTAGCAGCTTTCAAGCACAATGTCCGAGATGAATGGCTTGCCGAGCACCTAGGTCAAGAGAAACCGAGGACAATGACCGCATTAACAAGCCTCATGACCCGCTTCATGCGGGAGAGGATAGCTGGCTAGCAAGAAGCGACACTAGCGACCCAAGTACATCGAGATAAGAGATGGAAGCGGAAAATCACGGCGCAAAAAGGAGCAGCGCCGGAATAAAGAGAAAGGCCAAAAGAGCCCGGCAGTTAACGCCAGATTCAAAAGCTCGCGGCCCAATCATAAAACTGAGCCCCTCAAGGATGACAGTGACGAACTGTCTAACCTACATAAAATTCGGGTCGGATATGTCAAATCCACAGTACCCGGAAGGCCCATAAATCACACCCACGAGGATTCTTTGGGTTTTCAAACAGTCCGGTCGATTAAATGCCGAACACAAGGGGCTCGACGCGTCAAGCGAAGAATATAAACCCCGCCAGCAGGGCACCGGAAAACAAAAGACTTTCCCAGAAGAGGTCAAAGCAGTAAACTCACTTCATGTGAGGACACGGAAAAACAGTGCGGCACTTTCTAAAAAGAGCTTCGCACGGTCCAGCCCAGCAAACCATAGAGATTGGATATCAAAACCAATCACTTTCGACCACCTGGACTACTCCAGAAGCGTTCGAAACGCGGGACGGACTCCCCTGATATTGAATCCGATCATAGATGGATTACAATTCACAAACGTCCTAATGGGCGGAGGCAGTGACTTAAACTGCTATATTCAAACACGATCCGTCGGATGGGGATAGACCTCGCCAAAATTCGACACAGCCGCACTTCCTTCAAAGGAGTGGCGCCGAGCCCTTACGCCAAGTGCAGGCTCGGTATTACTAGAAGTCGTGTTGGATCGCGAACAACTTTCGACGCGAAAAATTAATTTTCCATATCGTCCCATTTAAAGTGAATATCAAGCCTTGTTGGGGCGAAGGGCTTTTGTCGCTTCAACGCCATACCGCATTACGCGTCCCTTACACTTAGGATGCGGTCCACATGGCGCCATTTCATCTGGTCACTTAAAGACCCGGACTCGGATAGACGAATCCGGACTCAGCACGCTAGAGGCACCCTAGCCGCATACCCTTTCACAAGGGGCTGCGCGCACAACTGACCGCGGTTTCATATAAACCTTGCTTTAATTATTTATATTTATTCCTCTTGCATATTTTTTCGCATTTAACTGTTTCTAAAAACTAAGCGTTCCTCTTTTTCTGAGATGAACAACGTGCTTACCGTCGAGGATAACGGCGCAATGGAACCTGGCGCAGGCGTGCGATGAGGGACCCGTTGCAAGGATTCTTTTGATTAAGACCTGCGTGAACCTTTTTATCACTGTCTCTTGTTGTTACTCTCCACTGGCTTCTTCCTATAGCCAAAGCGGAGCCTGACGCTTTGGCATCGGCCACGTCAGAAGATCATGCCCGTACCTGGACACTAGGGGCTTAGGGCATAATTCCGCCCGTTATTATAAAGTCCGAACACCTTCGGGAGTGTTCGGCGTCTCGAGTTAGGCATTATATGCATCAGCTCCGAATCATGTCTTTGGTCAAATGTTGGGTTTGCCCAGCTCCTGTGTTTTGCTGCCTTACGTTCCGTATCATCGGCTAACGCGGCACCAGGAGAACTACTGCGATTGTGCCCCAGTTCGGCTGGGCGAGCACCTCAGTAGAGAAAGCCGAAAACTGACTGTCATGATGCAGCGAGAGTCTGGTCAGCCACTCGATCGACTATCGGAATGTTTAGAATTCCCCGCTTTGACGAAGGACCGTTTCCCGGTCAGGCACATACGCACCCCGAATCCGGAGATGCGCGGTGTCACCAGGGGCTATATCGTAGCCCCACCCTCGAGCTCCACTGGCTAAGTGAAAGAGATAAAGCATTATAGTCCGGATTGCCTCGTTCGCTACGCTATCACCTCCTTATAACAGGACCGAGACGTCGGATTAAGTGTGAAAACGCGCCATTTTGCGAACACCCCAGCACCTTGTGCAAGGGGGCTGAAGCCGAAGACTGCATCTTTCAGGTTATACACAAGTATATGTAAACGGCCGCACAGGAGAAGTTTTATTACTTGGAAGCACAAGTATAAAAAGCATTCATACTATAATCATGCGTTCAATTGAACGTTACATTTTTTGAGCACTGCGACTCTATTACACGAGCGCCACGCATAACTTCCCCGAAATAATGCTCGGCAGGAAGCCGGTTTCCATCCGAACCCTGGGCAGCAACAGCGGTGGCGTCCATCTCCGGACACTGCGCCTTCACACGGACCAGAGCCATCCGCGCGCCCTCGATGCAGGCCGACCGTTTCATCTCCTTGATGTGCGGCACCGCCCCAAGGAATTGCTGCAGTAGGCCGAAGTAGCTCATCGCCTTGGACCTCTCTGGCCAGACATGGGCCACGATGTCAGTCATGGCCAGTCCGGACAGTCTATTTAGTTCGGCCCATTCGGCCAACCTGTCCGTCAGCGGAAGAGGGCGATCCGGACTGTGGAATTGAGACCAATATAACTCTTCCGTCTCGTGATCCCCCTGGCTCCGGAAGTGCTTAACGGCATCCGCCGCACTCGCAGCCAAGTCCATATCACGGATCCTCCAAACTCCTGACCGCTCAAATTGAGCATACTTGGCATCCATAAACGGCGACGATCGAAAAGGCTTGCGGCCGCGATCTCTCGGCTTGGCGCAGCTCCTCTTCGTAGCCCGCATTGCAGAGCGGGCATCCTTGGCTTCGGCGGTGGCCTTTTGAGGTCTTCCGCTCCGATAACGCTCCTTTTCAAGAGCCTCATTGCGGTCGGTAGCATCCTTTATTTTCGCGCCAATTCGGCCACCTCCGCCTGCTTAGGCGGTCGCCGCCTTTTCGCTTTCAACTCCTCGACCGCCCTTGAGGCAGCTGCGTCACTCCTTCGGGCTTGCTCCTTAGCTAGAGCAAGTTTGGCCCGAAGGTTCTCCACAGCAGCAGCACTGTCGTAGAAACAACATATAACGTATCAGAGGCGGGGATTGACCCACTCAATAAAGCGGCTGCGGAGAACTATCTTACCTTGCGACTCGTCAAGTCGCCTATTGACAAGTGCGATGTCCTCATCTGCCACGTCAAGTTGCCGAGTTAGCTCGGCAAACTCTCTAGTCCGGATAGCCCCCGGACCATCCGCCACCTGCATAGGAACGACGGACTTCAATTAATTAGATTTCGATCCTCAGTACGCTGTCGTTGCCGACAACCTACCGAGTCTCAGGGGCTACTATCTATACAGGGCGCATTTTTTATATGCAAAACTGTTAAAGGACAAAGAGGTGCACCATTTTCGCATACCTCAAATCCCGCCAGCAAGCTCATGGCGGCATTACGCAATCCGCTTTCAGCGGACGAAATCCTTCCAATCACCATGCGCATTAACGCACGGTGATCTTTCAAACGAGCGCCCTCTCAGCAGACTCTTGAGTTCTCGGCGGACTCGGTGGGTGCGAACTCTCTGGACCCTCCGGACTCGGGGCGCCCTCGCGACGACACTTGAGCTCGCTTTGCCTCATCTGGCGGCGCCAGGCGGGCGTATCACTCTCCATCATCTCCGGAAGAAGGTCCCCCGAAGATGAACTCATCTGAGAAGGTTGCAGATCCGAACTGCGAAATAAATAGTTCGGTTACCCACAGAAGCACGAATGAAGGTACTTCTTTATCAATTAACTTCCTCTTTTATACTTACGGCTCGTTGGAGAGCTGGTCCTTCGGCGATGATTGCGCGTCCGGATTCTCTCCGGACGCCGGACCCCCCGGTGAGGATTTCTTCCCATGCTTAGGGGCTTTGGCCTCCGGAACTTCGGAGGCGGTCCTCTTTTCCCTCTGAAGGGAGGGGTTCTTGGTTCCCTCCTCTTCAGTCGCCCCTTCGGGCAAAGTATTAGCTCCTTTATTTCCCCCGTCGCCCCCTTCTGTGGGTGCAACCTCCAACATTCTGACCAGCACGAGCTCCAATGCGGTCTCTGGGAGGGGGCCGGACACCTTATCAGCCTTGATCGCGCCACCCATTCCTGTAAAGAACGAAGGGTCAGGAGACGAACTTTCAAAAGGCATACAGATAGAATGTCCGGACTCTGAGCTATTTACACAGGTATCCGGCGATCGCGGCTTAGGCTGCGTCCTCGGCCAAATCCGGACACGCTACTGCGGTCAGAAGAACAGCTGTACATCTCCGTGGGTGGCGCACCCATAAAATGTTGGAGAATCGAGGTCCCTCTGGATTGTACTCCCATAGGCGGAGAGGGCGGCGTTTGCGAGGCGAAAGATGCCTAATTAGCATGACCTGCATCACCTTGATCAGGTTGATCTCCCTCGTTTGGAGGCCTCGAATCCGGCCCTGCAGTGAAGGCACGTCTTCGGACGGCCCCCAGTTGAACCCTTGGTTGACCCACGACATCAGTTGCCGTGGAGGTCCCGGGCGGAACGAGGGCGGCGGCTTTTGTTTGCTGCCCCTTGGAGCAGTGATGTAAAACCACTCCTGCTGCCACAATCCCAGTTCCTCTTGGAAGGAACCTTCGAGCCACGGGGCATCGACCTTCTTGCTTAGGGTCGCCCCGCCGCGCTCCGCTTGACGCCCCCCGATCATCTTCAGCTCCACCTTAAAGGTTTTCAGCCATAGGCCGAAGTGGGGGATGACGCGGAGGAAGGCTTCGCAGACAATAATAAATGCGGAGATGTGGAGGATGGACTCCGGAGCTAAGTCGTGGAAATCCAGCCCGTAGTAGAACAGGAGCCCTCTCACGAAGGATCCGTCGGAAGCCTAACCCCGACGGAGGTGAGATCTGGCAACGACGTACTCGTCGGGCTCGGGGAGTTGGCACGGCCTGCCCCGGGCAGCAACTGTGTCGAAACTTCATAGGCAGTGCTTGGCCTCACGCAACTTCAATATGTCCTCCTCCTCCACGGCCCGGAGGTCGGAACCGGACATTGTTGAGGATCCGAGGCTCGAATCTGAAGCTCTAGGTGTTGGGCGGGAGGCGGAGGAAAGATTCAATGCGGATTGAAAAACAAGAACAGGCCTTGGTCCTCTTATAAAGGGGAGAAATACCAAGGGCCGTCTCGTGACCGTTTGAGATTCCCCTTGACGAGAGGAGGTGTGGCGGCAGGAGCGGTTGGGTTACCCACGCGTATTGATGAGAATCCGGAATAAGGGGAACACGATCTCTGCTTCGACAAGACGTGCCAAGGAAACCGCTTTGCTAAACGTGCTGAGGTGGAATAGGAAAAAATGATTCAAACAAAGGCTTGGCTGCGGTGTGATGTCACGCCGCATAATACGTCAGCAGATTGAGCTAAGTGTGTATTTTATTCTCTCTACGCTGGAATGTGGAATTTATTTTGCAGAGCCGGACACTATCCTGGTGTTCATCACCTTCTCCGGATTATTCAAAGGAGGAACCCGCCTTGCAATGCCGAACATTATGCACGCCGGACTTATCGTCATTGAAGACTGGTTCGAGGCTCTTGAGGAGTCTGGACTAGGGGTGTCGGACAGCGGACTATCAATATCCCGCGGACTCCGTACTACGAAGATAGAAGATTGAAGACTCCGCTTCGTGTCCGGAAGGTACTTTCCTTGGCGTGGAAGGCAAGCTTGCAATACGGATATGTAGATCTCCTACCATTGTAACCGACTCTGTGTAACCCTAGCCTCTCCGGTGTCTATATAAACCGGAGGGCCTTAGTCCGTGGGGCGAACATTACATCTCAACAATCATACCATAGGCTAGCTTCTAGGGTTTAGCCTCCTTGATCTCGTGGTAGATCCACTCTTGTACTACCCATATCATCAATATTAATCAAGCGGGGACGAGGGTTTTACCTCCATCGAGAGGGCCCGAACACAGGTAAAAACATTGTGTCCCTCGTCTCCTGTTACCATCCGCCTAGATGCACAGTTCGGGACCCCCTACCCGAGATCCGCCGGTTTTGACACCGACAGTTAGCAAGACCACTAGTTTCAAGAAAAGGGCAAAGTGATAGAAGGGAACTTCAAGAAGAACGGCAAGAAAGTTGCTGCTCAAGTGAAGAAGCCCAAGTGCGGACCTAAGCACGAGACTAAGTGCTTCTCTTGCAAAGGACTGGTCCTTTGAAGCAGAACTACCCCAAGTATTTGGCGGATAAGAAGGATGGCAAAGTGAACAAAGGTATATTTGATATACATGTTATTGATGTGTACTTTACTAGTGTTTATAGCAACCCCTCGGTATTTGGTACTGGTTCAGTTGCTAAGAGTAGTAACTCGAAACGGGAGTTGCAGAATAAACAGAAACTAGTTAAGGGTGAAGTGATGATGTGTGTTGAAAGTAGTTTCAAGATTGATATGATCATCATCACACACTCCTATACTTTCGGGATTGGTGTTGAACCTAAATAAATGTTATTTGGTGTTTGCGTTGAGCATGAATATGATTTGATCGTGTTTATTACAATACGGTTATTCATTTAAGTAAGAGAATAAACTGTTGTTCTGTTTACATGAATAAAACCTTATATGGTTACACACCCAATGAAAATGGTTCATTGGATCTCGATCGTAGTGATACACATATTCATAATATTGAAACCAAAAGATGCAAAGTTAATAATGATAGTGCAACTTATTTGTGGCACTGCCGTTTAGGTCATATCGGTATAAAGCGCATGAAGAAACTCCATACTGATGGACTTTTGGAACCACTTGATTATGAATCACTTGGTACTTGCGAACCATGCCTCATGGGCAAGATGACTAAGACTCCGTTCTCCGGAACAATGGAGCGAGCAACTGACTTATTGGAAATAATACATACTGATGTATGCGATCCGATGAGTGTTAAGGCTCGCGGCGGGTATCGTTATTTTCTGACCTTCACAGATGATTTGAGCAGATATGGGTATATCTACTTGATGAAACATAAGTCTGAAATAGTTGAAAGGTTCAAAGAATTTCAGAGTGAAGTGGAAAAATCATCGTAACAAGAAAAATAAAGTTTCTACGATCTGATCGCGGAGACAAATATTTGAGTTACGAGTTTGGTCTTCAATTAAAACAAAGTGGAATAGTTTCACAAATTCATGCCACCTGGAACACCACATCATAATGGTGTGTCCGAACGTCATAACCGTACTTTATTGGATTTAGTACAATCTATGATGTTTCTTACCGATTTACCAATATCGTTTTGGGATCATGCATTAGAGACAACTGCATTCACGTTAAATAGGGCACCATCTAAATCCATTGAGACGACACTATATGAACTGTGGTTTAGCAAGAAACCAAAGTTGTCGTTTCTTAAAGTTTGGGTCTTATGTGAAAAAGTTTCATCCTGATAAGCTCAAACCCAAATCGGAAGAAGTGCGTCTTCATAGAATACCCAAAGAAAGTTGTTGGGTACACCTTCTATCACAGATCCGAAGGCAAAACATTCATTGCTAATAAATGGATCCTTTCTAGAGAAGGAGTTTCTCTCGAAAGAAGTGAGTAGGAGGAAAGTAGAACTTGATGAGGTAACTGTACCTGTTCCCTTATTGGAAAGTAGTTCATCACAAAAATCTGTTCTTGTGACTACTATACCACTTAGTGAGGAAGCTAATGATGATGATCATGTAACTTCAGATCAAGTTACTACCGAACCTCGTAGGTAAAACAGAGTGAGATCCGCACCAGAGTGGTACGGTAATCCTGTTCTGGAGGTCGTGTTACTTGACCATGACAAACCTACGAACTATGAGGAAGCGATGATGAGCCCAGATTCCGCAAAATGGTTTGAGGCCATGAAATCTGAGATATGATCCATGTATGAGAACAAAGTATGGACTTTGATGGATTTGCCCGATGATCGGCAAACCATAAAAATAAATGGATCTTCAAGAGGAAGACGGACGTTGATAGTAGTGTTACTATCTACAAAGCTAGACTTGTCGAAAAAGGTTTTTGACAAAGTTCAAGGTGTTGACTACGATGAAATTTTCTCACTCGTAGCGATGCTTAAGTCTGTCCAAATCATGTTAGCAATTGCCGCATTTTTATGAAATCTAGCAAATGGATAAACAAAACTACATTCCTTAATGGATTTAAAGAAGAGTTGTATATGATGCAACCAGAAGGTTTTGTCAATCCTAGAGATGCTGACAAAATACGCAAGCTCCAGCGATCCATCTATGGACTGGTGCACGCATCTCGGAGTTGGAATATACGCTTTGATAAGTTGATCAAAGCATACAGTTTTATCTGAGACTTGCGGTGAAGCCTTGTATTTACTAGAAAGTGAGTGGGAGCACTACAACATTTCGATAAGTATATGTGAATGACATATTGTAGATCGGAAATAATGTAGAATTATTTTGCAAAGCATAAAGGAGTGTTTGAAAGGAGTTTTTCAAAGAAAGACCTCGGTGAAGCTGCTTACATATTGAGCATCAAGACCTATAGAGATAGATCAAGACGCTTGATAAGTTTTTTTAATGAGTACATACCTTGACAAGATTTTGAAGTAGTTCAAAATGGAACAGTCAAAGAAAGAGTTCTTGCCTGTGTTACAAGGTGTGAAATTGAGTAAGACTCAAAACCCGACCACGGTAGAAGATAGAAAGAGAATGAAAGTCATTTCCTATGCCTTGGCCATAGGTTCTATAAAGTATGCCATCTTTGTGTACGGATCTATTGTATACCCTACACTGAGTTTGGCAAGGGAGTACAATAGTGATCTAGGAGTAGATCACTGGACAGCGGTTAAAAAATATCCTTAGTGGAATAAGGATATGTTTCTCGATTATGGAAGTGACAAAAGGTTCGTCGTAAAGGGTTACGTCGATGCAAGTTTTCACACCGATCTGGATGACTCTAAGTCTTGATCTAGATACATATTGAAAGTGGGAGCAATTAGCTAGAGTAGCTCCGTGCAGAGCATTGTAAACATAGAAAATTGCAAAATACATAACGGATCTGAATGTGAAAGACCCGTTGACTAAGATTCTCTCACAAGCAAAACATGATCACACCTTAGTACTCTTTGGGTGTTAATCACATAGCGATGTGAACTAGATTACTAAATCTAGTAAACCCTTTGGGTGTTGGTCACATGGCGATGTGAATTATGGGTGTTAATCACATGATGATGTGAACTATGGGTGTTAGTCACATGGTGATGTGAACTAGAATATTGACTCTAGTGCAAGTGGGAGACTGAAGGAAATATGCCCTAGAGGCAATAATAAAGTTATTATTTATTTCCTTATTTCATGATAAATGTCTATTATTCATGCTAGAATTGTATTAACCGGAAACATAATACATGTGTGAATATATAGACAAACAGAGTGTCACTAGTATGCCTCTACTTGACTAGCTTGTTAATCAAAGATGGTTATGTTTCCTAACCATGAACAAAGAGTTGTTATTTGATTAACGGGATCACATCATTAGTTGAATGATCTGATTGACATGACCCATTCCGTTAGCTTAGCACCCGATCGTTTAGTATGTTGCTATTGCTTCCTTCATGACTTATACAATTTCCTATGACTATGAGATTATGCAACTCCGTTTACGGAAGAACACTTTGTGTGCTACCAAAGCGTCTAGCGTAATCGGGTGATTATAAAGGTGCTCTCTGGTGTCTCGAAGGTACTTGTTGGGTTGGCGTATTTGAGATTAGGATTTGTCACTCCGAATGTCGGAGAGGTATCTCTGGGCCCTCTCGGTAATGCACATCACATAAGCCTTGCAAGCAATGCAACTAATGAGTTAGTTGCGAGATGATGTATTACGGAACGAGTAAAGAGACTTGCGTAGCGAGATTGAACTAGGTATTGGATACCGGCGATCGAATCTCGGGCAAGTAACATACCGATGACAAAGGGAACAACGTATGTTGTTATGCGGTCTGACCGATAAAGATCTTCGTAGAATATGTAGGAACCAATATGGGCATCCAGGTCCGCTATTGGTTATTGACGGAGGCGTGTCTCGGTCATGTCTACATTGTTCTCGAACCGTAGGGTCCTTGCGCTTAAGGTTTCGATGGCAGCTATATTATGAGTTTATGTATTTTGATGTACGAAGGTTGTTGAGTCCGGATGTGATCACGGACATGACGAGGAGTCTCGAAATGGTCGAGACATAAAGATTGATATATTGGACGGATATGTTTGGACACCGGAAAGGTTCCGGATGAGATTGGGATTATCTGGGAGTTCGGGAGGTTACGGAACCCCGGTAAGTATATGGGCCTTATTGGGCCTTAGTGGAAGGGAGGAGAAGGAGCAAGGAGGGGCGCCCCAAGCCCAATCCGGGTGGGAGGGGCGGCCCCCTTTCCTTCTCTCCTCCCCCTCTTCCTTCCCTCTCCTACTCCTAATAGGAAAGGGGGCCAAACCTACTTGGAGTAGGTTTGCCCCCCCCTAAGGCGCCTCCCCTCTTGGCGGCCCCTCCTCCCTCCCTCCTTTATATCTGAGGCGGGGGCACCCCATAGACACACAAGTTGATCATCGTGATCGTTCCTTAGCGTGTCGGTGCCCCCTCTCGATATTACACCTCGGTCATATTGTAGCGGTGCTTAAGCGAAGCCTGCGACGATTGAACATCAAGATCGTCACCACGCCATCGTCTTGTGAAACTCCTCCCGTACCTCTGCTGGATCGGAGTTGAGTGCGTCATCGAGCTGTACGTGTGTCGGGAACTCGGAGGTGCGAATGCGGTGGTTGGATCGGTTGGACCAGAAGGCGACGACTACTTCCTCTACGTTGCGTCAGCGCTTCGCTTGGTCTCACGAGTGCGTAGACAACACTCTCCCCTCTCGTTGCTATGAATCACCATGATCTTGCGTGTGCGTAGGAAATTTTTTGAAATTACTACGTTCCCCAACAGCAAGTACATTCAATGTACTGATCTGGCGTGTTATTCCACCTTTCAGGCAAGTCAGTTTGCATCGGAGCACATCTCGTGTCTAGGCCGTGTTCACGTCGGTGTCCATGTGCTATGGAGTTCCTCTACGTCGTTCTTACGCTATAGCGTAGCTCGTGCGACCGAGGCCCCGTGATGTTCATTAAATAATGTACATACCGTCCAGCAGCACCGTGTGTGCCGCTCGGCCTCGAATCTCGATGTAATATCAGACCTATGTAATCCGCTAGCATCAATAAAGCGGTTGTTTTTGTACCATGTTGTTGTGTATTGCCGGAAGACTTGATATCTGGGCTGGCAACGCAAGGTAAACCAGTTGCTTTGAGCCGGGGTGCCACACTACGGTCGCTATACTGCATCGATATCATCCCTTCCTCTTTGGGGAAATACCGACATAGCTCTAGCAGACATCAATTATCCCGCCGCCAGGTCTCACCTTTATATACACGGGTTGAGACCAGGCGGCTTATAGAATCCCGGCCGGCTCACACATTGTGACCAGCTCGGTTTGTAAATAATCATTGCATTATAATACAAGTTAATATCTGGCGGTTCATGGGCCCTGGTTCTGGGCCCTATCCAGGCCTGCCTCCATGAGCCGCCATCTTCACGCCTTGGGCTTCCTTGGTCTTCTTCATAATGAACCGCCAACGGTATGACCCGGCCCCTCCTGGGCGGGTCATACCTCGTAGTTATACCCCCAACAGTGTTGGTCACATGGAGATGTGAACTATGGGTGTTAATCACATAAAGATGTGATCTATTGGTGTTAAATCAGACGGCGATGTGAACTAGATTATTGACTCTAGTGCAAGTAGGAGACTGACGGAAATATGCCCTAGAGGCAATAACAAAGTAGTTATTTTATATTTCCTTATATCGGATAAACGTTTATTATTCATGCTAGAATTTTATTAATCGGAAACTTGATACATGTGTGGATACATAGACAAAACACCGTGTCCCTAGTAAGCCTCTAATAGACTAGCTTGTTGATCAAAGATGGTTAAGTTTCCTAACCATAGACATGTGTTGTCATTTGATAAACGGGATCACATCATTAGGAGAATGATGTGATGGACAAGACCCATTCGTTAGCATAGCATTATGATCGTTCAGTTTTATTGATATTGCTTTCTTCATGTCAAATACATATTCCTCCGACTATGAGATTATGCAACTCCCGGATACCGAAGGAATTCCTTTTGTGCTATCAAACGTCACAACGTAACTGGGTGATTATAAAGATGCTCTACAGGTATCTCCGAAGGTGTTTTTTGGGTTGGCATAGATTAAGATTAGGATTTGTCACTCCGAGTATCAGAGAGGTATCTCTGGGCCCTCTCGGTAATACACATCATAAGAAGCCTTGCAAGAGAAGTGACTAATGTGTTAGTTGCAGAATGATGTATTACGGAATGAGTAAAGGGACATGTTGGTAACGAGATTGAACTAGGTATGGAGATACAGACGATCGAATCTCGAGCAAGTAACATACTGATGACAAAGGGAATAACGTATGTTGTCATAACGGTTCGACTGATAAAGATCTTCATAGAATATGTGGGAGCCAATATGAGCATCCAGGTTCCGCTATTGGTTATTGACCGGAGAGATGTCTCGGTCATGTCTACATAGTTCTCGAACTCGTAGGGTCCGCATGCTTAATGTTCGATGATGATATTGTATTATATGAGTTATGTGATTTGGTGACCGAATGTTGTTCAGAGTCCCAGATGAGATCACTGAAATGACGAGGAGTCTCAAAATGGTCGAGAGGTAAAGATTCATATATAGGATGATAGTATTCGGACACTGGAAGTGTAGCGGGTACATATCGGAGTACCGGAGGGGTTACCAGAACCCCCGGGGAGAAGATATGGATATGGGCCATAAGAGGGGAGCACACCAGCCCACAAGGGGTGGCGTGCCCCCCTTAGGCGGGATGCCGAATTGAAGAAGGAACAAGGGGGGTTCGCCCCCCCCTTCCTTTCTCTCTTCTCCCTTCCCTTTCTTCTCCAGCAAAATAAGGAAGGGGGGAGGCCGAATTGGGGAGGACCCCAAATAGGATTCGCCCTACTTGGGATGCCCCCTTGGCTGCCTCTCCTCCCCTCCAACCTATATATATGTGGGGAAAGGAGGCGCCTACAACACAAAACATCAACTGTTAGCCGTGTGTGGCGCCCCCCTCCACAGCTTACAACCCCAGTCATATTGTCGCGGTGCTTAGGCGAAGCCCTGCACGGATAACTTCAACATCACCGTCACCACACCGTCGTGCTGATGGAACTCATCTACTTCCTCAACACCTTTGCTGGATCAAGAGGACGAGGGACGTCATCGAGCTGAACGTGTGCAGAACTCGGAGGTGCCGTACATTTGGTACTTGATCGGTCGGAGCTAGCTAGAAGAAGTTCGACTACATCAACCACGTTGTAAACGCTTCCGCTTTCGGTCTATGACGGTACATCGACACACTCTCCCCCTCTCGTTGCTATGCATCTCCTAGATAGATCTTGCGTGAGCGTAGGAAAATTTTCTGAAATTTCATGCTACGTTCCCCAACAACAACAACAACAACAACAACAACAACAACAACAACAACAACAACAACAACAACAACAACAACAACAACAACAACAACAACAACAACAACAACAACAACAACAACAACAACAACAACAACAACAACAACAACAACAACAACAACAACAACAACAACAACAACAACAACAACAACAACAACAACAACAACAACAACAACAACAACAACAACAACAACAACAACAACAACAACAACAACAACAACAACAACAACAACAACAACAACAACAACAACAACAACAACATTCATCACTCCGTCCTCCATTACCCAGCAAATGCAGCGAAAAGTGCTACAACTAAGTGGTCGTCTTATCTCTCTTATCCTCCCCCGCCAATGTCTTTAGTACGTCTTCCCCCTCGACACATCTCCACGGCTTCTCCTCTAAGCCTCTACATCCTCTCCTGCTTCTCACGCAATATTATATCATAGTCTCATCTACGCTCCATCTCCGCTGAAAACACCAATGTGTTGGGGAACGTAGCAGAAATTCAAAATTTTCCTACGTGTCACCAAGATCTATCTATGGAGAAACCAGCAACGAGGGGAAGGAGAGTGCATCTACATACCCTTGTAGATCTCTAAGCGGAAGCGTTCAAGAGAATGGGGTTGAAGGAGTCGTACTTGTCGTGATCCAAATCACGGAGATCCTAGTGCGAGCGGACGGCACCTCGCGTTCAACACACGTACAGCCGGTGGCGTCTCCCACGCCTTGATCCAGCAAGGAGAGAGGAGAGGTTGAGAAGACTCCATCGAAGAGCAGCACAACTGTGGCGTGGTGGTGATGGAGGCGTGGTAGTCCAGCAGGCTTCGCCAAGCACCGCAAGATCTGAGGAGAAGGGAGAGGGGAAGGGCTGCGCCAAGAGGAGAAGTTCTCATGTGTGTTGGGCAGCCCCAAACCTCTAGTATTTATAGGGGGAGGGGAGGGGGCTGCGCCCCCTCTAGGGTTACCTCCCCAGGGGTGGCGGCAGCCCCCAGATCCCATCTGGGTGGCGGCCAGAAGGGGAGAGAGGGGGAGGCGCACCCAGGGTGGGCCTTAGGGCCCATCTGCCCTAGGGTTTGCCCCCTTCCCCACTTCCTGCGCCTTGGGCCCCTTGTGGGGGGCGCACCAGCCCACCTGGTGCTGGTTCCCTCCCACACATGGCCCATGCAGCCGTCCGGGGTAGGTGGCTCCACTTGGTGGACCCTCGGGACCCTCCCGGTGGTCCCGGTACGTTACCGATAAAACCCGAAACTTTTCCGGTGACCAAAACAGGACTTCCCATATATAAATCTTTACCTCCGGACCATTCCGGAACTCCTCATGACGTCCGGGATCTCATCCGGGACTCCGAACAACATTCGGTAACCACATACAAGCTTCCTTTATAACCCTAGCGTCATCAAACCTTAAGTGTGTAGACCCTACGGGTTCGGGAGACATCTGAGACATGACCGAGGCGTTCTCCGATCAATAACCAACAGCGGGATCTGGATACCCATGTTGGCTCCCACATGTTCCACGATGATCTCATCGGATGAACCACGATGTCAAGGACTCGGTCGATCCGTATACAATTCCCTTTCTCTAGCGGTATTTTACTTGCGAGATTCGATCGTTGGTATACCGATACCTTGTTCAATCTCGTTACGGCAAGTCTCTTTACTCGTTCCGCAACACATCATCCGTGATCAACCCCTTGGTCACATTGTGCACATTATGATGATGTCCTACCGAGTGGGCCCAGAGATACCTCTCCGTTTGCGGAGTGACAAATCCGATCTCGATCCGTGTCAACCCAACAGACACTTTCGGAGATACTGTAGTGCACCTTTATAGTCACCCGATTCGTTGTGACGTTTGATACACCCAAAGCACTCCTACGGTATCCGGGAGTTACACGATCTCATGGTCTAAGGAAGAGATACTTGACATTGGAAAAGCTCTAGCAAGCGAACTACACGATCTTTGTGCTATGCTTAGGATTGGGTCTTGTCCATCACATCATTCTCCTAATGATGTGATCCCGTTATCAACGACATCCAATGTCCATTGTCAGAAATCATGACTATCTGTTGATCACAACGAGCTAGTCAACTAGAGGCTCACTAGGGACATATTGTGGTCTATGTATTCACACATGTATTACGATTTCCGGATAATACTGATTATAGCATGAATAAAAGACAATTATCATGAACAAGGAAATATAATAATACTTTTATTATTGCCTCTAGGGCATATTTCCAACAGTCTCCCACTTGCACTAGAGTCAATAATCTAGTTCACATCGCCATGTGATTAACATTGACAGGTCACATCGCCATGTGACCAACATCCAAAGAGTTTACTAGTGTCATTAAACTAGTTCACATCATCATGTGATTAAGACTCAATGAGTTCTGGGGTTTGATCATGTTTTGCTTATGAGAGAGGTTTTAGTCAACGGGTCTGCAACATTCAGATCCGTATGTACTTCGCAAATCTCTAGGTTATTCTGTAAATGCTGCTTCCACGCTCCACTTGGAGCTATTCCAAATGGTTGCTCCACTATACGTATCCGGTTTGCTACTCAGAGTCACTCGGATAGGTGTTAAAGCTTGCATCGACGTAATCCTTTACGCCGAACTCTTTATCACCTCCATAATCGAGAAACATGTCCTTATTTACTCCAAGGACAATTTTGATCGCTGTCCAATGATCCATTCTGGATCATTCTTGTACTATGAGTGACTCATGGCAAGGCACACTTCGGTGCGGTACACAACATAGCATACCGCAGAGCCTATGTATAAAGCATAGGGGCGACCTTCGTCCTTTCTCTCTCTTCTGCCGTGGTCGAGCTTTAAGTCTTAACTTCATACCTTACATGTCAGGCAAGAACTCCTTCTTTGACTGATCCATCTTGAACACCTTCAAGATCATGTTAAGGTATATGCTCATTTGAAAGTACTATTAAGCGTTTTTTGATCTATCCTCATAGATCTTGATGCTCAATGTTCAAGTAGCTTAATCCGGGTTTTCATTGAAAAACACTTTTCAAATAACCCTATATGCTTTCCAGAAATGCTACATCATTTCTGATCAACAATATGTCAATAACATATACTCACCAGAAATTCTATAGTGCTCCCACTCACTTCTTTGGAAATACAAGTTTCTCATAAATTTGTATAAACCCAAAATCTTTCATCATCTTATCAAAGTACATATTCCAACTCCGAGATGCTTACTCCAGTCCTTAGAAGGATCGCTGGATTTAGCATACCTTTTAGCATCCTTAGGATCGACAAAACTTTTCTGATTGTATCACATACAACCTTTCCTTACTGGCGGTAAGGAAACTCATTTTGACATCCATCGCAGATTTCATAAATGCAGCTAATGCTAACATGATTCCGACGGACTTAAGCATCGCTACGGATGAGAAAATCTCATCGTAGTCAACTCTTTGAACTTGTGAAAACTCTTCGCCACAAGTCAAGCTTCATAGACGGTGACATTACCGCCCACGTCCGTCTTCTTCTTAAAGATCCATTTATCTCAATGGCTTGCCGATCATCGGGCAAGTCCACCAAAGTCCATGCTTTGTTACGATACATGGATCCTATCTCGGATTTCATGGCTTCTAACCATTTGTCGGAATTTGGGCCCACCATTGCTTCTCCATAGCTCGAGGTTCATCGTTGCCTAGCAACATGTCCTTCAAGACAGGATTCTTGTACCACTCAAGCAAGACGCATCCTTGTCACCCCACGAGGTACGGTAGTGACTTGATCTGAAGTTTCATGATCACTATCATAGCTTCTACTTCAATTGGTGTAGGTGCCACAGAACAACTTCACGTGCCTGCTACACACTAGTTGTAGTGACGGTTCAATAACCATATCAAGTCTCCACCATCCTCCCACTCAACTTTTCGAGACAAACTTTTCCTCAAGAAAGGACCCGATTCAAGAAACAATCCATATTGCTTTCGGATCAGAATTAGGAGGTATACCCAACTGTTATGGGTGTCCTATGAAGATGCATTTTATCCGCTTTGGGTTCGAGCTTATCAACCTGAAACTTTTTCACATAAGCGTCGCAGCCCCAAACATTTAAGAAATGACAGCTTAGGTTTCTCTAAACCATAGTTCATACGGTGTCATCTCAACGGAATTACGTGGTGCCGTATTTAAAGTGAATGTGGTTGTCTCTAATGCCTAACCCATAAACGATAGTGGTAATTCGATAAGAGACATCATGGTACGCACCATACCCAATAGGGTGCAACTATGATGTTCGGACACACCATCACACTATGGTGTTCTAGGCGGTATTAATTGTGAAACAATTTCCACAATGTCTTAATTGTGTGCCAAACTCGTAACTCAGATACTCATCTTTATGATCATATCATAGACATTTCATCCTCTTGTCACGATGATCTTCAACTTCACTCTGAAATTATTTGAACCATTCAATAATTCAGACTTGTGTTTCATCAAGTAAATATACTCTACATCTACTCGAATCATCTGTGAAGTAAGAACATAACGATATTCACTGCATGCCTCAGCACTCATTGGACTGCACACATCAAAATGTGTTACTTCCAACAAGTTGCTATCTTGTTCCATTTCACTGAAAAACGAGGCTTTTTAGTCATCTTGCCCATGTGGTATGATTTGCATATCTCAAGTGATTCAAAATCAAGTGAGTCCAAACGATCCATCTGCATGGAGTTTCTTCATGCGTATACACCAATAGACATGGTTAGCATGTCTCAAACTATTCAAAACGAGTGAGTCCAAAGATCCATCAACATGGAGCTTCTTCATGCGTTTACACCAATATGACTTACATGGCGATTGCCACAAGTAAGTGGTACTATCATTACTATCTTATATCTTTTGGCATGAAAATGTGTATCACTACGATCGAGATTCAATAAACCATTCCTTTAGGTGCAAGACCATTGAAGGTATTATTCAAATAAATGGAGTAACCATTATACTCCTTAAATGGATAACCATTGCGATAGACATAATCCAATCATGTCTATGCTCAACATAAACACCAAATCTCGATGGTAGAGGAGCGTGCGATGCTTGATCACATCAACCTTGGAAACACTTCCAACACATATCGTCGACTCACCTTTAGCTAGTCTCCGTTTATTCCGTAGCTTTTATTTGAGTTACTAACACTTAGCAACCGAACCGGTATCTAATACCCTGGTGCTACTAGGAGTACTAGTAAAGTACACATTAACATAATGTATATCCAATATACTTCTATCGACCTTGCTAGCCTTCTCATCTACCAAGTATCTAGGGTAATTCCGCTCGATGGTTGTTCCCTTATTCTTTGAAGCACTTAGTCTCGGGTTTGGGTTCAACCTTGGGTTTCTTCACTAGAGTAGCAGCTGATTTGCCGTTTCATGAAGTATCCCTTCTTGCCCTTGCCCTTCTTGAAACTAGTGGTTTCATCAACCATCAACAATTGATGCTCCTTCTTGATTTCTACTTTCACGGTGTCAAACATCGCGAATACCTCAAGGATCATCATATCTATCCCTGATATGTTATAGCTCATCACGAAGCTCTAGCAGCTTGGTGGCAATGACTTTGGAGAAACATCACTATCTCATCTGGAAGATCAAATCCCACTCGATTCAAGTGATTGTTGCACTCAAACAATCTGAGCACAAGCTCAACGATTGAGCATTTCTACCTTAGTTTGTAGGCTAAGAAAATCGTCGGAGGTCTCATACCTCTTGACGTGGGTACGAGCCTGAAATCTCAATTTCAGCCCTCGAAACATCTCATATGTTCCGCGACATTTCGAAAACGTCTTTGGTGCCTCAACTCTAAACCGTTCAACTGAACTATCACGTAGTTATCAAAACGTGTATGTCGATGTTCGCAACATCAACAAACGACGTTTGGGGTTCAGCACACTGAGCGGTGCATTAAGGACATAAGCTTTCTACTGTTCGCATAATCGCTATTGTCAACTTTCAACTATATTTTCTCTAGGAACATATCTAAACGGTGGAACTAAAGCGCGAGCTCACGACATAATTTGCAAAGATCTTTTGACTATGTTCAGGATAATTAAGTTCATCTTATGAACTCCCACTCAGATAGACATCCCTCTGGTCATCTAAGTGATTACATGATCCAAGTCAACTAGGCCGTGTCCGATCATCACGTGAGACGGTCTAGTCATCATCGGTGAATATCTTCATGTTGATCGTATCCTCCATACGACTCATTCTCGACCTTTCGGTCTCCGTGTTCCGAGGCCATGTCTGTACATGCTAGGCTCGTCAAGTTAACCCTAAGTGTTTCGCGTGTGTAAATCTGTCTTACACCCGTTGTATGTGAACGTAAGAATCCATCACACCCGATCATCACGTGGTGCTTAGAAGCGACGAACTTTAGCAACGGTGCACAGTTAGGGGAGAACACTTCTTGAAATTTTTGTAAGGGATCATCTTATTTACTACCATCGTTCTAAGTAAACAAGATGCATAAACATGATAAACATCACATGCAATCAAATAGTGACATGATATGGCCAATATCATTTTGCTCCTTTTGATCTCCATCTTCGGGGCTCCATGATCATCATCGTCACCGGCATGACACCATGATCTCCATCATCATGATCTCCATCATCGTGTCTTCATGAAGTTGTCTCGCCAACTATTACTTCTACTACTATGGCTACCGGTTAGCAATAAAGTAAAGTAATTACATGGCGTTTTTCAATGACACGCAGGTCATACAATAAATTAAGACAACTCCTATGGCTCCTGCCGGTTGTCATACTCATCGACATGCAAGTCGTGATTCCTATTACAAGAACATGATCAATCTCATACATCACATATCATTCATCACATTCTTCTTGGCCATATCACATCACATAGCATACCTGCAAAAACAAGTTAGGCGTCCTCTAATTGTTGTTGCATGTTTTACGTGGCTGCTATGGGTTTCTAGCAAAACGTTTCTTACCTACATAAAAGCCACAATGTGATATGCCAATTGCTATTTACCCTTCATAAGGACCCTTTTCATCGAATCCGTTCGACTAAAGTGGAGAGGCGGCACCGCTAGCCACCTTATGCACCAAGTGCATGTCAATCGGTGGAACCTGTCTCACGAAATGCGTGTAAGGTCGGTCCGGGCCGCTTCATCCCACAATACCGTCGAAACAAGATTCAACTAGTAACGGTAAGCATATTGAACAAAATCAACGCCCAGAACTACTTTGTGTTCTACTCGTGCAAAGAATCTACGCAATAGACCTAGCTCATGATGCCACTTTTGGGGAACGTAGCAGAAATTCAAAATTTTCCTACGTGTCACCAAGATCTATCTATGGAGAAACCAGCAACGAGGGGAAGGAGAGTGCATCTACATACCCTTGTAGATCGCTAAGCGGAAGTGTTCAAGAGAACGGGGTTGAAGGAGTCGTACTCGTCGTGATCCAAATCACCGGAGATCCTAGTGCCGAACGGACGGCACCTCGCGTTCAACACACGTACAGCCGGTGGCGTCTCACGCCTTGATCCAGCAAGGAGAGAGGGAGAGGTTGAGGAAGACTCCATCCAGCAGCAGCACAACGGCGTGGTGGTGATGGAGGAGCGTGGTAGTCCAGCAGGGCTTCGCCAAGCACCGCAAGATCTGAGGAGAAGGGAGAGGGGAAGGGCCGTGCCAAGAGGAGAAGTTCTCATGTGTGTTGGGCAGCCCCAAACCTCTAGTATTTATAGGGGGAGGGGAGGGGGCTGCGCCCCCTCTAGGGTTCCCTCCCCAGGGGTGGCGGCAGCCCCCAGATCCCATCTGGGTGGCGACCAGAAGGGGAGAGAGGGGGAGGCGCACCCAGGGTGGGCCTTGGGCCCATCTCGCCTAGGGTTTGCCCCCTTCCCCACTTCTGCGCCTTGGGCCCTTGTGGGGCGCACCAGCCCACACAGGGCTGGTTCCTCCCACACATGGCCCATGCAGCCCTCCGGGTAGGTGGACCCACTTGGTGGACCCCGGGACCCTCCGGTGGTCCATGCGCTACCGATAAAACCCAAACTTTTCGGTGACCAAAACAGGACTTCCCATATATAAATCTTTACCTCCGGACCATTCCGAACTCCTCGTGATGTCCGGATCTCATCCGGACTCCGTACAACATTCGGTAACCACATACAAGCTTCCTTTATAACCCTAGCGCCATCGAACCTTAAGTGTGTAGACCCTACGGGTTCGGAGACATGAAGACATGACCGAGGCGTTCTCCGATCAATAACCAACAGCGGGATCTAGATACCCATGTTGGCTCCCACATGTTCCACGATGATCTCATCGGATGAACCACGATGTCAAGGACTCATCGATCCGTATACAATTCCCTTTGTCTAGCGGTATTTTACTTGCCCGAGATTCGATCGTCGGTATACCGATACCTTGTTCAATCTCGTTATCGGCAAGTCTCTTTACTCGTCCGCAACACATCATCCGTGATCAACCCCTTGGTCACATTGTGCACATTATGATGATGTCCTACCGAGTGGGCCCAGAGATACCTCTCCGTTTGCGGAGTGACAAATCCATCTCGATCCGTGTCAACCCAATGACACTTTCGGAGATACCGTAGTGCACCTTTATAGTCACCCAATTACGTTGTGACGTTTGATACACCCAAAGCACTCCTGCGGTATCCGGAGTTACGATCTCGTGGTCTAAGGAAGAGATACTTGACATTGGAAAAGCTCTAGCAAACGAACTACACGATCTTTGTGCTATGCTTAGGATTGGGTCTTGTCCATCACATCATTCTCCTAATGATGTGATCCCGTTATCAACGACATCCAATATCCATAGCCAGGAAATCATGACTATCTGTTGATCACAACGAGCTAGTCAACTAGAGGCTCACTAGGGACATATTGTGGTCTATGTATTGACACGTGTATTACGATTTCCGGATAATACAGTTATAGCATGAATAAAAGACAATTATCATGAACAAGGAAATATAATAATACTTTTATTATTGCCTCTAGGGCATATTTCCAACACAACGAAGCAACGATATGCCTTCTCCAGATCCACGAGATGATGCGCAAAAAAACATCACATGGAGGATTTGAGGTCCTGGTAAATGGAGCAACTACAAGTCATCGAAAGAAGATCCACCTGAGGGAGTCCTGGACTAGGGGGTGTCCGGATAGCCGGACTATCAATATCCGCCGGACTCCCAGACTACGAAGATAGAAGATTGAAGACTCCGGCTCGTGTCCGGAAGGTACTTTACTTGGCGTGGAAGGCAAGCTTGGCAATACGGATATGTAGATCTCCTACCATTGTAACCGACTCTGTGTAACCCTAGCCTCTCCGGTGTCTATATAAACCGGAGGGCTGTAGTCCGTAGGACACAACATTACATCTCAACAATCATACCATAGGCTAGCTTCTAGGGTTTAGCCTCATTGATCTCGTGGTAGATCTACTCTTGTACTACCCATATCATCAATATTAATCAAGCGGGACGAGGGTATTACCTCTATCGAGAGGGCCCGAACACAGGTAAAAACATTGTGTCCTCGTCTCTGTTACCATCCGCCTAGACGCACAGTTGGGGCCCCTACCGAGATCCGCCGGTTTTGACATCGACATTGGTGCTTTCATTGAGAGTTCCTCGTGTCGCCGCCAATAGGCTCGATGGCATCTTCAACCTTCAACGCTGTCCGGGGTGAGACTTTTCTCCCCGGACAGATCTTCGTATTCGGCGGCTTTGTACTGCGGGCCAATTCTCTTGGCCATCTGGAGCAGATCGAAAGCTACGCCCCTGGCCGTCAGGTCAGATTCGGAAGCCTAAACTTCACGGCCGATGACCGCGGAGACTTGATCTTCGACGGACTCGAGCCACAGCCAAGCGCGCCGCACTGCGACGATGGGCATGATCTAGCTCTGCCGCCGAACAGTGCTTTGGTGGCCGCACTCGAATCCGCCCCGGCTACTTACCCGGAGCCGATTGCCCATGACGAGGGTCGGTGGATAGACGCCGCCCCGGGGGCTTCAACATCTACGGCGATGGAGCCGAATGCCGATTTTGTCCCTTGCGAAACTCGTGATCCCGAGGCGCCGGACTCCTCGCCGGACTCCGAGCCTCCCGCGCCCCCGCCAATTAGGCCAGATTGGGCGCCGGTTATGGAATTCACCGCCGCGGACATCTTTCAACACTCGCCTTTTGGCGATATCTTGAATTCTCTGAAGCATCTCTCACTATCAGAAGAATCCTGGCCGGACTATGACCAGGACGGTTGGAGTTCGGACGACGAAGAAATTTGGAGCCCACCCACCACCCACTTTGTAGCCACTGTCGAGGATCTAACCGACATGCTGGACTACGACTCCGAGGACATCGACGCTATGGACGATGATGCCGGAGACGATCAGGACCCAGCGCCCACGGGACACTGGAACGCCACCTCGTCATACGACGTCTACATGGTGGATACCCCGAAAGAAGGGGATGGCGAAAAAGCGGCGGAGGAAGATTCTTTGAAGAAGCAGCCTAAATGCCGGCGTCAGCGGCGCCGCTCTATACCCCGCCACAACAAGAATGGAGAATCCGGCACGGGAGACAATAACACTCCGGAGAGTGCCGAAGACGATCCCCTCCTGCAAGACTCAGCGCAGGGGGACGCAGAAGCAAGCCCACACGACAGGGCGGCAGATGAAGGGGTTGAGGATGATAACTATATGCCTCCCTCTGAAGACGAAGCGAGCCTCAACGATGACGAATTCGTCATACCCGAGGATCCCGTCGAACAAGAGCGCTTCAGGCGCAGACTCATAGCCACGGCAAATAGCCTAAAGAAAAAGCAGCAACAGCTTCAAGCTGATCAAGATCTGCTAGCCGATCGATGGACCGAGGTCCTCGCGGCCGAAGAGTATAAACTCGAACCCCCCCCCCCCCAAAGTTACCCAAGACGCAAGCTGCTCCCCCGATTAGAGGAGGAAGCATACATACCTTTATCACCAGTGCACGACATGGCTAACCGACCGCCCCGCGGTCGCGACAGAGAGGCATTCAAGGCCCCAGCCAAGACCGTACCCCGACATCGATCCAGAGTGAAGCCAAAAGGAACGCTACGGACTTGCGAGACATCTTGGAGGACAAAGCAAGGCAATCCAGATCCATCTATGGATCACGTGGGCGCCCTACGATCCACGACGAATACCGTCGCGCCGGACATAACGCCGGCCGGGCCGAACACAGCAGACAGCGCTCCCTCGAGTTACGTCGCGATATTGCTCAATACAGGGGCGCCGCACACCCGCTATGCTTTACTGATGAAGTAATGGATCACCAGATCCCCGAAGGGTTCAAACCCGTGAACATCGAATCTTACGATGGTACAACAGACCCCGCGGTGTGGATCAAGATTATCTTCTCCACATCCATATGGCCCGCGCGACGATCTCGCACGCCATCAAATATCTCCCACTCAAGCTTAAAGGACCAGCTCGGCATGGCTCAACAGCCTGCCCGCAGAGTCGATTGGGTGTTGGGAAGACACGAGGCCGTGTTCCTTGATAACTTCCAAGGTACATACGATGCGACCACCGACGCCGATGACCTAAGCCACATTATTCAGCAGCGGATGAATCGACCGGACAATTACGGACGCGATTCTTGACGAAGAAAATCAAATCGCCGACCGTCCGGATGCGGAGGCCCTCGCAGCCTTCAAACACAACATCCGGGACGAATGGCTAGCCCGCACCGGGACAGAGAAGCGAAATCCATGGCAGCCCTCACATCATTAATGACCCGCCATGCGGAGAGGACAGCTGGCTAGCCCGCAGCAATAATCTCCGCAAAAATTCTGGCAGCCTGGACTACAAGGACAATCACGGCAGGTCACGTCGAATCAAAAACAAACGCCGCACTAACGGCGACGACAAAGAGGATACGGCAGTCAATGCCGGATTCCGAGGCTCCAAACCCGGTCAACGGAAGAAGCCATTTAAAAGAACAACTCCGGCCCGCCCAATCTAGACAGAATACTCGACCGCCATGCGGATACATGGCACTTCGAAAAGCCAGCTAATCACACCAACAGAGATTGTTGGGTGTTCAGGCAGGCTGGCAAGTTAATTGCCGAACACAATGACAAGGGGCTAAATAGCGACGACGAGGATGAGACCCGGCCGCCGAACAACAGAGGACAGAAGGGTTTCCCCCCGCAAGTGCGGACGGTGAATATGATTTACAAGACCCATATACCCAAGAGGGAGAGGAAGCACGCACTACGGGACGTCTATGCGATGGAGCCAGTCGCCCCGAAGTTCAATCCATGGTCCTCCTGTCCGATCACTTTCGATCGACGAGACCATCCGACTAGCATACGCCACGGCGGATTCGCCGCATTGGTCCTAGACCCAATTGTCGATGGATTTCACCTAACTAGAGTCCTGATGGACGGCGGCAGCAGCCTGAACCTGCTTTATCAGGACACAGTGCGCAAAATGGGCATAGACCCATCCAGGATCAAACCTACCAAGACAACCTTTAAAGGTGTCATCCAGTGTGGAAGCCAAGCTACGAGCTCATCACACCGAAGTGGTCTTCGGATCCCGGATAATTTCCGGCGAAGAGTTAATCTTCGATATAGTCCCGCTCAGAAGCGGCTATCATGCCCTGCTCGGACGCACCGCGTTTGCAAAATTCAACGCGGTGCCGCATTATGCATACCTAAAGCTCAAAATGCGGGCCCTCGTGGAGTGATTACGGTCAATGGGAATACGGAACGCTCCTCCGAACGGAGGAACATACTAGCTGCTCTCGGCGGAAGTACAGAGCAGCCTCCTCACGGCAACTCTCTAGTCCGCAACTAAAAAGCCGGACACATTAAAGCGCGCCCGAGCAACACTAACCAAGACCACTGGCGCGATCGCAAGACGCAGTAGCAATCGGCCCCCACCTCGCCCGCAGATGGTCACAAGTATAACACTCCAGCACACCATTACGCTTTGGAGATACCATGGGCGCAGGGAGGGCTTAACCTCAAGGATTGAAGAGTGCGGCTCGACCGCACTGAGGCTCAGCTAGCATCCCTTGGGGTTATTTTTATCTTTTCTTTTATATATGCAGGACTCTCTGAAATAGAAGCCCTGCCCGTCGGCGAACTGCCGAACTCACGATACAACAGTCGGGGAGTAAAGAAGGCTGCGGCGAACACTCGGTGGTCTCCATTACGAGCATTAAATTCAATTACATACACCAAGTCTGCAGCTTATCCACGAGGGGGCATGTTAATTTAGTCCTAATCCCTTGCTTATCAAGACTATTTGTATCAGTCCGCTTTATCAGCAGACCTTCCGTCATATATAACGCAGCACTTCCCTTTTTGCAAGTTTATTACATTTTCATGGCAATTGCGTTACCCTTTACAAATGTTCACTATATGACATATTGCACCCATACATTTTGGTACGACCGAATACACCAGGGGCTTCTGTTCCCCATATTACGGTGTGATTAAAGTCCGAACACTTTCACAAGTGCGGCACCCCGAACTTATAGCATTATATGAATCAGCTCCGAATCATGTCTTGGGTCAATAGTTGGGTTTGCCCGGCTCCTATGTTTTGGTGCCTTACGTTCCGTTCCGTCGGGTAAGGTAGCACTAGGAGAACCACTGCGATTGCGCCCCGGTTCGGCCGGGTTAACGCCTCAGTGGAGAAAGCTAAAACTGACTGGCATGATAAGGCGAGAGACTGGTCGCTGTTCGAGAGGTCTTTTCGAGTCCCTAAAGACTCATGCCGCTTCGAGCGAAGTTCCGGATGATGTCCGACGAAGGCGTGGATAGCGCCCCGGATTCGGTCTTCCGAATACCAGGGGCTTCGCCAAAATTTAAAATTATAGAATTATATGGCTAAGTGAGAGTGTTTAAGCATTATAAGTCCGGTCGCCTTGTTCGTCGTGTTGAGCGCCTCCCTAGATGGACCCAAAGATGGGAACAAGAGTGCTCAAGTTTATCACCGAACACCCCAAAGACTTCGTGGCTTGGGGGCTGAAGCCAACGACTTGCCATCTCTCGATTTAACAAACGGCCGCATGTAGGTAATATTTTAAATTAAACAAAGCGTTGCTCATAGCGCATATAGACGAAGTTTTTGGCGCACAGGATAAACACACAGCGAGTTCACTCAAGGATTACATTAAGGGGACACTCATCCGCGATACCGCGGGCTCCCTTCAGACAACTTTATAATAACGCCCGGCGCGACGGTGCTCCTTACCCGCGGCGGCGGATCCGTGAGAAGCTTCTCCGCATCCAGCTTGCCCCATTGCACCTTTATGCGGGCAAGGGCTCGACGAAGCGCCTTCAATACAAAGCGGATCGCTTGATCACATCCAGCCTTGGGCACACATCAACTAGCCGCGCGACTAGGCCAAAGTAGCTGCCGGCGGGCCTGCCGGCCACAACCGGACTGTGAGGCCCTTCATGGCCTCCTCACTACCTTAGGAGTTCGACCAGCTGCTTCACTGGTCGCTTGGGGGCACCGGATGGCGGCCTCAAAGATCTCGAGACCGAAGACCTTCTCCGTTGAGCTCCCTCCTTGCCACGATAGAACGCAGCGGCATCGACGTGCGGCAGATCTGCAAATGCCCCCGAGAGCTCGATTGGGTAAGTATCCGTAATTTACATTAACATGCTTGCTCTGCATGAAAAACGCCTTACCCGCTACTATCTTCCTCATGTCCTCTATTTCCATACGGGCCCTCTGGGCCTCGGCCTTGGCGGACTCGGCTCCATCGAGAGCCGAGGCAAGCTCGGACTCTCGGGTCTTGGAGTCACGCTCCAAACTCTCATGCTTTCTCATGAGAGCCTGGAGCTCTTGCCGAACTTCCGCCACCAGCGCCGCTTGTTTTTCTCGCTCAGTCCGTTCCGCGGCCGCATTGTGTTCGGCCACGGACACGGCATCCTTGAGGGCTGCCACCTCGTTAGTGGCTCCTGCATTGCACATATTATCATTGTTAATCTTGTTTGCAACCAAAACCCTTTTCTATAAGGTGAATATTTAAAGTGGTGTTATTTACCTTCTTTTTCCTTGAGCTGCCTCTTGGCATGGCTGAGCTCTTGCTCAGACCGCTCAAGGTCCTTCTTCAGCGCCTCGACCTCCGCTGTCAGTGCGGCAGAGGTCAACAGCGTGGCCTGCAAACCCATATTGACATATTTTAGAAACCCTGCGTATATCTTGTTAAAGATACTTAGTCCGGCCTTTCTTTCCGAACACCGAACTAAGCATCAGGGGCTACTGTCTATGCGGTATTATATTCCTTAATTTTAAACTTCCTACCTCAAAGCCTGTTAGAAGGCTGTTGCAGGCTTCGGTCAGCCCGCCCTTGGCGAGCTGGACCTTCTCAATCACCACACTCATGAGAGTGCGGTGTTCTTCCTCGATGGAGGCGCCTTTGAGCGCCTCCAACAGGTTGTCCGGTGCCTCCGGCTGGACAGAGGCCGCCGGCGTCACGGTCCTGCCCCTCCTTCGAGGGGGCTCCTCGCCGGACTCTGGAACCGCTACGGGTTCCGGAGTAGAGTCCGGCACAAAGTCCGGGAGGTTGCCTGACGGCGCCTCCGGAGCCTCCTCCTGGCGCGTCCCCCTATGGGATTCCGCCTCGTCATCTTCGGCGCGTGGGGTAGAGGCAGTCGGGATGGAATTTACATCCGACGGCGCCAATGACCCGCTCATCGAGTCGGGGAAGTCGTCACCGGCGGACTAAAGAAACAAGGCGGCATTAGAAGGACATCGCGGACATACTATAATACGGCATATGAATGATCCGGATACTTACGATCTTGCGGACGCCGGGTCCTTGAGGCCACTCTTCCTCGCCAACGCTGATGTTGGCGAACCGACCGGGGATGGTTCTCCCCTCTTGACCCTTCGCCGCCCGGTGGGGAGGCCTTCCTCTTCTTCTCTCCTCCTGCGGGAGAGAGTACCTCCTTCGCCGCCTTCGGGAGGAGTCCTCGTCGTCATCAGACGCTTGATTGCGGGAACTCTTCGAGTCCCCGCGGCCACCTTCTTGGCCTTCTTCTCCGGCACCACGTACGGTGCCGGAACCAGCAGCCTTGCTAATTGGGCATTCACTGGTTCTTCTGGCATGGGAGCCGGGCTGATAAGCAGCTCGGCCTTATCCATCCATTCCTGTCAAAGGAAGAGGTCGATTAAAAACCTCGCTAGAGTCAATCTAATTACTACAAGTGTCCCGTAATGGGGTCGAATCACTTACCCCGTCCGACGGAGATCGCAAGCTGAATCCGCGATCTTGGTCGCGGATCTGGCAAGATCAGCGCTCTTGAACAGCACCTCCGTGCCCCTTCAGATGTTGTATCAAGAGCCCACTCAACGTCTGGTGTTGTTCCGGATTAAACTCCCACAGATTAAATGCCCTTTCTTGGCATGGGAGAATCCGCCGAGGAGCATGACTGACCACGCCGACGAGCCGGAGCCCATTGCTCACCAGCTTCTTGATGCAGGTTCAAGTCCGGTCACCTCCACCGGTCGCCCCACGCAAACCCTTCTCTTCTGGGAGGTGAGCTGCGTGGGGATTCCAGATCTAAATTCGGGGCCGCCGCCCATGTAGGCTCAAGGCTGCTCGGTGATATAGAACCACCCCGACCGCCACCCCTTGACGGAGTCCACAAAGGTCCCTTCTAGCTAAGGGACGTTGGGCGGCTGCCCAACATAGCGCCTCCGCATTCAGCTTGCGCCCCCTTCACGATCTTCGGCTTGACGTTGAAGGTCTTGAGCCACAGGCCGAAGTGGGGCCGGATGCAGAGAAATGCCTCGCACACGACGATAAACGCCGAGATGTTGAGGACGAAGTTGGCGCCAGATCGTGGAAATCCAGGCCGTAGTAAAACATGAGCCCCGGACGAATGGATGGAGCGGAAAGCCCAGTCCGCGGAGGAAGTGGGAAGGAAAACGACCTCTCGTGAGGTCTGGGGGAACGAGCTGCCCCACGCCGGGCAGCCGATCGCGATGTTTTCGAAAGGTATCCGCGTCGCGCAGCTTGGTGATATCCTCCTCCTGGCGGTGGAGGTCATCCACTTGCCTCCACCTTCGACATGTTCGGAGAAGGGTCGAGGCGGAATGCGCGAGCTTGAGCGTTGGAGCTTGGGTTCGGGGATGGATGAGCAAAGGAGGAAGAAGGCGAGGTGAGAAGGTAAAACCTTATCCCTTATATATAGGCGGACAAAACTATGTGTCCTCACCGCCTGGTAAAACTCGCCGTCTCCGGCGCCACCATCAATGGCGCGTTGGGTTACCCACGCACGTATTGATGAGAATCCCGAATAAGGGGAACACGATCCGCTCGACAGGGCGTGCCAAGGAAACCGCTTCGCTAAACGTGCCGAAGTGGTACGGTAATTCAAACAAAAAAGCTTGGCGCCGGTGTGATGTCATGCCGCATAATATGTCAGCAGATTGGATCGGTGTATATGTTTTATTCTCTCTGCGTTGGATTGTGGAAATTATTTTGCAGAGTCGGACACTATCCTGGTGTTCATTATCTTCTCCGAACTATTCAAGGGAGGAACCCGCCTTGCAATGCCGAACATTACGCACGCCGGACTTATCGTCATTGAAGACTGGTTCAGGGGCTACTGAGGGAGTCCTAGACTAGGGGGTGTCCGGATAGCCGGACTATCAATATCCGCCGGACTCCCTGCACTACGAAGATAGAAGATTGAAGACTCGGCTCGTGTCAGGAAGGTACTTTACTTGGCGTGGAAGGCAAGCTTGGCAATACGGATATGTAGATCTCCTACCATTGTAACCGACTCTGTAACCCTAGCCTCTCCGGTGTCTATATAAACCGGAGGGCTGTAGTCCGAGGACACAACATTACATCTCAACAATCATACCATAGGCTAGCTTCTAGGGTTTAGCCTCATTGATCTCGTGGTAGATCTACTCTTGTACTACCCATATCATCAATATTAATCAAGCAGGACGTAGGGTATTACCTCCATCGAGAGGGCCCAAACTTGGGTAAAAACATTGTGTCCCTCGTCTCCTGTTACCATCCGCCTAGACGCACAGTTCGGGACCCCCTACCCGAGATCCGCCGGTTTTGACACCGACACCACCCATGACCCCTTGCCGCCTCGTTCAGCTACAAAGAGCTCATTGTAAACGATGAGACTGCACACGAAGACTAGTGTCGGCTATGGTTATCTCATCCTTAAATCCCCAAATTTACATAGCTCTTTTTCTGTTCTGATCTGCTTGTTAAGACATATTAACTTAAGGATTTTTTTAGATCGTTTCATGTTGGATAATAGGAGAAATTTTCATGTGATCGATTCATGTTGGATAATAGGATGACATACTAATATAAACTAGTATATTGTGTTTTGCTAGATCTTCACTGGGATGTGGAGTTTCTGTATTCTCATGGATGCATGGTTGTGGTGTGATGCAGCTGCAGATGCACCCTTCCATGCTTCACATCCTTCAACATGATGTCTCTGCATATCTTACGACACTCTCCTCCTGTGTCGTTGTGCTGAACGTTAATTTACCTCTTAATGGGTCATAACCATTAGTATCCACTAGGGTTCGGTATTGCAAATACATGGAGATGGGGATGGTGATGATGATGGTTGATGTCAGAGTCTCCTTGAACGAGATGATGGCATGGTAGACCCCTTCTTGTCGATCCCCCCTCTAGATTCCTATAGGGTTTTTCATTCTGGATGAGTTTATGACCTCTTTGTTGCTCTCCCTCCCGTTCTGAGATCACGGGGCTATCTCACGGGGTTAAGATAGCTGACCAGGCAGTGGTGGTGGCGGATGGTACAAACGCATGTTGATGAGTGATATTTTTTCACTCATTCCACCATTGTTTAACCTGGATAATGAATGTAGGAAATTGTGATACCCTTTGTTAAATATGATTTCATAGGAAATGGACCAAAAGAAGGAAGAAAATCATCAAGTATATGGAAATACCAAGTATGGGAACCAAGCCAAGTCAATTGGGGACGCACCAAAGGGAACAAAGTGATCGACAACGTCTAGTACGACAGCTGCCGGTCGTATCAGCTACCATGCCCATGAGCACTGTGACGATCATCTGAACACAATTTGTATAATGGGTCAAACCTAATTCGTGAGGGGGGCATCAAGAAACGCTGCAGAAAGCCAGAACACCACCAGAAGCCATTCACAAGCCATAGCCGTCGCCATGAAGGTGTGATCTATTTCAGATTGTTGCTGCTTACATTGCCTTAACTAATTCGTGGATCCGCGCGAAGCCAATGTGCAATACATGGAGAGCGGAGGGAGGGCTCTCACTCTCACTTGAAGCTACTGTTACATACATTTTTCTTTGAAAAGGACTTCAACTACTATTTGAAGATACATACGCCAGCTCAAAAAAGAAGAAGATAAATGCCATGTACTCGCAAAAAATATCTTTGGTCGAATATGGTATCTTGTGCATTTGTAAAAGGGCAGGACAAAGCGCAAAGGGTCATTGTGAGAGAGGTGCCACTCTTATCCCTAGCTCTCTCACAGAAACTTTTTCTTCTACTACTTATGCTTTTTTGGGTTCAAATATTCGCGCCCATTACATCGCACAATAATAGAAAATATGTGAGGACAACTTGGATACTCTTCTTTGCTTAGATTAACCATGACGTACGGGAGCTTAAGGTCTGACTAAGTTACTTGTTTCAGTTGCAGGCTTTGCACTAGGAAAACAATATGCTAGTACGCGCAGTCCTTTGGAGGTTTGAATAGTTTTGATTGCTACGGCTGATTAATTAATTTTGTTAACCGGAGATCTGATTGTAGAATAAAAACTGGATTGTGCCATTTGTCACACTCGTGGGCACATCGCTCGAATATTTCATTAAAGTGTAACAAAAGATAATAACTGGAACCGCTCGTACAACATTTTTCGTGTAAAAAAGGGAATCATGATGACTGTATTAGTCTATAGATGATTAAGAAGAGTAGCAGCATTAATCAGAAGGCAGATTAACTTGTGTACTCCCGTCGAGAATACGTCTATCTTCACCATTGCACCGCGCCGTGGAGGTGGCCAGCGAACTCCCTTTCCCCTCCGACGCCGTTCTTCCCGCGATCGCCACCGAAGGCACCCTCGAAATCAATCCCCCTTGCACCCTCCCCGCCGCCGTACGCCCTCCGTCCATGCGCCGCACCCGGCGCCGCGTAGAACGTTGTCCCGGTCCCGGGGCTGAACCCCATGTTGACGCCCATCATGAGCCCGACGTGCGCGTCGTGGCCGCCCACGTCGCCGTCCTGGACGCCGCGGTCGCCAGCCCCGTGCGGGTACTGCGGCGCCAGCGCATCGCCGGCGGCAGAGAGGGAGGAATGCGCGTCGTCGTCGCCGTGCCGCGAGCCGCCGACCACGGCGGCCTTCTCGCCCTCCACCTCGCGGTAGCGGTTGAGGTAGGCCTTGAGCGGCGCGACGTATACCTCGAAGCCGAGCGTGGTCATGGCCCAGAGCAGGTCGTCGCCGTTGATGGTCTTGCGCTTCTCCCGCTGGCACTTGTCGGAGGCCTCGCCGGTGACGAAGCTGATGAACTCGGACACGCACTCCTGCACCGTCTCCTTGGCCTCCTTGGAGATCTTGGCGTTGGCCGGGAGGGAGCGCTTCATGATGCGGCTAACGTTGGCGATCGGGAGGAACCGGTCCTGCTCCTTGGCCGGCGAGTCGCCGCCGCCGTTGTCCGACGACGGACTGCCCACCGGGCTCAGCAGGTGGCTCTGCTGCTGCCCGTAGCTCTTCCTGCTCTTCATGTCCACGCTAGCTGCCCCTCTTTTGCACAAAAAAATGTCCTAGCTAGCAGCAGCAGCAGTAGTACTGGTACTAGGTGAGTGAGCGGATGAGTTGAGGAGGTATCGAGCGGGGCGATCCCCATTTAAAGATGGAGAGATGCGAGTGGGAGGACGGCATCGATGCGGACGGAAGCAATTCTGGCTTTAGCTTACAAGAAGAAAAGGTATGATTAGATGAGCTAGACTTTGTCTAAGGCATCGGGTACCTTATTTCCCTGCTCAAAAGTCCAGCTGCATTCCCTTTACATACTATGTTCTCTTTGATGGCTGTGTGCATCGCTCGACGCATAGTCCGGTGTAATCCTCCTTTTCAAAAAAAAAACACTACCTTCGCTTTGAGATTTGTGCAGCCATAACACAAAACCATATATCCTCATAGCTCCTTCCCCCTCCCCTTTGTCGAACCATAGTCGTAAACAGGCAGAAAATCAGGGGGAAAATCATGCAGCTACTGCTCTAAAATTCCGAAAAACATTCCATTACACAATTTACATGAGGTTGTGCAACCACCCATGTCACCTCAGGAAATGGTATCAATGAAGAGTTGAGATTCCTAGGCCAATGACAAGGCATAATACATTAGTACCGATGAGGGACAACCTTTTTTACCTAAAAAAGAGGGAATCATCCTTGTCGTGCTTTGGCTTCACATACAAAAGAAATCTAAACACTTAATTAAAGACAATATCTGAATAGGAATAATATAATGCTATATTTTATTCTGCCGGGATCAGCAGGTATCTACTAACCAATCTCCTTTACTATTACTGACGACTTGGTACCCGCAGTCGTTCATGTTGGGTTTAGTCTCACATCAGTTATGGGAGGAGGTAGAGCATGACCCAACGCCTCCAATACAAACATGGAAACATCAAAGAACCCAACGAGACCAGACTCATATGGTATGGACAACGCAACATTCTCGTCTTCATCCTCACCAAGCTCTGCATCCACCTCCTCTACCCCACCGCAATGCCCTCATTGTCTACCACCGCACCGAAAAAAGTGGTCCACTATTGCACCGCTTCTTTCCCAATTGCCCCTCCTGGATCAAGCCATCTTTTTTGTAGAGCAAGAAACTACTTGCCATGTATGTTAATTTATGCTTATTTAAATTGTCTTCTGTGTTATATTTTTTGTTTGCAGATAAAGTACCTACCGAGCATGCAAACTGTGGGAAATTGTGATCTTTAGTCAATGCCAATTGTGGTTTTCCATGCCATAATTTAAATTGGGTCCATCCATTGATTACAATTCTGAAGAACATTTGGGGTTCTTCTAGTACTATAAGATTGAAAAATTGCCCCTAAAGGGTTCCAAAACGTTATCTAACTAAACAAGCACATATAATGAGCTTGCATCTACCGTCACATAAATATGGTTACAATTCATGTTTGCTAAATGAAAATTAGAAAATTAACCTTGGTAGAGGTAAACGATGGACATCATCCAAATTTGAATTTGTTATGGTTCAAACTAAAATTTGTATTTTTCGTTTTTGAAGACTTGTATGAAATTTGGTCCAAGGCAGTTGGCCAGTCACTAGGCTAAAATTATGATGGAGATGATGTTAGCATGAGAGGGGTGCGCCAACAAGCTACGACTGTCGAGAGGTTCTCAAACTGCCATTGGAAAATATGTTGATTTTTTATTTTTTGTGAGATTATACGCTCTTTACCTTTTTTCTATGGATTTATTTCCTAATTGTATATTGCTCTTTTGCAAATATTATGCTTGGACTAATAGGAGCATCCATTATATAGCAATGATGTAACCAACATTTTTTTGTTCACGGCAACACACATGCATTTAGCTAGTTAATTTTCAGAAAAAGTTTCTAAACAATAGCAAGTATTTAAATGAAAGAAAAAGTGTTGGTCCTGCTCCTAAATTTCCAAGTAATATAGATTCAAATAAGCTATGGCTTCTTCCACTAATTTAGCTAGATGCCTCCAACTTTTTTTTGTCAACCCAAGGGTAGGAGTTCCCGCCTTGCATGATAAGACCATATAGTTGCCTTGCTAATTAGAAAAGCAGGATTTTTTTAAATAATAGGGCATTGTGCACCATCCGTTTACCAATAAATAGAACACATGCAATTCAAACTCAATACGCGCCAACGGAAGTGATAGACCATCAAACACATCCTTATTGTCATCACCCCTCGCGCATGCCAGACAATGGCTCTGACTCCACTACACATTCAGGGCCAAACCCCTAAGCAGGGAAACATGTCCAAGACGGCGTTGTGACAAGTTATCGACCGCATATGCATTGAAGCAACTCCAACTTTGACGAGAAGAAAAGCTGACAAGCTACATTGAGAAGCACACCCGCTTCCATCAAAGCCATGCAATATTTATTGTTCATCGTTGCCATACAAGATGCCCTTCCAACAATGGATATAGAGACACCTCCTTGATATCTACCCACTACCATTAACCGGTACCCCAATTGAGCCACTGAACACCCAATGACTGGTGCCCGGCTAATTAAGGGGGCACTAGATGCACTTACAATCTTCCCCTTTTTGGTGATTGATGACAAATTGGTTAAATTTTCAACGGGGATAAATAATGGAAGTGTAAGAATAGAGTATGAAGAATTTGATTACATGATATAGAGGAACTCCCCCTGAAGATGTGCATATTGATGAATTTGCTTTGGATTGCAAATGCACATGATAAGTTGAATTGTGGAGATCTCGCCTAGATCTTGGAATCCAATCATGCATGATCATAGGGTATGATGAAATTCAATGCATAACCAAAATTGGTGTCTGATGAAATACATCATGCATGCACATATATATTGCGTTGAGGATAAAGCTTGCAGATAAAGTGTTCAAAAGAGTCAGACCACCAACAGTTACAACTCATCATAGAACTCGCCAGGAAAAAAAGCAAGAGTTGTAACTTAAGCAAGAAACAGCCCGATATAATGATAGACCCGCTTGAAGACTAACTCCAAGGAGGAAACACGACATGGAAGCGTCATTAACGCCTGGCCCAGGCGAGCCTACATTTGATATTCGCCTCTGAGATCACAAAGGAGAGATAGATGCAACCCAAAGTAACGCCTTCGATGAGATGAATGGCGTCTACACCAATGCTGGCATTGCCTGTTTTGTCTTGCGCATACGTTTTCGTGTCCACATTTACTTGATGTTTAGTGCTCTATTCTAGAAATTTGTAACACCTAACCTTGGACTCCATTGGCTCCTTACCTTGAGATAGTATAAGAACATAGATGGTACATTTTGTTTTCTAAATGCGAGTTAACCTGATTTTAAGCATCCTTCAACGAAGGAGAATTAGTTACAAAGGAAACAACAAAGCACAATGGGTTGCCAGACTTGCTAAATTTAAGAGATCAACATCAAGAAGATCTTTGCATCAAAGCATTTTTAACCTCTGCGAAGACGAAGTAGAACGCCCTTTGTCACTCTTCCTCAACCCAGATGCCGCCAACCATTTCATAGAGCTAGCCTGGGATGCAGCACTTTGTGTCAGATCTGTCATCAAGGATACTAGATCTACCACCACATGCATGGAAGAGCTAGCCACAACGCCTTTGGTAACCCACCACCCCAGCCTCGTGTTGTGGCCCTACTGCCTAGTGGTGGAGCCACCTCCTAGCGAGTCACGGTGGCTTACCGGGCTCAATGGAGAAACCATAATGATAATTTAGTATCCATGGGATGATGATCTACAATTTGGTGTCATAAAGTTTTTCCTCGGCTCAATTAGTTGGTTGGCTCCGTCCTATAGGTGCCCCTTTGTAGGATTTATAGTATCCCTCAACCGTGCCAACTGTATGCCACCGGCAGAGATGAACCGGACGATACCAATGAAGCCCACCGCACCAGACATGAAGATGGAAGCCCCCACCATCGTCATCATCCACCACGAGCTTTGCCTCGCAGTTCTTACTTGTGGTAGGGAGGGGAGGTGGTAGGTGGTAGAGAAGGAGACAAGGAAAGTGAGAACTTTTAGCTGTCCGCGACACCCATAAATGATTCCAACTTAAAGCAAATTTTTTTCATGTGTGTTAGGAACAACTATAGCTCCGTCTTAATTTTTGGATTGTATATATATTTACATGTGTCATAACTTCCAATTAACCTCACTACCTTTTGAATTAACATCCAACCATCATATGACATACATAGTAAAGATCATAGTTGGTACAGTTAAACTTAAACGTTTTCTATAGTAATGTGCAAAGTTTAGCCCCTAAGATTTACATACAAACTTGGGAGTTAGCAAAGCTGCTATATTTTTATACACATGTCGTTGAGGCGCGATCTATATAAGATTGTTGTAGCTTACATAGCGGGAGAGGAATTGTGGTAGGGGAATGCAGATTATGGTCCGTCAGACTGCCTCGCGATTCGAAAATTGGGGTGGTCTACGCATGTGGTTTGACCCTTAATTATCTTAGATGAGGTCCATGCATGGCAACTTTTCACAGCTTTTGGAGCTCCACCCATCCAACCTTGCATGTTGTTACTATGCGGATGCCTTGCGACCAGGGCTTTGAAAGAATACCACTTTTGAACACATTTTGGGAAGTATCATAAGCTTCAACAAGTTTCAACTATTAAAACTTGATAAAACCAACGATGAATTCAACAAGTTTGAAATACTAAAACTTAAACCTTGCACTCTAAACCTTAAGCCCTAAGCCCTAAACCTTAAACCATAAAAAAAACCAAACATGGATCTTGGTAAAAGCTAGTGAAACTTGGTAAAACTTAATATTATGACTATCAAGTTTTAATAGTTGAAACTTGGTGAAGTATTTAAAAGTTATCAAAACATGTTCAAAAGTGGTATTCTTTCAAAGCCCTCATCGCAAGGAATACGAATATGCAAACGAAACACAAATTATATTTTTGGTTGAAAAGATATAATAGATTCAAATTTAAAGTCAAAAGGAAAAGCATGAGCAGTGGGATGGGTGGACCTGCAAAAATCTATCATGCATGGACCTCATGTGCAAAAATTAAGGACTAATCACATAAATGAGTTTACGAATCACGAAGCAATCGTGTGGCTACCAAGGAGCTTGCTCCCACACCTAGGTGCCCCAGCGAATTTCCGCACACATAGCGTTAAGTAATTCGTCGATTCATGAATCTAAGCCAATGTGCAATATATCAAGAGTGGATGGATGACTATCACTTGAAACTACTATTTGAAGATATACCCCTTGCATTTGTCTAGTGATTAGATTCCAAAAAAATATCTTTTATCGAATACGGTATCCTGTGAATTTGTAAAGGGCGGACAAAGTGCAAAGCGTTGTGTTGTGAGAGATGCACTCTTATCCCTAGCTCTCTGAAAAAGTTTTTCTTCTTCTTCTTTTTGGGTTGAAATATTCGCTCCATCACATCGCACAATAATAAAGAAGAATATGTGGCGACAAGTTGGATACCGGTGAGTGATTAGGTTAACCACATCGGGAGCTTAAGATCTGATTATGTTACTTGTTTCAGCAGCAGGCTTTGCATTAGCAAATTAATATCCCAGTACGCGCAGTCCTTTGGAGGTTTGAATGGTGAACGGCTGGTTAATAAGTTTTATTAACATGATATTTGATTGTAGACTGGATTGTGCCATTTGTCACACTCGTGGGCAGACACTGCCGTGACTGCTTGTTTTTAAGTGCTTAGACGCCTCTTCTGGGTTGTTGGAATTGAGGGCAATTATATCCTTTATTAATCTAAAAAGACCTGAGAGAGACCACGATATACTTGTTCGAACTTGGTTTCAACTTAACTCGTCTTTAGGTGGAAGACCTGTTCATGGTAGCCGGCTTGTACCCGAAGTATCTTACAAAAAGAAGTCATTTTCATTTGCAGAAATTAATAGTATGAATCAACAGCATGGCAGTCACCTGAAAACTGGTTATCCCTAATTTCTAAATGAGCCTGTGCTATCAGAGAACGATTAGCAGATTTGGAATTGAGGATAGCCGATGAACCAAACACAACCTTAATATCTTATCGCCCACACATCTCCTTCATCGTCTGAATCAACAGCATGGCAGCCACCTAAAAACTGGTTATCCATAATTGTTACAGGAGCTGGTACCAAACACAAACTTAATATCTTATCGCCCACACATCTCCTTCGTCGTCTGAATCCAGCCACCTAAAAATTGGTTAATACTACAGGAGCTGGTGCTTTTAGAGAACGATTGGCAGGCTTGGAATTGAGGATAGCCAATGAACCAAACACAACCTCTATTTGATTGTGACGTTTGAAGTGGGCGTTCGGCTTAAATTGATTTTCTTTATCAATTCAGTTAGTCAGAATCAACAACTGAAATTCACACAAAAATCAATTAACCGAAAATTTGCTTAACTGTAAATTTTGGTTCGGTTTTCGGTTTAAACCGGGCTACGCCGAACCAAGTTCAAAGGAAGAGAGAGAGGCCTGAAATTTTGACAGCAGGGGACAAGACAATCCCGAGATGGTATGTGCGCTAGGCGAAAATCGAAACTGTGGCTTCCACAGAACTTGTTCATGTCGTCGGTTGGGGCAGCTGAGCACGACTAACGGCGCCGACAGCTGCAAGAGCGCTTCTAGAGACGACACTAGGTTAGAGCATCTTTAACAGACCCGTATAAGTGGTTAAACCCTTATAATTTTTGTGTTTTATAGTTTTGGTCATGTCCAGAACAGAAACCGTAAATGTGGTCGAACCCGTAAAATTTCTAAGGGCCATTGAAAATGCACACCCGAAACCCTTACGTTTGGAGGTTGGAAGGCCGAATCGAGGGGGCCCCGTATACCGGTCAAACCTCGTCGGAGCAAACATGCCGTCGGGGAGTTTGCCGGAATCCAGAAAAGGCCGCTAGACGCCGCACACCGGAAAAGGCCGCTAGACGCCGCAATCGATCGTCGTCGGTTCGAACTGGACGAGCTCGACATCGTCGTGGCCTCCCATGATCTCAGCCTGGCCACCGAAATCTTCCCGACGCAGCAGGCAAAGGGGCATGGCTCAACCGGCGCGACTGGCAATAGAGCAAGGCGCGAACGGCGGAGGTGAAGGGACGCGGCAGCGTCTTGACGGGCGTGGCTAGTAGGGACGGGCGCGCCGAGGGATAAAGGTACGGGCACGGCCGAGGGCGGTGCACGGGCACGGGCGACGGGCGCGCCGACGGGTTAGCGCGCCGGTGGGAAAAGCTTGGCGGCCGGACCGAGGAAGGAGTTTTATCCCGTTTACGCTTTATTTTACAGCAACTGTTTGGCTATAGCTAAAACGAATCCTTGAAATGCATTTTTTTATCTGTATTTCAGTTTTACAGTTTACGATTTTGAAGGGTCTGCTAGAGATGCTCTTAAGACTGCCGATCAAGAATGGCTAGGTTGGGAAGAGAAAGGATAGGCCGCCTGCTGTCAAGACTTCATAACTCTACGTTGCAGTCCGCCCGTACTCTCAGTTGACCGCCCAGCGGTGTGTGCGATGGGCTTTGCGAGCTGGGACCGATGGCTCATGATAGTATGTTTTTTTTTGTCTAGGACATGTCTAGATTAGAGATAATTATATCACATTTAAGATGATGTCATGGTTTTTAAATCGGAAGCAACCAACAAATGAGTACTCTTTAGAGAATCCCACAAAGATCACTTGCCGCTCTCTCAGCCGCCATCACATGTCGCATTGTAGGCGCTCTCTTCTATTTTTATTTTTATTTTATTTTTCTGCTTCCATTTTTGGCTTTTTAAATGATTTTTTTTTAGTTTTTTAGACTTTCCGGTTTTTCACGGGTCTTTCTTAACTTTTGGACATAAAAGAATTCAAAAAATGCATGAAAAAGTTTCTTTTTTGCTTTCATGAGAGGTGCGAATTTGCTTTCGTAAGAGGCACGGGTTTGCTTTCTGCGAGACACACGACCATGCTTCTCGGAAACAAAAAAACATGTTTTTTCGCTATTTTTTTCTTCCGCAAGAGACACGGTCGTGCCTCTCGGAAACAAAAAAAAATGTATTTTATTTTTTTTTCCTTCTGCAAGAGCCACAGTCGTGTCTCTTTTAGAAAGAAAAGACGTGTTCCCGGTGCGGTTTTCCGTCTGTTTTTTTCGTGAAAAAAAGGTTCTTCAAACCTTTCAAAATGGGATGTAGTTTTGAAAATCTCGGCTCGAGAAATCCAATAGTGAAACAGTTCGAGATTTGGACCACTGTTTAATAGATAAAATGTTTTTAATAAACAAGGCTACGAAAAAAAAGAAAAGTCCCAGTTTACGACAAGTGACGCACTTGCAGTGCGTTACTTGTCGCAATCTCAGAAGGAGGGAATGACCTTTGCAAAAAATGTTTTTTAGTTAGTGACTTCGTTTTAAATTATATTTCACCTGCATTTGTTCTTGCTTGTTTTTCATTGTCGCTTGGGCCGGGCTTTTAGTCCGACTGAAAAAAGTTAACCAACAGTGGCCGCGTGACCAGTGCCAAAGCAAGCCAGCTGAGCTTGGGCTAAACTTGATTACCTTTATTTTGTGAAAACGGCTAAATTTGATTACTAGTACAACTTTGAATGACTTAAATCGAAATGACTAATTTAAGAGTACTCCTTTCAAAGATCACTTTCACCTTCCCAGGTTGCGATAATTGGCGCGCCACATGTACGCGTCGCAACCCGTGAGTTTTCCCTTTTCGTAGGTCCGTTTATATAAAACGTGCTTATCTCTTAAATCGTGCTTTCAAATCTCAAACCATTTTCACTGTTTGATTTCTCGCGTCGAGATCTTTAAAACTAGATCACATGTTGATAGATTTTGATGAACTTTTCTTCACGAAAAAAACGGACGAAAAAACAGTGCCTCTCACAAAAGGAAAAAACATGTTTTTTTCATTTCTCCGACGCACGACCGCACCTCTCATTAAAGCAAATCCATGACTCTCGCGAAAGGGAAAAAAGAAACATATTTTTTTCATTTCCGAGAGGTACGGCCGTGTCTCTCGCGAAAGCAAAACCGTGTCTTCCGAGGAAAGGAAAATAAAAGAAAACATGTTTTATTATGTTTCCGAGAGGCATGGCCGTGTCTTCCGCGGAAGCAAAACCGGGCCTCTTGCAGAACGGAAAAAAAACGTGTTTTTCCGTTTTCGAGAGGCACACACAAGGATTTTTTTTTTCTATTCTTTTTTGAAAGGCACGGCCGTGCCTCTCGCGGAAGCAAAACCGTGTCTCTCACGAAAGAAAAAAAAACATGTTTTTCACGGGAAATTTTTTAATTTTTTTTTAAAAAATTGTCCAAAGGCTAAGAAAGTCCAGCGGAAAACCGAAATGCCAAAAAAAAACATCTAAAAAGAAAAAATGCATGCGGAAAAATAAAAATAAAGAAAAATCCAAATGGAGCGCCCAAATCACGAGTAGCGGCGGCTGAGAGTGCGACTAGTGACGCGCTCTCATCCCATCCCAAGTGACTTTGGGAAGGCTCCCGAACAAGCGCTTCTCAATTAGTTGCACTCGACTTAAATGACGTTTCATGGTGCATGGACGCACCATGCACGCAGCACGCTCCTGCCTGTTGCGTACCTTTTAGTTTTTCTTTTGAAGTACCCTTCAGCTTGTCTCTAGGTCACCATCACTTTGGTCAGCTTGCCCTATTCACAAACCTCAAAATATTAATGAATTCGTTTTTTCCACAAAATTTGTTAAATATTTGAGAATTTGAAAAAGTGATATCAACTTTTAATAAATTATCAATTAAAAAATGTTCACGAATTCTAAGAATGGTCCTGAATTTGGAAAAAATGTTTGACCACTTAGAAAGTGTTCATGAATTAAAAAATATTCACATATACAAAAAATGTTCCTTAAATTTCAAAAAATGTTCATAAACTTATAAAAATGACAAAAAATTGAAACACTTGCATTAATGTTGCAGCTACTAGGACGAACTGTCCCTAGACTCCCCCATGTGTAACTATCGAACTTGCTTCATGCTTTGAGACATAAGAGTACTACTACTAACCAACAAGCAACGAACTGCAATGCGTCTCTCCCGTGTAAACTGGATATTTAATAATGTTCATAAAACTTTAAAAATGTATTCCAAACCAAAATAGGCCCCTGAGTTACTTATTGGGGGTGCAGTTGCAGCCGAGACAAAAAAGGTTCTTCCCCCAATTGCGTGTCAAAGGTGGACTTGCAACTAGGACAAAAATGAATTTCTTCTCAATTGTGTGTCAAAAAGGTGGCCCTAGTAGCATGTCAAGGGTGGAGTTGCAACGGGAACAAAAAAGGTTTCCCCCTCCGCAGTTACGTGTCAAGGTTGTGTTTGTAAACGCGAGAAAGATTGGTCGAGACCGGTTGCGTCTCAAAGGTAGACTTGCAACTAGGACAAAAAAATTGCATGTTATGGTGAAGTTACAAATAGGGCAAAAAAAGGGTTGAACCTAGTTGTGTGTCGAGACTCGAGATTGGACTTGTAACTGGGACAAATATTGGCCAGGCCAATGCATATTGAGCGCAAGTCAGAGCATGTCTCTTCCAAAGAGATTGACTTTTCAACATCAAACTTCAAAAAGAATTCGAAAAAGGCAATGAAAAATGACATAATATGTCTCTTCCATTTCTACAACGCATGCTAGATGAAAATGGTTGACAAGAGCGCGAGAAGGAATGGGCCAATTCTATGTCGCAAACTAGGAAGAACGCATTGAAATAGGCTGCGAGGGCGTTACAATAACGGGCTTAAAAAGGTGGAGCCAAATAGGCCAACAAAAGGATGCACGACAAACAAATAGTGACCAGCGAGATGGGGGGTCGAATGCTTGCATAAAAATTAATAAATTAAAAATGAATTGTGGCAAACTTAGTGGAGATATCGTCCTGTATAAAAGAGGTATTCGCAATTTTAGAAGGTGTTCAAAAACTTCAAAAATATTTCCAAAACTTACAAAAAAAGAGTCACATAATCTTATTCAAAAATTTGTAGAGAAAGGAAAAAATAAAATAGAAACAGACACACGAAAAGATAAAAAACCATATATAAACATAATAGAGAAAAGAAAGAACTAAAAATAATAAAACAGTTGGTAATAGTTTTCAGGAAGAAAACACATTAAACGTATAGAAAACACAAAAGTGCTTCAAAAAAGAAAAAGAAAAGAAAAATGACACCCACACCATAGTGTTCCCCTGCCATTTCCTCTTCTTGGGTAGACTCCTCCAATTCTCCACGAACCCATAGAACAAACAACAAAAAACAAATAAACGGACTACCCCGCTCGGCGATGATATAACAGGCCGAGAAAGAGTAAAAAGAAGAAAACTGGGCCGACAAAAGAAAGAAGAGAGGCGAAAGCACGCGGCAGAAACCAAACCAACTTCAGATCGAGATTTGCACGAGATTTACAACATCTAGATCCAATAGCCAAGAACTTAGATGTTACATTCTTAAATCTTCGGGCTTTTTTTAATATAAGTTGTGGCATGCGCATACATGCGCTCCCGTGAGGCGGCTCCCGCTGGCGTCTGATTTGCGTTGGACGCGCTCGATCTGCTGGGGCAACATGAACGTGGGAATCTTTTTATTTTTGACATTGATATGTGTAACACGTGTGGGCTGAAGGAGATCGGATCACACGCCCTTCTAGCCATCCATTGTGACACGTCGTTTTTTTTTGTTTTGTTAGCCATACATGCAAACAGGGACGAAAACAGATAATGTCTGCGGGAATCTTTTGGGTTTTTGAACTTTAATATGTTTTATCTTCTAAATGAAAAATCCAATTTAAAATTCATTTTCACCATTAAATTCGCCGCGACGAGGACTTCAAAACTAGATCCGATATCGACATGTTTCGACGATATTTTTTGGTGGTCAAAAGTTGCCATGTCTATTGCACATAAATTGCCATGGTGTTTACATTGAAGTTGTGATGATATGTTTCGACTACTTTTTCTTCTACGTTTAAACTAAATTTTGACATGTGATAGAAAAGAAATTAAGAAACTAAACTTGACATGGTGAATTACTAAAATTTGTCATAATCCTTGGAATAATTTTGCCATGGTTCATAATTAAAAAGAAATTTGTTGTCCAATACTTTGAAGATGCATGGTCAATGACTCAAATTTTCCATGAACCAGAAACTAAAATTGCCATGGTAAATTACTTAAAATTGCTATGATACATGCACAAAAATTTGCCATGGTTCACACAGAAAATAATTTATTTGCTCCAAATATTAGAATTGTCATGGTCAAAATACTAAAATTGCCATGATCTGTAAACTAAAATTAACATCATGAATTTCTAAAAATTGCCATGATCCATGAATTAACTTTGACATGATTAATTAATAAAATTTTCCATGGTCAATTAATAAAATTTGCCATGAAAAATAGTTAAAACACAATGGTAGTTTTAAATCAAGAAGAAAACATAGATGAAACATATCATGACAACTTTAGTGTAAGCACTATGGCAACTTCAGTGTAACATTATGGCAACTTTTGGCACAAAAAAAGTCATTGAAACATATCGTTATGGGATCAATTTTGAAGATCTCGTCGAGACGGATTTAATGCTAAAAACGGATTTGTAATCGAACTTTATTTAAGAGCCAAAAAACCAAAAAAATTCTGCTGATGCCATCTATTTGGTGTGGCAAAATGGATGATAATGGGGCGCTTGGACCATGTTGCTTCATTTATATGTGTGACACTTATCGTTTGGGTTTATTTTTTTGAAGGTAATGAACGTGGGAATCTCTGCTATCGTGCTGGAAGCTGAGCCAAGACATCACCGGCGATGGGGGAGAGATGAAGATGCGCGTGTGTTCGCGTTCTTCAGTCGGATCCCAGACTGCGGGCCACCGCTAATTCCTGCTTGTCCTCGAATAGGTAAATGTTAAAAACATAATTTTTGATGTGGAATGCTACTATTTTTCTTTGTAGCATTGACATTTGGACTTGAATGATTCAAATCAATAGTCTATAATTTGACATATAAACATGAATACTCAAGCATATCAACAAGCAACTATGTCTTTCAAAATATCAACACTGAAGAAAGTTACCCCTAGCTCATTGTGCTCAGTCGTTGATCCATTAATGAAACACACTCAAATATTAACTACATCCAATACACAAGTATGTAAATGTGTTCCCTAGTTGATACTTTATAAGAGAAGATTGAGAATCAATAAAAATAGAAATTGCATAAAACTAAATAGATAAGCCCTTTGCAGAGGAAAGCAGATATTTGTAGAGATGCCAGAGCTCATAGCTTAAACTGAGAGATAAAATTGTTTTGAGAGGTATGGTTTTCGTGTCAATGAAAATGACCAATAATTCCCAATATTTTCCATGCTAAATAAATGATAGGCGGTTCCCAAATAAAAAGTAAAGTTTATTTCATTTCCACCATTCTTACACCATCCATGAATAGACGTATCCACGGGTGCCTTCCATACCAACACTTTCAAAGAAATTTATTATTAACAACATATAAAAAAATCATTTCGGGACGGAGCATCCTTGAGGGAGTCCTGGACTAGGGGGTGTCCGGATAGCCGAACTATCATCATCGGCCGGACTCCAAGACTATGAAGATACAAGATTGAAGACTTCGTCCCGTGTCCAGATGGGACTTTCCTTGGCGTGGAAGGCAAGCTTGGCAATATGGATATGTAGCTCTCCTACCATTGTAACCGACTCTGTGTAACCCTAGCCCTCTCCGGTGTCTATATAAACCGGAGGGTTTTAGTCCATAGGACGAACAACAATCATACCATAGGCTAGCTTCTAGGGCTTAGCCTCCTTGATCTCGTGGTAGATCCACTCTTGTACTACCCATATCATCAATATCAATCAAGCAGAGTAGGGTTTTACCTCCATCGAGAGGGCCCAACCGGGTAAAATATCGTGTCCCTTGTCTCATGTAACCATTCGCCTAGACGCACAGTTCGGGACCCCCTACCCGAGATCCGCCGGTTTTAACACCGACATTGGTGCTTTCATTGAGAGTTCCTCGTGTCGCCACCGATAGGCTTGATGGCTCCTTCGATCATCATCAACAACGCAGTCTGTGGTGAGACTTTTCTCCCTGACAGATCTTCAGATTCGGCGGCTTTGCATCTGCGGGCAATTCGCTGGCCATCTAGAGCAGATCGAAGCTACGCCCCGCCATCAGTCGATTTGGAAGTCTAAACTTCACGGCCGACATCCGAGGAGACCTGATCTTCGATGGATTCGAGCCACACCGAGCGCCGCCAGACTATCTCGATGTGCATGATTTAGCTCTGTTGCGGACAAGACTCGAGGCCGCGACATGAGTCGCGCCCGACCCTTAATTCGAGCCGACCGCAGCAGACGAGGATGGGTGGCTAGACACCACCTTGGGGCTGCAACCTCTATGGCGATGGAGCCGAACATCGACCTTGTCCCTTGTGACGCCAGGACTCGAGGTGCCGGACTCTCGCCGATTCAACCTCCTGCGCCTCCAATCGAATCCGACACGCCGATCATGGAGTTCACCGCGGACATCTTTCAACACTCACCTTTTGGCGACATCCTGAATTCGCTAAAGTATCTCTCGCTATCGAGAGCCCCGCCGAATTGCGGTCGATGGTTGGGATGCGGACGACGAAGAAATTCAAAGCCCACCCACCACCCACTTTGTAGCCACTGCCGACGGTCTAACCGACATGTTAGACTACGATTCAAGACATCGACGGTATGGACGACGATGCCGGAGACGACCAAGAACCAGCGCCACGGGCACCGAAGACCACCTCGTCATACGACATATATATGGTGGACATCCCAAAGGATGGGAATGGCGAGGAAAAAGCGGAAGAAGACTCCTCCAAGAAACAGCCCAAGCGCTGGCGTTAGCGGCGCCGCTCTAAATCCCGCCACAAAGAAGAATGGAGATTCCGCACCGAGATAACAACACCCCGTAGAGTGTCAAGAGAACCCCTCCAAAGAAGATTCAAAGACAGAGGAGGGCGGAGAAGCCAGCCTCATGAGAGAGCGGCATTTAAGAGGTAGAGGATGATAATTACATGCCTCCCTTCGGAGACGAGGCAAGCCTCAACGACGACGAATTCGTCGTGCCCGAGGATCCCCTCGAACAAGAGCGTTTCAAACGCAGGCTAATGGCCACGGTGAATAGCCTAAAGAAAAAGCAGCAACAGCTTAGAGCTGATCAAGACCTGCTAGCCGACAGATGGAATGAAGTCCTTGCGGCCGAAGAGTATGAACTCGAACGCCCCTCCAAAAGCTACCCCAAACGCAAGTTGCTCCCCCGATTAGAGGAGGAGGCATATAAACCTGCATCACCAGAGCGCAATACGGCTGACCGACCACCTCGTGGCCGCGACAGAGAGGCCTTTAGGTCCTCCATTAGAACCGTACCCTGGCACCGCTCGAAAAGGACGAAGCCACGGGGGGATGCGCCGGACTTGCGAGACATATTGGAGGATAAGGCAAGACAATCAAGATCGATCTACGGATCGCGTGGGCGCCCCACGATGCGCGACGACGACCGTCGCGCCGGATACGGCAACTCCGGCCTGGCTGAACACAGTAGACAAAGCTCGTTGGAGCTACGTCGTGATATAGCCCAATATAGAGGCGCCGCACACCCACTATGCTTCACAGATGAAGTAATGGATCATCAAATCCCCGAAGGGTTTAAACCCGTGAACATTGAATCCTACGATGGCACAACAGACCCCGCGGTTTGGATCGAAGACTATCTCCTTCATATCCACATGGCCCGCGGTGACGATCTTCACGCCATCAAATATCTCCCACTCAAGCTTAAAGGACCAGCTCGGCATTGGCTTAACAGCTTGCCAGCAGAATCAATTGGATCTTGGGAAGACCTGGAAGCCGCATTCCTTGACAACTTCCAGGGCACATATGTGCAACCACCAGATGCCGATGACCTAAGCCACATAATTCAGCAGCCAGACGAATCGGCCAGACAGTTCTGGACATGGTTCTTAACAAAGAAAAATCAAATCATCGACTGTCTAGATGCAGAGGCCCTCGCAGCCTTCAAACATAACATCCGCGACGAGTGATTTGCCCGGCACCTAGGACAGGAAAAGCCGAAATCCATGGCAGCCCTCACATCACTTATGACCCGCTTCTGCTGGAGAGGACAGCTGGCTAGCCCGCAGAATAACCTCAAGAAAAAATTCGCAGTCCGGATACCAAGGACCGCAATGGCGGTCGCATCGCAACAAAAACAAACGCCGCGTTAACGGCGATAACACAGAGGATACGGCAATCAACGCCAGATTCAGAGGCTCTAAACCCGGTCAGCGGAAAAAGCCATTCAAAAGAACCACTCCGGGTCCGTCCAATTTGGACCGAATACTCGACCGCTCTTGCCAGATAAATGGCACCCCCGAAAAACCAGCTAATCACACCAACATGGATTGTTGGGTATTCAAGCAGGCAGGCAAGTTAATTGCCGAAAACAATGACAAGGGGCTGCATAGCGATGACGAGGAAGAGACCCGGCCGCCAACAATAGAGGATGTAGGGTTCCCCCACAAGTGCGGACGGTGAACATGATATACGCAACTCACATACCCAAGAGGGAGCGGAAGCGCACTGTGGACGATACGCGATGGAGCCAGCCGCCCCAAGTTCAACCCATGGTCCTCTGCCCGATCACTTTTGATCAAGGGACCACCCCACTAGTATCCGCCATGGTGGATTCGCCGCATTGGTTTTAGACCCAATCATCGGCGGATTTCACCTCACTAGAGTCTTGATGGACGGCGGCAGCACTCGAACTCGCTTTATCAGATACAAGGCGCAAGATGGGCATAGACCCTCAAGGATTAAACCCACAAAGACGACCTTCAAAGGCGCCATACCGTGTAGAGGCCAATTGTACAGCTTAGTTACACCGAAGTGGTCTTCGGATCCCGGATAACTTCCGGCGAGGAGTTAATCTTCGATATAGTCCCGCTCCGCAGCGGCTATCATGATCCGCCGGATGAACCGCGTCGAAAGTTCAATGCGTGCCGCACTACGATACCTCAAGCTCAAGATGCCAGCCCTCGAGGAGTCATTACGGTCAACGGAAACATTGAACGCTCCTCCGAACGGAGGAACACACAGCGCTCGCGCGTAATACTGAGCAGCCTCTTAAGGCAATTTCGAGTCCGCCGCGTTTAACCGGACACGCCAAACCCACCTGAGTAACTTACAACAAGACCACCCGCACGCATCGAGCACGCCAGAGTAATGCGGCCCCAACCCCAGCCCTCACAAAATTACAAGACTGGTCCTTCGTGTACATCATTACGCTCTGGAGATACCATGGGCATAGGGGGAGGGGCACGACCACAACAGGCCCAGAGTGCGGCTCAACCACACCAGGGGCTCCCAAGTGTGTCATCCTTTTCCTTTTTTTTCTCTCCTTATCCACAGGACTCCACTTACTAGAGGGCCTGTCCCGCAAGAGACCCGCCAACTCACGATGCAACAGCCTGTGGAAGGAGAAAGGCTACGATTTAACACTCGTGTGGTCTCCATTACGAGCATTAAATCTGTTTTATACACCATTCCGCAGCCTACCCTCGAGGGGGACATGTTTAATAGTCCCATCACTTGCTTACCGTGACTATTTGTATCATTCTCGCATTCATGGCAGTATTTCGAATAAACAATGCACCGTTTTTGCTTATAATTGCATTTCTTTCTTACATATATGTTCATTTATGACATGTTGCATCCGTACACTTGGTACGGCTAAATACACCAGGGCTTAAGTTCCCCACATTATGGTGTGATAAGTCCAACACTTTCACAAGTGCGGCACTCAACTTATAGCATTATATGCATCGGTTCAATCATGTCTTGGGTCAATAGTTGGGTTTGCCTGCCCCATGTTTTGGTACCTTACGCCCGCTGTATCGCTAAGGTAGCACGGGAGAACCACGCTATTGCGCCCGGCTGAGCTGGGCGAGCGCCAAAGGAGAAAGCTAAAACCGACCGCCATGATACGGCGAGAGCTGGTCGCTGTTCGAGAGGTTTTTCGAGTCCCTAAAGACTTATGCCGCTTAGAGCGAGGAACCGGCTTTGTCCGCCCAGCGTGATAGCGCCTCAACTCGGTCTTCCGAACACTAGGGGCTTCACCAAATTTAAAATTATAGAATTCTATGGCTAAGTGAGAGTGTTCAAGCATTATAAGTCCGGTTGCCTCGTTCGTTGTGTTGCGCCTCCCTAGATGGACCCAAACATGGGAACAAGAGCGCCAAGTTTATCCCAACACCCCAAAGACTAGTGGCATGGGGGCTGAAGCCGACGACTTGCCATCTCTCGATTTGATAAACGGCCGCACAAAAGGTAATATTTTAAATTAACAAGCGTTGCTTAGCGATATGAACAAAGTTTTCAGCAAGACAGATAACAAAATGCGAGTCTACTCAAATATTACATCTTTGAGCACTCACCCGCAATCATGCGGGCACCCTTCAGACACTCTTATAATACATTTCGGCGGCGATACTCCTTGCCCGCCGGTGGCGCGTCCGTCACAAGCTTCTCAGCATCCATCCTGCCCCAAAGGCACCTTTGCACGGCAAGGCCCGACGGCACCTTCAATGCAAAGCGGATTGCTTGACGACTTCAACCTGTGGACACGATCCACCAGCCGCCGACCAGCCAAGTAGCTCCTGTGCATGGCCTCCTTGGGCCACAAACCAACTATGAGGCCCTTCATGGCCTGTTCGCCACCTTAGGAGCTCGACCAGCTGCTTCACTGGTCTCTAAGGGGCACTGATGTCCGCCTCAAGATACCGAGACCGAAGACCTTCTCCATCGAGCTCCCTCCTCGCCCGGTAGAAAGCGGCAGATCGGACACACCGCGGGTAGATCTCGCGAACGCCTCTGGAGAGCTCAATTCGGGTAAGTAATAGGCAATTCACATTCACATGCTTGCTTTGCATGAAAAATGCCTTACCCGCCGCTATTTTCTTCAAACTCGATTTCGGAGGGCCTTAGGGCTTCGCCTTGGCGGCTTTGGCACTCTCAAGAGCCGACGAAGCTCGGACTCGAAGTTTGACCACGCTCCAAACTCGTGCTTTTCCACGAGAGCCCGAGCTCTTGCTGCACCGCCGCCCCCGTGCCTCGCTTCTCTCGCTCGGCTGCGTTCAGGGCCGCTTTATGCTCGTCACAGACACCGCCTCCTTCGTGGTCGCCACCTGCTTGTGGCCCTGTAGTACCCACATTATCCTTCTTATTTCTCTTGCAACCAAATCCTTTTTCAGAAGGTACAAACTTAATCCGTGTTACCCACCTTCCTTGTCCTCAAGCTGCTTCTTGGCATGGTCGAGCTCGCCTCGACCGCCGAGGCTCGCTTCAAAGCATCGACCTTCTAGTCAAGGCGGTAAAGGTCGCAGCGCAGCCCGCAATCCCATATTGACATATTTTTACAACTCATGCGATATCTTTTAGATCCTCAGTCCGCTTTTCTTTCCGAACACCGAACCGAGCATCGTGGGCTACCGTCTATGCGGTATTACATTACATATCTTAAAATTCTTACCTCAAAGCTCGTTAGAAGGCTGCTGCGCAGCTTCGGTCAGCCCGCTCTTGGCGAAGTGAACCTTTTCAATCACCGCACTCATGACAAAGGCGGTGTTCTTCTTCGATGGAAGCGCCTGAGCGCCACGGCAAGTTATCCGCGCCCCTGGTTGGACAGAGGCCGCCGGTGTCATAGTCTTGCCCTTCTACTTAAGGGGCTGCTGCCGGACTCCGAACCACCGAGGTTCCGGCGGAGTCTGGCATAAAGTCCGGAGGTTGCCTTGCGGCACCTCCGGGCCTCCTCCTCCGGGCGGGTCCTTCCTAGGATCCCACCTCGGCGCTGTCGGCCGCGAGGTGTGGAGGCGGTCGAAGAGAATCCATATCCGACGATTCAAGGACCCGCCGACGAAGCGGAAGATCGTCCTTGGCCGGACTACAGGTTGTATGCGGCATTAGAAAGACATCGTGTGGCAAAAGGAAAAATTATAAATTATCTAGGAGTCCGGATACTTACGATCTCGCCAGGGGCTTGGCCCTTGAGGGCCACTCCTTGTTGTCGTCGCCAATGTTGGCCGAGCAGTCCGGAGGAAGGGTCCTTCCTTCTGATTCTTCGCCTCCCTCGCTGGGGAGGCCTTCCTCTTCTTCTCTCCCCGCTAGGGAGAGGCCTCTTTCTTCTCCTCCTCGCCTTTGGGGAGGAGTCCGCTCGAGTCATCGGACGATGAGTCCGACATCACTCGACGCCGAACTCCTTCGGGTTCCCGTGGCCTTCTTCTTGGCCTTCTTCTCCGGCACCACGTAAAGTGTCGGGACCAGCAGCCCCGTCAAACGGGTGTCCGCTGGGTCTTCTGGAAGGGGAGCCGGACAGTTAACCTGTCCGGATGTCTTCTGCCAGGCCTGTTAAAGGTATCGGGAGTTTAGATCCCGCATAGAGTCAAACTATGAAAAAAATGAGTGTCCCATAAAGGATGGCATAGCTTACCTCGCCGGTCGGGCGTTGCATGCTGAATCCGCGATCTTCGGTCGCGGATGCGGGAGCTTCGGTGCCCTTGAACAGCACCCTCCAGGCAGCTTCGTACGTCATGTCGAAGAGCCCGCTCAAGGTCCGGTGCTGTGCCGGATCAAACTCCCACAAATTGAAGGCCCGCTGCTGGCAGGGGAGAATCCGGTGGACGAGCATGACCTGGATCACATTGACAAGCTTAAGCTTCTTGTTCACAGTGGTCTCGAAACAGGATCGAGTCCGTCAGCTCCTCCGAACTACCCCATAGCAAGCCCTTCTCTTTCCAGGAGGTGAGCTGCATGGGGATGCTAGATCTAAACTCGGGGGCCGCTGCCCATTTAGGGTCACGCGGCTCGGTGATGTAAAACCACCCCGATTGCCACCCTTTGATGGATTCCACGAAGGCACCCTCAAGCCAAGTAACGTTGGGCATTTTGCCCACCATGGCGCCTCCACACCCCGCTTGGATGCCCTTCACAACCTTCGGCTTGACATTGAAGGTCTTTAGCCACAAGTCGAAGTGGGGCTGGATGCAGAGGAAGGCCTCGCACACGACGATAAACACCGAGATGTTGAGGATGAAGTTTGGGGCCAGATCATGGAAGTCCAGGCCGTAGTAGTACATGAGCCCCCGGACAAAGGGGTGAAGTGGGAAGCCCAGTCCGCGGAGGAAGTGGGGAAGAAATACGACCCTCTCATGGGGCCTGAGGGTGGGGATGAGCTGCCCCTCATTGGGCAGCCGGTGCGCGATGTTGCTGGACAGATATCCGGCGCTGCGCAGCTTCTCGATGTGCCCCTCCGTAACGGAGGAGGCCATCCACTTGCCTCCCGCTCCGGACATGGCTGGAAAGGGTCGAGGTGAGATGTGCGGACTTGGGCGCTGGAGCTCGAAAAGCGGAGATGGATAAGCAAAGGAGGAAGAAGGCGTAGGTAAAGGAGGTGGATCCTTATCCCCTTATATATGGGCGGATGAAACTATGCGTCCCTATTAGCCTGGTAAAACTCGCTTATCTCCCAAGCACCGCAATCAATGGCGCGGTTGGGTTACCCACGTCCGTATTAATGGGAATCCCGGAATAAGGGGAACACGATCTCTGCTTCGACAAGACGTGCCAAGGAAACCGCTTCGCTAAACGCGCTAAGGTGGTATAATAAAAACGATTCAAGTAAAGTCTTGGTAGTGGTGTGACGTCACGCCACAAAGTACGTTAGCAGATTGAACTTGTGTAAATATTATTCTCTCTACGGTGGTACGTGGAATTTATTTTGCAGAGCCGGACACTATCCTGGCGTTCACAATCTTCTATGAATTATTCGGAAGAGGAACCCGCCTTGCAATGCCGAAGACAATATGCGCGCCAGACTCGTCGTCATTGAAGCCTGGTTCAGAGGCTACTGAGGGAGTCCTGGACTAGGGGGTGTCCGGATAGCCGAACTATCATCATCGGCCGGACTCCAAGACTATGAAGATACAAGATTGAAGACTTCGTCCCATGTCCGGATGGGACTTTCCTTGGCGTGGAAGGCAAGCTTGGCAATACGGATATGTAGATCTCCTACCATTGTAACCGACTCTGTGTAACCCTAGCCCTCTCCGGTGTCTATATAAACCGGAGGGTTTTAGTCCATAGGATGAACAACAATCATACCATAGGCTAGCTTTTAGGGCTTAGCCTCCTTGATCTCGTGGTAGATCCACTCTTGTACTACCCATATCATCAATATCAATCAAGCAGGAGTAGGGTTTTACCTCCATCGAGAGGGCCCGAACCTGGGTAAAAACATCGTGTCCCTTGTCTCCTATAATCATCCGCCTAGACGCACAGTTCGGGACCCCCTACCCGAGATCCGCCGGTTTTGACATCGACAATCCTTATTACTTAACATATTTTCATGCAATGGCAAGTGAATAATGAAGAAAATATGCCCTAGAGGCAATAATAAAGTTATTATTTATTTCCTTATTTCATGATAAATGCTTATTATTCATGCTAGAATTGTATTAACCGGAAACATAATACATGTGTGAATACATAGACAAACATAGTGTCACTAGTATGCCTCTACTTGACTAGCTCTGCTTATCGAGATGGTTATGTTTCCTAGCCATGGACAAAAGAGTTGTCATTTGATTAACGGATCACATCATTAGGAGAATGATGTGATTGACTTGACCCATTCCGTTAGCTTAGCACTTAATCGCTTAGTATGTTGCTATTGCTTTCTTCATGACTTATACATGTTCCTCGTAACTATGAGATTATGCAACTCCCTGCCACGGAGGAACACTTTGGGTACTACCAAACGTCACAACGAATCGGGTGATTATAAAGGAGTACTACAGGTGTCTCCGAAGGTACATGTTGAGTTGGCGATTTCGAGATTAGGTTTTGTCACTCCGATTGCTCGGAGAGGTATCTCGGCCCTCTCGGTAATGCACATCATTATAAGCCTTGCAAGCAATGTAACCAATGAGTTGGTTACGGATGATGCATTACGAACGAGTAAAGAGACTTGCGGTGACGAGATTGAACTAGGTATTGATACCGACGATCGAATCTCGGGCAAGTAACATACCGATGACAAAGGGAACAACATATGTTGTTATGCGGTTTGACCGATAAAGATCTTCAGAGAATATGTAGGAGCCAATATGGGCATCCAGGTCCCGCTATTGGTTATTGACCGAGAATAGTTCTAGGTCATGTCTACATAGTTCTCGAACCCGTAGGGTCCGCACGCTTAAGGTTTCGATGATGCTTATATTATGAGTTTATGAGTTTTGATGTACCGAAGGAGTTCGGAGTCCCGGATGAGATCGGGACATGACGAGGAGTCTCAAATGGTCGAGACGTAAAGATCGATATATTGACGACTATATTCGAGTTCGGAAAGGTTCCGAGTGATTCGGTATTTTTCGAGTACCGGAGAGTTACGGAATTCGCCGGGAGAAGTATTGGGCCTTATTGGCCTCGCGTGAAAGAGAGAGGGCTTCCTAGGGCAGGCGCGCCGCCGCCCCATGGCCTAGTCCGAATTGACTAGGGAGGGCCGCACCCTCCTTCCTTCCTTCTCTCTTCCCTTCCTTGTCTCCTACTTCTAATACATGGAAGGACTCCTAGTTGGACTAGAAAGAAGGAATCCTACTCCCTGGGAGTAGGATTCCCTGGCGCGCCTCCTCCTAGGGCCGGCCTCCTCCTCCTTGCTCCTTTTATATACGGGGCAAGGGGCACCCAAGACACACAAGTTGATCTACGGATCGTTCCTTAGCCGCAGCGGTGCCCCTTCCACCATATTCCACCTCGGTCATATCATCGCGGAGTTTAGGCGAAGCCCGCGCCGTAGAACATCATCATCGCCACCACACCGTGGTGCCGACGGAACTCATCTCCCGAGCCTTTGCTGGATCGAGGGCGGAGATCGCCATCGAGCTGAACGTGTGTGAACTCGGAGGCCCCGTGACGCTCGGTGCTCGGATCGGTCGGATCGTGAAGACGATGATCACATCAATCTGCGCAGTTAACGCTCACGACGGTCACGAGGGTACGTGGACAACACTCTCCTCTCTCGCTATATCATCACCATGATCTTGCGTGTGCGAGGAAATTTTTGAAATTACTACGCTCCCCAACAAAGGGTATCGAGCCAGGTTTTATGCGCTGATGTTATATGCACGAGTAGAACACAAGTGAGTTGTGGACGATATAAGTCATACTTCCTACCAAGATGTCATACTTTGGTTCAGCGGTATTGTTGGATGAAGCGCCCGGACCGACATTACGATACGCTTACGCGAGACTGGTTCTACCGACGTGCTTTACACACAGGTGGTCTGGCGGTGTCGCTTTCTCCAACTTTAGTTGAACTGAGTGGCTACGCCCGTCCTTGCGAAGGTTAAACGGAGTCTATTTGACAAACTATCGCTGTGGTTTTGATGCGAGGTGAGAACGGTTCTTGCTAAGCCCGTAGCAGCCATGTAAAATTTGCAACAACAAAGTAGAGGACGATAACTTGTTTTTGCAGGCATGTTGTGATGTGATATGGTCAAGACGTGATGTTATATTTTATTGTATGAGATGATCATGTTTTGTAACCGGTTATCGGCAATCGGCAGGAGCCATATGGTTGTCGCTTATTGTATGAAATACAAACGCCCTGTAATTGCTTTACTTTATCACTAAGCGGTAGCGATAGTCGTAGAAGCAATAGATGGCGTAACAACAACGACGCTACGATGGAGATCAAGGTGTCGCTCCGGTGATGATGGTGATCATGACGGTGCTTCGAAGATGGAGATCACAAGCACAAGATGATGATGGCCATATCATGTCACTTATATTGATTGTATGTGATGTTTATCCTTTATGCATCTTATCTTGCTTTGATTGACGGTAGCATTTTAAGATGATCTCTCACTAATTATCAAGAAGTGTTCTCCCTGAGTATGCACCGTTGCGAAAGTTCTTCGTGCTGAGACACCACGTGATGATCGGTGTGATAGGCTCTACGCTCAAATACAACGGGTGCAAAACAGTTGCACACGCGAATACTCAGTTATACTTGACGAGCCTAGCATATACAGATATGGCCTCGAACACGGAGACCGAAAGGTCGAGCGTGAATCATATAGTAGATATGATCAACATAGTGATGTTCATCATTGAAACTACTCCATCTCACGTGATGATCGGACATGGTTTAGTTGATTTGGATCACGTGATCACTTAGATGACTAGAGAGATGTCTATCTAAGTGGGAGTTCTTAAGTAATATGATTAATTGAACTTAAATTTATCATGAACTTAGTCCCCGTAGTATTTTGCAAATTATGTTGTAGATCAATAGCTTGCGTTGTTGCTTTCATATGTTTATTTTGATATGTTCCTAGAGAAAATTGTGTTGAAAGATGTTAGTAGCAATGATGCGGATTGGATCCGTGATCCGAGGTTTATCCTCATTGCTGCACGTAAGAATTATGTCCTTAATGCACCGCTAGGTGAAAGACCTATTGCAGGAGCAGATGCGCATATTATGAATGTTTGGCTAGCTCAATATGATGACTACTTGATAGTTTTGTGCACCATGCTTAACGGCTTAGAATCGACTTCAAAGATGTTTTGAACGTCATGGACCATATGAGATGTTCCAGAATTGAAGTTAATATTTCAAGCAAATACCGAGTTGAGAGATATGAAGTCTCCAACAAGTTCTATAGCTAAAAGATGGAGGAGAATCGCCAACTAGTGAGCATGTGCTCGATTGTTTGGGTACTTCAATCGCTTGAATCAAGTGGGAGTTAATCTTCCAGATAAGATAGTGATTGATAGAATTCTCTAGTCACCATCACTAAGTTACTAGAACTTCGTGATGAACTATAGTATGCAAGGGATGACGAAAATGATTCCCGAGCTCTTCGTGATGTTGAAATCGACGAAGGTAGAAATCAAGAAAGAGCATCAAGTGTTGATGATTGACGAGACCACTAGTTTCAAGAAAAGGGCAAAGGGAAAGAAAGGTAAACTTCAAGTAGAATGGCAAACAAGTTGTCACTCCCGTGAAGAAGACCAAAGCTAGACCAAAGCCTGAAACCGAAAGTGCTTACATCGCAAAGGAAATGGTCATCGAAGCGGAAATGCCCTCAATATTTGGTGGATAAGAAGGATGGCAAAGTGAACAAGGTATATTTGATATACGATTATTGATGTGAGCCTTACTAGTGTTTATAGTAGCCCCGAGTATTTGATACTTGTTCGGTTGCTAAGATTAGTAACTCGAAACAGGAGTTACATAATAAACAGAGACTAGTTGAAGGGGAAGTGACGATGAGTGTTGGAAGTAGTTCCAAGATTGATATGATCATCATCGCACACTCCCTATACTTTCGGGATTAGTGTTAAACCTAAATAAATGTTATTTGGCGCTTATGCTGAGCATGAATATGATTTGATCATGTTTATTGCAATACGGTTATTCATTTAAAGTCGAGAATAATTGTTGTTCTGCTTACATGAATAAAACCTTCAATGGTCATACACCCAATGAAAATAGTTTGTTGGATCTCGATCGTAGTGATACACATATTCATAATATTGAGGCCAAAAGATGCAAAGTTAATAATGATAGTGCAACTTATTTGTGGTAATCGCCGCTTGGGTCATATCGGTGTAAAGCGATGAAGAAACTCCATAAAGATGGATTTTGGAATCACTTGGTTATGAATCATTTGATGCTTGCGAACCGTGCCTTTTGGGCAAGATGACTAAAACTCCGTTCTTCGAACAATGGAACGAGCTACCGACTTATTGGAAATAATACATACCGATGTATGCGCACCAATGAGTATGAAGGCTCGTGGCAAGTATCATTATTTTCGACCTTCACAAGATGATTTGAGCAGATATGGGTATATCTACTTGATGAAACATAAGTCTGAAATAGTTGAAAGGTTCAAAGAATTTTAGAGTGAAGTGGAAAATCATCGTAACAAGAAAATAAAGTTTCTGCGATCTGATCGCGGAGAGGAATATTTGAGTTACGAGTTTGGTCTTCAATTAAAACAATGTGGAATAGTTTCACAGCTCATGCCACCTGGAACACCACAACGTTATGGTGTGTCCGAACGTCGTAACCGCACTTTATTGGATATGGTGCGATCTATGATGTCTCTTACTGATTTACCAATATTGTTTTAGGGTTATGCATTAGAGACAGCTGCATTCACATTAAAAGGGCACCATCTAAATCCGTTGTCGTTTCTTAAAGTTTGGGGCTGCGATGCTTATGTAAAAGTTTCATCCTGATAAGCTCGAACCCAAATCGGAGAAGTGCGTCTTCATAGAATACCCAAAGGAAATAGTTGGGTACACCTTCTATCACAGATCCGAAGGCAAGATATTCGTTGCTAAAAATGGATCCTTTCTAGAGAAGGAGTTTCTCTCGAAAGAAGTGAGTGGGAGGAAAGTAGAACTTGATGAGGTAATCTACTGTTCCTTTATTGGAAAGTAGTTCATCACGTAAATCAGTTCATGTGACAAATACACCAATTAGTGAGGAAGCTAATGATATTGATCATGAAACTTCAGATCAAGTTACTACAGAACCTCGTAGGTCTTCCAGAGTAAGATCCGCACCAGAGTGGTGTAGTAATCATGTTCTGGAAGTCATGTTACTAGACCATGATGAACCTACGAACTATGAGGAAGCGATGATGAGTCCAGATTCCGCGAAATGGCTCGAGGCCATAAAATCTGAGATATGATCCATGTATGAGAACAAAGTATGGACTTTGATTGACTTGCTCGATGATCAGCAAGCCATGTTAAATAAATGGATCTTCAAGAGGATGACGGACACTGATAGTAGTATTACTATCTACCAAGCTCAACTTGTTGCGAAAGGTTTTCAACAAGTTCAAGGTGTTGAATACAATGAGATTTTCTCACTCATATCGATGCTTAAGTCTGTCTGAATCATGTTAGCAATTGTCATATTTTATGAAATTTGGCAAATGGATGTCAAAACTGCATTCCTTAATGGATTTATTAAAGAAGAGTTGTATATGATGCAACCAGAAGGTTTTGTCAATCCTAAAGGTGCTAACAAAATGTGCAAGCTCCAGCGATCCATCTATGGACTGGTGCAAGCATCTCGAGTTGGAATATACGCTTTGATAAGTTGATCAAAGCATATAGTTTTATATGGACTTACGATGAAGCCCAGATTTACAATAAAGTGAGTGGGAGCACTACAACCTTTCCGATTAGTATATGTGAGTGACATATTGTTGATCGAAATGATGTAGAATTTTTCTCGCAAAGCATAAAGGAGTGTTTTAAAGGAGTTCTTTAAAAGAAAAGACCTCAAGAAAAGCTACTTACATATTGAGCATCAAGATCTATTGAGATAGATCAAGACGCTTGATAAGATTTTCAATGAGTACATACCTTGGCAAGATTTTGAAATAGTTCAAAATGGAACATCAAAGAAAGAGTTCTTGCCTGTGTTGCAAAGGTATGAAATTGAGTAAGACTCAAATCCCACCACAAAGCAGAAAATAGAAAGAGAATGAAAGTCATTCCCTATGCCTCACCATAGGTTCTATAAAGTATGCTATGCTATGTACTGACCTATTGTATACCTTGCTCTGAATTTGGCAAGGAGTACAATAGTGATCTAGGAGTAGATCATCGACATTGGTCAAGAATATCCTTAGTAAGGACTAAGGAGATGTTTCTCGATTATGGAGGTGATAAAAGAGTTTGTTGTAAAAATTACATCGGTGCAAACTTTTACACTAATCCAGATGACTCTAAGTCTCAACCTCGATACATATTGAAAGTGGGAGCAATTAGCTAGAGTAGCTCCGCAAGAGCATTGTGGACATAAAATATTTGCAAAATACATACATCTCTCGAATGTGACAGATCCGCTGACTAAGCTTCTCTCACGAGCAAAACATGATCACACCTTAGTACTCTTTGGGTGTTAATCACATAGCTATGTGAACTAGATTATTGACTCTAGTAAACCCTTTGGATGTTGGTCACATGATGATGTGAACTATGGGTGTTAATCATATACGATATGAATATTGGTGTTAAATCACATGGCGATGTGAACTAGATTATTGACTCTAGTGCAAGTGGGAGATCAAGAAAATATGCCCTAGAGGCAATAATAAAGTTATTATTTATTTCCTTATTTCATGATAAATGTTTATTATTCATGCTAGAATTGTATTAACCGGAAACATAATACATGTGTGAATACATAGACAAACATAGTGTCACTAGTATGCCTCTACTTGACTAGCTCGCTTATTAGAGATGGTTATGTTTCCTAGCCATGGACAAAAGAGTTGTCATTTGATTAACGGATCACATCATTAGGAGAATGATGTGATTGACTTGACCCATTCCGTTAGCTTAGCACTTGATCGCTTAGTATGTTGCTATTGCTTTCTTCATGACTTATACATGTTCCCGTAACTATGAGATTATGCAACTCCTGCTTACCGGAGGAACACTTTGGTACTACCAAACGCCACAACGAATCGGGTGATTATAAAGGAGTACTACAGTGTCTCCGAAGGTACATGTTGAGTTGGCGATTTCGAGATTAGGTTTTGTCACTCCGATTGCTCGGAGAGGTATCTCTGGCCCTCTCGGTAATGCACATCATTATAAGCCTTGCAAGCAATGTAACCAATGAGTTGGTTACGGATGATGCATTACGAACGAGTAAAGAGACTTGCCGGTGACGAGATTGAACTAGGTATTGATACCGACGATCGAATCTCGCAAGTAACATACCGATGACAAAGGAACAACATATGTTGTTATGCGGTTTGACCGATAAAGATCTTCAGAGAATATGTAGGAGCCAATATGGGCATCCAGGTCCCGCTATTGGTTATTGACCGAGAATAGTTCTAGGTCATGTCTACATAGTTCTCGAACCCGTAGGGTCCGCACGCTTAAGGTTTCGATTACGCTTATATTATGAGTTTATGAGTTTTGATGTACCGAAGGAGTTCGAGTCCCTGATGAGATCGGGACATGACGAGGAGTCTCTAAATGGTCGAGACGTAAAGATCGATATATTGACGACTATATTCGAGTTCGGAAAGGTTCCGAGTGATTCGGTATTTTTCGGAGTACCGAGAGTTACGGAATTCGCCGGGAGAAGTATTGGGCCTTATTGGGCCCTCAAGGAAGAGAGAGAGGGCTGCCTAGGGCAGGCCGCGCGCCGCCCCATGGCCTAGTCCGAATTGGACTAGGGGGAGGGGCCGCACCCCCTCCTTCCTTCCCTTCTCTCTTCCCCTTCCTTGTCTCCTACTGTCGGTGTACTAAGGTAGGGATACCTCGGTACCCCAACTTGTGCACGGGCGGTTGCAGCTTCCCGCGGCAGGGTTTACCACGTGCTCGCCGAAGACCTTCCTGCTCCATGTCAAACCATTCAAAGACGAAGTATACAAGACAGAAGATCGAGACCCCGCAAGCGGAGTTTGCCGGAAGGCCGCTCTGTGCTCAAGGTTACATCACTCACGCAAGGCCCTGGCAAGAGGAGCTCGCCAGGAAGACTAGAAGATTACATCATAGAAGACACGCCTCGGCGCTATATGAGTCCCGGCGAGGGCCCGGGGAGCGACAAGCTACAGAGTCCGGCAAGCTCCCGGGCCCGGCAAAGTCAAGCCCCCGGCAAGGTGCTTGCCGGGAGAATTGCGCTGTGTGCCCGCGCTCCAGCTCATCAGCCCACGCGCCGCCTGGGCCTTTCCAGGACGCTGTGGCGGATGGTCAGGCAGCCTGGGGACACGGTGGCACTTCACGTGGTGGATCCATCGCCGCGGGCGACGGAGACACAAGGGCGGAGCTTTTGGGTCGACGGCGACGGGCATTAAATGCCCTTGTCCCCATCGTCAAAGTAGGTAGCGACCATCGCTCATGCAATCGTAGCTCCAATCGCTCCCGCACTATTCCAACTACCATCTCTTTTACGTTTTTACCCTTTTTCTCCTACGTTGACACCTGTCGGTGACCCCTTGCGCTATAAAAGGAGGCCCATGCACAACGTGGAGGGAGTTCGGTTCGAAACCTTGACAACTCTCGCGCCGTGTAGCCGACATCAGATCTTCAAGCTCCCGAGCTCAATACAAACCAAGGCAGGAGTAGGGTTTACGCGTCCATCGCGTCTTAACTGGGTAAAACTGCCCGCTGCTCGCCACGATCTGCTTTCCGTGCTCCCTCCGCCTCGCATCGCATGCATAAGGGGCCCGTCCCATAGGTGTTCGTGGCGGCGTTTCTCGACATCTTTGGCGCGCCTGTAGGGGCGCCGAGGTTGTGCGGACCTGATCCGCGCTCACGCTGGCGCGCTTCTTCATCAACCTCTCCAGCCATCAGCAACTTCATCAACAATTGCGCCATGGCCCCAAGAAGAAGGCTTCGAGGTTGCAGCCTGCTCATGTTTCATCCGCCGCCACCGGAGCCAACGGTGGGCGGAGGAGACGCTGTTGAAGGGTGGTCGCCGGCGAGGACACTCGCGCGCCACCAGAATCAAGGACAAGACGGATGACCGCGCCGGTCTCCGTGGACACGCCCGCCCATCTCAGAGACGACAACCCAGCAGCGCCATACCACGGAGGTGGTATCCGCCGCCGGGCAAGGACACACCGAAGGCTCGCGGGATGCTCCGACCACCGTCCGGACACAAGCAAAGCGGCGGCGCCGGGCAGGACCTTGCCTTCTAACGCTGTTAGAGTCCGAGCATATCCCGCCTCGCACCGCCGCTTCGCTCCTCCACTCCGCAGAAGCGCCGCAAGGCGCGAATCGCGCTCGATTTCCTCCAGCCGCGACAAGGCCAAGACCGAGGGCTACCATCCAGAGCTCGACGCCGCCAACAACGACTTTCTTCGCAGCAGCCGGCGACCTCGCTGCCGCGCAAGCTGAGAAGACGGCGTCGACGGCGATAAGACCGCCGGGTGCAACCACCGTGCACTCCCCGCCGCAGAAAAGACGCCGCTTCGCCGAACAACACCGACGACGGTTTCCACGGCATCGCCGGATCCGCTGGGCTCGACGGATCAACGCCAGTCCTCGACGATCGGGCGATAAGAAGACGCCGACCACATCGAGCGCCGCCGAGAAGCTCGGGCGACAATCGACCAGAGAGCTGGAGCGCTGCCGATGCGCTGCGCCCCGTGAACCAGCGACTTGTCAGACGCTGCAAGCTGCCCTGCGTTCACCCGCGAAGCCGCGGGCGCGGCCCAAAGGCTCCAAAGATGAAGAATTTCAAGCCCGACGATCGAGAAATACGACGGCAAGAGCACCCTCGAATTCTCTCGGTTCTACACCATCGCGTGCAGGCTGCCGGGCGCGACGAGAAGATTTCGGCGAACCATTTCGCCGGCTTAAGCCGAACGCTCGTTTGGCTTATGCACTTGCCGAAGGCTCCATTTCTTCTTGGGCAGACCTTTGCCATCAGTTTGTTGGCGCCTTCACCGGGCGCCACAAACCCCACGGCCAGAGAGCGATTCCACATTTTGGCCCGTATGAAGGAGAATCTGCGCAAGTATATCCAACGCTTCACCGTGTGCAAGACAACATCCTCGATGTCCACCCCCGCCGGTTATCAGCGCGTTCCACCGAACGCGGCGAACCGCCGATGCGTGAAGAGATGGCGATGACCAAGATTCGATGTCACGAGCTCTATGCTCGGTTGATAAGGCAAGACGCTGAAGAGGGAGGAGACTCGGGAGGATGTCGGGCGCAGGAGGAAGCGACATGACGACGCCGCCCCGCAAAGAAGAGCCGCGCGGAACAACCAAGGAAGAACAAGAAAGATGTGCTTGCCGCCGAGAAGTCCGCAAGGAGGCTCCCGCCAAGCAAACACACAGCTGGCTGCTCCGCAAGGAGCTCGCCTCAGAAGCGGCAGCCGACAAGCGTGACGGCCCGGCAAGCAATATCGCAAAATCCACCGCACCAAGGGCCACGATCTCTCCAACTGCAAGCGCGTCGAGTATCTCGTCGAGCAGCAAAAAGCCGAGTACGAGAGGCGCGACAAGGAGAAGGCCCAAGGTGGCGGAGGAGAACCGAGCAAGAAGTGGCCGTTCAATGGCCGGGGAGGACGCCGCGGCAAGGCCAAGCAGCGGCAAGGTGATCGACCTCCCAGGGGCCGCGACAAGGATGAAGAAGATGACGACGAAGACATGGAGGATGAGGATAACAGCGAGCAGGAGTTCCAGAAGGCCACGGAGGTCCTGCGGCGCCGACGGTGGCGCTCAGACACCTCCCACCGCCAGCCTAAAGCAAGGTGCGTGAGGTGAATGCAGCAGAGCCGCCCGTGGAGTCGCCAAGCAGTCCTCAAATGGTCCAAGACGCCCATCATTTTTGATCTTGAGGATCACCCCGACCGCACCACCGCGGTCGGGTGCTTGTCGATGCTGGTCTCGCCCACCATCCGCAACCTCAAGGTCACCAAAATGTTGGTTGACGGCGGGCCGGGCTGAACTTGATCTCCTCGCTGTGATCAAGAAACTCCAAATTCCAGATGGCGAGCTCAAGAGACCGGTTCTTTCCAAGGAATCAACCCGGACGGAGCAAGCCCAAGGAAAGATCACTCGCCGGTGACCTTTGGCGGGAGCTCAATTTCAGGATCGAGCGATCACTTTCGACGCCGCCGATATTCCGCTGCCATACAATGGAATACTCGCCGCCCCGCCTCGCCAAGTTCATGGCATCTTCCCATTATGCTTACAACGTACTCAAGATGCCGGGCCAATAAGCGCCATCACCGCCCACGGCGACAAGAAGGATGCGCTTGTATGCGCCGACAAGATCTACCGATGCGGCAGCTGCGCCGATAAGAATACACTTGCCGCTGAAGCTCCCGGGGAAGAAGACAAAGACCAAGTCCGGCAAGTGCTCGGGGCCCACTCCGCAACCGCACCTCTTCGAGTGCTGCGCTGCCGCCGAGGACGCCCCGCCGAGCTCCACCGCAAGAATAAAAGGAATGGCTGCCCGCCGCAACCAAGAAGGTGTCCGCTAAAGAGGACGGCACGGTGGTACCTTCACCATCGCGCCACACTTGACAAAGAATAGGAAAGCGCTGCTGTTTTCCTCTGGGCGAATGTCGATGTGTTTGCATGGCAACCATCCGACATCCCCGTGTTCCTGTGAAGGTGATTGAGCACAAGCTTGCTGTTTGCCCTCATGCGCGGCCCATCAAGCAAAAAGTGAGGAAGCAAGCCGTGGAGCGCCAAGAATTCATCAACGAAGAAATCAAGAAGCTAGAGGCAGCAGGCCTAGTTAGAGGTGTGATCCATCCGACGTGGTTAGCAAACCCAGTAGTCATGCGCAAGGCCAACGGGAAATGGAGGCTGTGTATAGACTTCACCGATGTGAATAAAGCATGTCCCAAGGATCCATTCCCCTTGCCGCGCATTGACCAGATTGTTGACTCCATCGCCGGATGTGAGCTACTCGCTTGATGCATACTCAGGCTATCACCGATCTTTATGGCCAAAGAGGATGAAGAGAAGATCTGCATTTATCACCCATGTGGCACTTATTGCTTCATACGCATGCCATTTGGATCAAGAATGCAGGATCAACATTTGCAAGGGTAGTGTATATCGCTTTTGAGCCACGATCCACGTAAATGTAGAAGCTTACATGGATGATATCGTGGTGAAGAGCAAGAGCAAGGATACGCTGATTCAAGACTTGGAAGAGACATTTTAACCTGCGCAAAATACAGCTTAAGTTGAACCCCGAGAAGTGCGTCTTTGGAGTTCCTCCGCAAACTTCTCGGTTCTTTGTATCACAGAGGAGGATTGAAGCCAACCCCGACAAGATTAAAGCCATTGAGCGATCAAGCCCCGGCGAGTCAAGGATGTCAAGGCTTGCAGGTTGTGTGGCTGCCTCAGAGGTTCATTTCAAAGTTCAGAACGCGCTCTACCTTTCTTCAAAATCTTGAAGAAGGCAGGTCCCATGAAGTGGACTCCGAAGCGGAGGCAGCACGCAGGATTTGAAATGGTACCTATCCTCCACTCCAATACTTGTCGCACCTAGACCACAGGAGAAGTTGTTGCTGTACCTAGCGGCAACCAATCAGGTGGTTAGTGTTGCGCTAGTAGCGGAGAGGAGTCCGACGAGGAGGCTACACCACCGCAAGCGAGTCCAATGACAAGGTGGGGCTGTCCGACAAGCCCGCCCCGACAAGGACAACTCAAGCAGAACAGGTGAGGTGCGGAAGAAGATGGTGCAGCGCCCAGTGTATTTTGTAAGTTCCTCTCCGTGGGGCTAGATCAAGATACTCCGTGTGCAAAATTGCTTTTCGCCTCCTCATGGCCTCGAGAAAGCTGCGCCATTACTTCCGTGCACACGAGATAACAAAGGGTCACCGCTTTCACCAAGAGGATATTGCACAACCCGTATAAACAGCAGGATCGCTGAGTGGGCACTCGAGCTGTCGAGCTTGGACTCAAGTTTGAAAGTACTTCAACCATACAGAGCCGAGCTTTGGCAGAATTTATAGCAGAGTGGACCCCAACGCCCGATGAATAAGTTCAAGAAACAAGTACACCCGCATAAGAAGCGACAAGTGAATGGGTAATGTACTTTGATGGTGCCTTCGCTGCAAGGCGCCGGTGCCGGGCGTGGTACTCATCGCGCCCACCGGAGAGCACCTCAAGTATGTTATCCAGATGCACTTCCTAAGGGAGCAAGCGACAAACAACACCGCTGAATATGAAGGTTTGCTCGCCGCCTCGTGGATTGCGGCCAACTTGGGATCGTGAAGTTGATTGTGCGGGAGATTCTCAATTGGTGGTCCGCAAGTTAACAAGAGTTATCGAGCCCTTTGATGGAAGCTTATGTCGATGAAGTGAGGAAGCTTGAGGAGCGCTTTGAAGGTTTGCAGATGGAGCACGCCCCGAGAGCTCGTAATGAAATCGCAGATGGCCTTTCAAAGTGTGCTTCGATGAAGTTACTGTGGAACCGGGACCTTCTTGCTCAAGCTGACTCAACCATCCGCCACGCCATCAATTGGGCAGTCCAAGAAAAGAAAGTTGGTCTCCGCGACTACTTGCCGGGCTGGTCTCCCCGAGGCCGCCGCCAAGGTCCCCAAGATCAACGACCAAAACGCCGAGGAACAGTTTGTTCTCGCAGATCCTCGGATCTGCGGTTGAAGCAAGTGTTCCCGACAAGCCTCGCCGGTGAGCTTGCCGGGGACCTTCAGCCCGGCAGAGCAGAGGTTCTGCCGAGAAGCCGAGGTTCCCGCAGCGCCCTCATGTTTTAGTCCTGCCGCTGAGCCCCAAGCTCGCATGGGCGCAGCAGATCGTCTGCTTTTTGCAAACCGGAGAACTTCCCGACGCACCCGTAAGAAATAGAGAAGATAACCAGACACCAAGTATGTACCAGTTCGTGGATAACGAGTTGTATGTAAGAAGGCTCAATGGTGTCGATCAAGTGCATCTCCGTGGAAGATGGATGTAAGCTGCTGGCGTAAATACACGGAGGCATATGCGCCACCACATTGGCAAGAAGGGCGCTTGCCGAAAGCTTTCCGCAAGGGTTCTTTGGCAAGAAGCCTCCAAGATGCAATCGCACTAGTAACCAAGTGTGAAGCGCAAGGCCCATGCAAAGCAGATTCATCACCAGCTCAAGCTCTCCAAACAACCTTTGTATCGCCCTTCTCGTCCGGGGCTCGATATCTCGCCCTTCCCCTGTTGTCGGGGCTTTGAGTACTTGTACGAGTAATCGACAAGTTCACAAAGTGGCCGAAGTGGAGCCAGCGAGAAAGGTGACAAAGACAATCAGCGGTCAAGTTCTTCAGATCGATTGTGTGCCGCTTCGATCCCTAACAGATTATCACCGACAACGGTACACAATTCACTAGTCGCACCTTCATGCAAGACGCCCAAGACCTTGGCGCCAAGGTCTGTTTTCGCTTCGCTGCTCACCCGAGGAGCAACGGACAAGCGGAGAGGGCCACGCTGAAGTGCTGCGCGGACTCAAGACAAGAACTTTCGACAGCTGCGCGAAAAGCGGAAGAAATTGATAGAGGAGCTACCGCGCTCTTTGGTCAATCAAAACGACACCAAATCGAGCCACGGACAGACACCTTTTGCTCTAGTCTATGGAGCAGAGGCAGTTCTCCCCACGGAACTCAGATACGGATCTCCTCGAGTGCTCGCTATGATGAGCTCGAGCAAGAGCAATCGCGCAAGATGATGCATTGCTCCTTGAGGAGGGACGCCTGTGTTGTCAGACGAGCTGCTCGATACCAAGAAGCCTTGCGCCGCTACCATAGCCGCAAGGTCAAAGCCAGAGTCTCGAGGAAGGCGACCTTGTTCTTCGGGCGTGTTCAGTCCGCCAAGAATTCCAACAAGTTGACGCCGGTGGGAAGGCCCTTATCGGGTGAGACAAGTCACGAGGCCCGGCGCCGTCCGCCGAGACCAAGAAGGCTTACCGTGAGCAACTCCCGAACATAGAGCATCTTCGCAAGTTTCACCCATAAGGCGCGGTTGCCGTGATCCGCCCCCGCAACCACCTTTTGTACAAGCTTTGCCGCTGTTGCATGTAACCCTTTGTACAAAGCCGGGCGCAGACCCTGCATCAAGAAAGTTTCGTGTTTTGCGCTAGTTGCCTTTCCCATGCTTTTATTTGCTATTTGCATGTGTTATTTGGCATCTCTTGTGCGATACACATATCCGTAAGCAATAGCACGCCGAAGGCCATATACTTGTTTCCTCTTCTTTCCTTGCCTCTAAGCGAAGGAACGCTCGCGCACAAGTTTGCCGGGGAAGGAAATGGAGGATGAACCAAGTGCTGTTCAAGAAAGAGAAGCTTGCCGGAGAACGCATGATCACGTAAAGCTAAGTTATTAGAATTTGAGCAGTTCAAAATTTTAAATTTTAAGTTGCCTTCCTTGAACAACCACACTTTGTATGGAAAACTCAGGCGCTGGAGGAACCTACCGTGGATAGCCGCACCTTATCTTGTTTTCGAGCACGCCAACGATTTAGTGAGCTGCACAAGTGTCGCGCCTTGTTTCGCTTTTCGAGTCCGCCAGCAAGCTAAGTGCGCTGCGACTAGTCATGCAAGGTTGCTTGCCGGTAAGACCTTGGCCAGCGGGCTGCTTCGAAGTTCAAGACTCAGCGCCATGGCAAGGGCCCCTTGCCGCAAGTTCCCTAGAAGCGAGGGTTGAAGCATACAAAGTTGAGGATCGTAACAAGGAGATAACATCGCATCTATTGATCAAAATAAAGATAATATCTTACAAGGAATAACTTGTCGCGATGACTAATGAGTTCATAACACCCTATGCAGCAACAAAAGAGATAAAGATAAAGGAGGCCTAGTCACGCGGTCGCCTCCACCCCGGAGATCTTGTTCACTTTAGCAATGATGTGGGCAACCTGCTCCTTCAGAGCCTCCATGTTCGCGCCGGCCGCAAGCTGCGAAGAACGCTGGTGAGGTTTATGCCGGATTGCGGTATACAATCTTCACAAGACACGCCCATGGTTCCCTGCACAGCCGGCGAAGTTTCCTCGGCGAAGTTGCGCTGGGATCTTCTTCCGCAGATTTGCAAGGGCCGCGCGATCCCCTCAAGAAGAGGCTGAGCTTGGCGCCGGGGAGATTTGATCCGGGAGTAGATGAGATGCTCCAGCTTCAGCGCCAAAGAGCTCCTCGGTCAATGTCGGACGACAAGACACCAAGTCCTCGGTCCATAACTCAACGGTACGGCGGAAGTGCTCGGCTGCTTTGTTGGCGCTGTCCACTAAGGTTCGCTTCCTTGCGGAGCTCCTCCTTCAACTTGGTCTCCGATCCCGGCGGCGCAAGCGAGTCCTCAACAGCAGAAACTTTCAGCTCAAGATCCTCGATGGAGTCCTTGGCGGCCTTCAACTCGCCGCCCTTCTTGGAAAGACACACCTGAGTTCCGAGTTGGTGTGGGCGCCCTCTTCGCGCCCGTGTTGAGCGCGGGCGACCTTCTCCACGCCGCTTTCAAGAACTCCTCCAGCTGCGCGACCTTGGCGGCAAGCTCCTCCTTGGCGGTCTCCACGGCAGCCGCGCGCTTTCGCCTCCTTCAGTTCCCCGCCAAGGGCCTGCTCCCGAGCGGCAAGGTCTTCCTCGTGGGAGTCGAGGTTGACCTTCCGCTGGGCGAAGTTCTCCTTCTCGCCGACAGCTCCACCCCGGCGAGCCGCTGCTGCTCTTCGCCTCGCCTTCTCCAAAGAACCACTCTTGATACTCCCGGCGAAGTCGCTTGCGCCTCCGCCACCTCGCGGAGAGCAGCCTGGTTGGCGGCGCTGAGCTCCGCCAAGACGCTTCTCCATCTCCTTGGCGGCCTTGGCGACGAGGGCCTCCCGAAGCGAAGCTACCGCCTGCCCGTAAAAGGCCAGGAGCTGGTGAAGCAGCTTCTCCTCCTCGGGCCCGCTGCCCCGCCGGGCCCTCGACGATCTTCAAGCCCATGGAGGCGAGGACCTCCCCATCAAAGGCCTCGCCCGCTGGGAGTCATGACGAAGAGCCCCACGGCACTGGATGAAGACGCCGCTGGGGGCTTTCAAATAGTAGCCGGACTGCCTTCCGCGGAGGGGTCGGCGACCGCGCAGCACTTGATGCTCCCCGCCGCCCGGCCGGCGGTGCGGTCACTGCTCTCCTCCCCGCCGCTGCCCGCAGCCGGAGCGGTCTCTCGCGATGGCCCGGGCGGTTCCGCAGGTGTCTCGGCGACAGGGCGCGCGTCGCCGCCGTCAAGACGCCTCCTCCTCAACAATGACGACTTCCGCTCCATCCGCTCGGGGAGGAGGATCTAGAAGAAGAAGAAAAGCAAAAGAAGTTCAAGCAAATATCCAAAAGAGACAACGCCAAGAAGACAAAGTTGCAGAACCTACCTTGGCGGACGCCGCCGTCGTGGCAAGGGCTCCCTTGCCGGGAGCTCGCTTGGCGGAGTGGCCGCCGCCGCTGGTTGCTCGCCTTGACGGGTACTCGCCTTGGCGGAGTACCCGCCTTGGCGGAGCGCTCCCTTGCCGGGAGTTCGACCTTGGCGGGACGGCGGGCTCGGCTCCTCGGGCGACCTCCGGACGCCCCGCCGCTGTGGCTCCACCTCCGCACAAGTCAAGACAAAACATTAAGGCATTAGTACAAGACCAAAATCTTCAAACACGCCCGGCGAAGCGAAGTGCGTAACCCAGACTTACGCTGGGCTGCGCTGGGCTGCTCCTCTAACAGCGCTGGTCCGCAAGCTTGGCTCGCACGCCCCTCGATCGCCACAAGGGCGAAGTCGTCCGCGATTGACCACGGGCACCTTGGCCTTTTCGCTGGGCCAAGGTCCCAAATCAACGCAAGAAACAAGATTAGCATCAACAATGATCAAGGCGAATTTGAGAAGATGAAGATCTTGATACTTACTCCTGTTCTCCTCGTCGTTTTCGCCAAGGCGGAGAAGTCATACTCCACCTGGGCGCGCGGCGCGAGGAGCGGAGGCGAAGACTCGGCGCTTGGCGGTCCCCGGGCTGGGGCTGCAAGACCCAGCCTCGTGGCAGCCGGGCCCGAGAAGCGGGCGGAGCCGCCGCCCGCCCGAGAAGACTCTCGTCCGCTTGGCGCCGACCTGCGGGCGCCGCTGCGGGCTCGCGCGCTGGCCGCTTCCGCCGTGGCTGGTGCGCCTGTCGCCTCGGCGCAGCTTGGCTTCCCGGAAGCTTGCGCCGCCTCGGGCGAGCTGGTTGTTGCCGGGGCCTCGCGCCGCCTCCTGCCGCCGCCTTTGCGGAGGCGCTTGCTGGAGAACGCCTAGGGCTTGCCCGGGCGGGAGGTCTCCGACGACGAGGAGAGGTCGTCGGCGTAGAGCTCCGTGGACCCGCTGGTGTCCTCGGCGGCCTCGGCATCCTCCTCCTCCTCCTCCCCGGCTGACTCGCTGGGCCCAGCGCCTGCGCTGCGCCTCTTTCCTTCCGGGCGCCCGCTACCGCGGGCGCTCTGTTCCTCCGCAGCGCCACCTCTTGCTGCTGCCTCGCCGCGATTCCGGGATCCCGGAGTGCCTCAGAGAGGGGACCCGGCGCGCGCTGGCCGGGAGGAAGTTGCAGCAGTCTGCGGGATCTCCGCCTCCGCCGGCAGACGATCCGCAGCCTCCGCTTCATCGTGTATATCCAAAATCCTCGCCGCCGCAAGGCGGGCGCCTCTTCAGCCCGAGAAGCTATGTATGCAAGCTCTTGGTCGGTGGTGTCTCGCAGATGCTTTTTGATGTCATCCTTGTTCTTCGCCACCTCCACAAGGTTGTCGAAGAAGCCGAGGATGACCGATGGATCGGGCGGAATCCACGCGGCGTCCACGCCGTCGCGTAATCACACGCGGGCATCATGGCGCAAAGACGATCCCGAGCTGTGTGTTGCAGAGGGGCACCACTCCCGGGAGGTCTCGAACCACTCGATGGGCCGGATCATATTTAAAGAGTTCCTGACCATCCCTTCAGCTCCAGCAGCGTGAAGTTGAAGTTTAGCCCGGGCGCAGCCTCATTATATCCGCTATGCTGACATACCCAAGGCCGGCCTTTTCCTGCCTTGGAGAGGGGCGCGGCGGAGGAAGTCTGCACCTACTTCGCGATGCATAACTTTGCTACTCAAGACGAAGAATCCGGATGAGGGCGATGTTGAGCTTGATATCGTCCAATCCAGCTCGCTTCAGCCTCGCCACAAGACGATAGGCGTTGCGCGCGGCGCGGTGAAGGGCTGCGGCTCGCCTTCAACGATCCAGCACCAACAAGACGCCACTCCTCCCACTTGCCGCTGAGCCCCGCAAGCACGACTCTTGTTCGCATTTAAAACCCAAGAAATTCCTCCGAGAGGGGGCGCCGCCTCTCGCTCTAGGAGTGAAGAAGTGCCTAAACAGCGCCACGCTTGGGTGTATTCTTATGAAGTTTTCGCACATGTAGCGAAAACCGCCATTGTGAGGATGGCGCTGGGGTGAAGTCAAGAAGGTGGAAGCCGATGTGTGCATGATGTCGCAGAAGAAATTGGAAAAGGGGGACAAAGGCCGCAATGGAAGAAGGCTGCGAAGAAATAGTACCCGCCGGGTAGTTGTCCTTGGCGGCGGTCGGATGAGCTCGTCCGAGGATGCGCTTTGGTCTCCTTGGCCTGTAAACAGATAATATTTGTTCCAGAGTTCCGCAAGGCTGAGCCAGGGCGAGAAGACGACGTTCCGCTTCGCAGAAGAAGGCGAAGCCGCTACCGCTCAGATTCTCCTTCTTGGTCTTCTCCGCCTTTCCCTTCCGGTCTTTGGGGCCATGGCGGAGGCGGCGAGGGAAGGAGGACGAAGAGTTCGCGGCGCCGCAGACGCAAGAGACGGCGGAGGAGATGTGGAGGCGAGCGCAAAGGGGATCTCTCGAGGAGGAAGAGGATGCAATGAAAGCGAAAGGAGGGGAACCGCCTCGCTTCCTCTGCTTTTATGGGGAAGTGGGGGGCGCATTCTTCCCATTAAAGAACGTGGGCACGCCCCATCCCACGACGCCGCAATCAACGCTGCGCTGCTACGGGGATGTGGCAGATGCGGAGTGGATTCGGCGCGCCGAGGGCTGCGCATGTGCAGCCTGCAGATCGCTTTTGGGCCCGCCCAACAGCGCCGCACCGCAGTGTGGCCCAGCCCGGGCTCTGTCGGTGTATTTAAGGTAGGGATACCTCGGTACCCCAACTTGTGCACGGGCGGTTGCAGCTTCCCGCAGGGTTTACCACGTGCTTTCGCCAAGACCTTCCCGCCCATGTCAAACCATTCAAAGACGAAGTATACAAGACAGAAGATCGAGACCCGGCAAGCGGAGTTTGCCGGAAGGCCGCTCCTGTGCTCAAGGTTACATCACTCACGCAAGGCCCCGCAAGAGGAGCTCGCCAGAAGACTAGAAGATTACATCATAGAAGACACGCCCGGCGCTTATATGAGTCCCGGCGAGGGCCCGGGAGCGACAAGTTACAGAGTCCGCAAGCTCCGGGCCCGGCAAAGTCAAGCCCCGCAAGGTGCTTGCCGGAGAATTGCGCCAGGTGTTCCGCGCCAGCTCATCAGCCCACGCCGCCTCGGGCCTTCCAGGACGCTGCGGGCGGATGGCAGGCAGCCCGGGGACACGGTGGCACTTCACGGTGGTGGATCCATCGCCGCGGGCGACGGAGACACAAGGGCGGAGCTTTTGGGTCGACGGCGACGGGCATTAAATGCCCTTGTCCCCATCACAAAGTAGGTAGCGACCATCGCTCATGCAATCGTAGCTCCACCGTTCCCGCACTATTCCAACTACCATCTCTTTTACGCTTTTACCCTTTTTCTCCCACGCTGACACCGCTTGCGACCCCTTGCGCTATAAAAGGAGGCCCATGCATAACGTGGAGGGAGTTCGGTTCAAACTTGACAACTCTCGCCGGTGTAGCCGACATCAGAGATCTTCAAGCTCCCGAGCTCAATACAAACCAAGGCAGGAGTAGGGTTTACGCGCCCATCGCGTCCGAACCTGGGTAAAACTGCCCGCTGCTCGCCACGATCTGCTTTCCGTGCTCCCTCCGCCTCGCATCGCATGCATAAGGGGCCCGTCCCATAGGTGTTCGTGGCGGGCAGTTTCCCCCCCGACACCTACTCCTAATACATGGAAGGACTCCTAGTTGGACTAGTAAAGAAGGAATCCTACTCCCGGTGGGAGTAGGACTCCCCTTGGCGTGCCCTCCTCCTAGGGCCGGCCTCCTCCTCCCTTGCTCCTTTATATACGGGGGCAAGGGGGCACCCCAAAGACACACAAGTTGATCTACGGATCGTTCCTTAGCCGTGTGCGGTGCCCCCTTCCACCATATTCCACCTCGGTCATATCATCGCGGAGTTTAGGCGAAGCCCTGCGCCGGTAGAACATCATCATCGTCACCACACCGTGGTGCTGACGGAACTCATCTCCGGAGCCTTTGCTGGATCGGAGGGCCGGAGATCGTCATCGAGCTGAACGTGTTGAACTCGAGGCCCGTGACGCTCGGTGCTCGGATCGGTCGGATCGTGAAGACGATGATCTGCATCAACGCGTTGTGCAGTTAACGCTCGCCACGGTTCACGAGGGTACGTGGACTAACACTCTCCCTCTCGCTGCTATATCATCACCATGATCTTGCGTGTGCGTAGGAAATTTTTTGAAATTACTATGTTCCCCAACAAATAAACACTCACATGAGAATAAAATACCTAGCATGAAAAATATTGGCCACCCCCCCCCCCGCCGCCGCTTCATGAGCGGTACGGGCACACAAAATAAATTCATTTTGAAAATTAGAGTCGACACATACAAATTTACTTGGAACGGCATGGAAATATCGCATATAGGTATGTATGGTGGACTCATTTGGCACAACTTTTGGTTTAAGGAGTTGGATGCACAAGCAGTATTTCCGCTTAGTACAAGTGAAGGCTAGTAAATAGTGAAAGTGCAACTAATCCCCGGGTGGTTTTGGTAATTAATAACAACATATATATCATTGAACTAATAGCTACTTGAGAATCATTTCGAAAGTTCAAGGATATGGGTATGGAAAGGATCAAGAAGTGGACCCTCAAAATGCTAAGGCAAGCATTGGCAAAAGCTCAAGACTCCATTTTTGGTTTAGTGATCCAAGATCACATTGAGTCCATAGGAAAGCCAATACTATTAAAAGGGATGAGGTTATGATGATGATCCGTTGCTCAAGTGCTTAGTGATACATCTCCTAAACTTTCAGCAACTTTCACTGCCATATACACTCATAAGTAATCTCGGTCCCACTGATATTCCAAACTCAGTCACACCGAGATGAACCACCTCAGCCATATGCCAAACCCTAGCAAACTCGGATTTTTCGATTCTGAACTCGGTCTCACCGAAAAATGAGTTGCCAAGCTTCTATAACCTTCTGTCATCAAATCGGTGTCACCGAGATGATGAAGTCGGTCCCACCGAAATTGGCATGCTCTTGTCATTGCACGAATCGGACTCACCGAGATTGCATTTTCGGTCCCACCGAAAATCCCAACGTTCACATTATTTGAACTATCGGTCTCACCGAGTTGTCAACTTCGGTCCCACCGAGATTGGTCAAATGTGTGTAACGGTTGGATTTTGTGTGGAGGCTATTTATACCCCTTCACCCCCTCTTCATTCGTGGAGAGAGCCATCAGAAAGAACTACAACTCCTACCTTACATTTCTGAGAAGAGAACTACCTACCCTTGTGTCAAGATCAAGTTGCTCCACTCCCACCATATGAAGCTTGATCTCTAGCCTTCCCAAGTTGCTTTCCACTCAATCCTTTCTTCCACCACAGCCAAATCAGTGAGGAGAGTTGAGTGTTGGGGAGATTATCATTTGAAGCACAAGAGCAAGGAGTTCATCATCATCTACAACATCTATTACCTTTTGGAGGGTGGTGCCTCCTAGATTGGTTAGGTGTCGCTTGGGAGCCTCCGTCGAGATGTGGAGTTGAACCAAGAAGTTTGTAAGGGCAAGGAGATCGCCTACTTCGTGAAGATCTACCCCGAGTAAGGCTAGCCCTCCGTGGGCGTGAGGCCATGATGGCATAGACAAGGTTGCTTCTTCGTGGACCCTTCGTGGGTGGAGCCTCCGTGGACTCTCGCAGCCATTACCCTCCGTGGGTTGAAGTCTCCATCAACGTGGAAGTACGATAGCACCACCTATCGGAACCACGAGAAAAATCACCGCGTCTCCAAAATTGCGCTTGCTCTTCTCCACCTCTCTTTACTACATGTGCAATTTACTTTCCGCTGCCTATACTCTAGAATTGCATGTGTAGGGTGATACTTGACTTGATCATAATTGTGAATCTGCCAAAACTGTTCTTTATCAAAAGGCAGAATTTTTATATTGTCAAGTAGTCTAATCACCCCCTCTAGACATACTTTCGATCCTACAAGTGGTATCGAGCTTTGGTCTCCATTGTATTGGTTTCATTGCATTGACTCCATAAGCTTGGTTTCACAACCTAGGAGAGTATGGCGCCTAGTGAGGGTAATTTTCAGAGAGGTCCTTACTTTGATGGTACAAATTTTGCTAGTTGGAAGCATAAAATGAAAATGCATATTCTTGGTCATAATCCAGCCGATGGGGCATTATTTGTGTTGGTATGCAAGGTGAATTCTTCGAGGAAGGAAAAGTTCCGGATCGCTGGCTACAACGGAAGAATTGCGGATGTTGCAAAACAATGCTCAAGCTTGTGACATTCTCTTCAATGCCTTGTGTCCCGAGGAGTTCAACAAAATCAGCCGCCTTGAGAATGCAAAAGAGATTTGGGATACTTTGGTTGAAATGCACGAAGGTACCGAGTCCGTGAAGGAATCAAAGCTGGATATTCTTCAAGGTCAACTTGACAAGTTCAAGATGAAGGATGGTGAAGGAGTCGCTGAAATGTACTCTAGGCTTGCTCTCATCACAAATGAGATTGCCGGCTTAGGAAGCAAAGAAATGACCGACCGATTCATCATCAAGAAGATTCTCAGAGCTTTGGATGGAAAGTATGACACCGTGTGCACTTTGATCTAAATGATGCCAAACTACAAGAATCTCAAGCCAACCGAAGTCATTGGAAGAATTGTTGCTCATGAGATGACACTTAAGGATAAGGAAGAGCTTCACAACAAGTCAAGTGGTGCTTACAAAGCTACAAGTGATGCTCCCACAACCTCAAGTGACAAGTTAGTCTCCAATGAAGAGATAAGCCTAATGGTCAAGAACTTCAACAAATTCTACAAGAATAGAAGCAAAGAGAGAAGCTCAAAGTCTAGATCATATGATGAAAAGAGATCTTCAAGTCGTGATCGAAACTGCTACAATTGTGGAAGACCCGGACACTACTCAAATGAGTGTACGGCTCCCCACAAGAGAAGAGAAGAATCTCCAAGAAGAAGAAGCTCAAGAGATGAGTCACCTCGGAAAGAGAGAAGGAGCAGAGATGATCGTTATGAACGAAGGCCCTCTCGGAGAAGCAAGGATTTGGAGAGGAAAGACAAGTCATCAAGGAGCTACACAAGAAGAAAACATCAAGCTCATGTAGGTGAATGGGTCTCCGGCTCCGACTCCGACAATCAATCCGAAGGAAGCTATCACTCCAACTCCGACTACAGTCAAGATGAAGGTGTTGCCGGTCTTGCTCTCGTATCCTCCAACTCCAACTCCTACGACTTATTTGATTCACCAAATGAGGGAATTGGAAGATGCTTCATGGCTAAAGGCCCCAAGGTATCACACCCTGAATTCATTGACTTTGATAGTGATGAGGATGACTTGCTTGGTGAAGATGAGCTCTTACATGATAAATCCAATGAACCTAGTAATGATGAACATGCTAGTAATCTTTATAGTCGAGAAGAGTCGAATGGCAATGCTATGAAGGAGATTGAGCGTCTAACTAAAGAACTAAAAACTCTTAAGTTAGCTCATGAAACAACTCAAGAAGATCATAGAGAGCTCCTAAGATCTCATGAGAAGCTACGCTTCGAGAAGCTCACTCTAGAGCAAGAACATGAGTTTCTAAAAGCAATCAATGACGATCTTCGAAAGAAGAGTTCTTCATATCTTGCCAAACGACTTCTCTTGTCTAATTTCTTGCCACCCATTAAGACTAAGCATGACAAGCATAAGAAAAATTCTTCTCTAGTAGTAACAATAACCATGCTAAATCCAATGTTGTTGCTTCTAGTAGTTCTCTTGATTCCACTAACAATGTTTCAAGCCAAGTTACACTTGAGCAAGAAAATAGTTTATTGAAAGGGATCATAGAGAAAGGTGTCTACAAGAGCCTTGCGGGAAGCAAGAACTTTGAGGAAATTGTTCGCAAGCAAGGAAGGCACCGGAAGAATCAAGGAATTGGTTTTGAGCGAAAGTTCAACGCCGAAGGTGTTGAGTGGGAAGAAGGTCAATATCCTACTCCACAGTTTGTTCCTCAAAAGGAGAAGTATGATCCTACTTCTTCCAATGTGGAACAAGCTCAAGATGACCTTCCACCACAAGACCACAAGCTAAAAGGCAAGGACAAGCTTCAAGAGGAGATTGATGCATTCGTTGAAGCACCTCAAGCCATGGTCAAGTGGGTTCCCAAGGAAACGCCAAGTTCTACTTCGTCAAGCTCAACTATAACCCCAAGGATTCCCATCAAGATGATGTGGATCCCAAGAAGAAGAACTAGAAAGTTCTTGAGGGTGACTCGCCAACATACTTCACTCATATTCATTTTGGCAAAAACTTATGCAATCAACTTCCACATTGTGCACTAGTTCATGGAGTCACAAACCCTCTTGTTGGTAAGTCAAGGGACAAGGTAATCATTGCTTTCATGGACATCATCTATTGTGAACTTCAATCTATGTCCATGGATATCCTTGTTTGTTCCTTGTGGGACTGACCCATGTAGGTATTGAAAGTGCCCGAATCCAAAGGATAGCTCCCAACTCTTGATGATCTTCATCAACATTGAGCATCCACATCTTCAACATCTACATGAAGTCTTCTACGACAACCCAAGGTTAGTTTGACCCTTTAAAAGGGTTCTCACATCTAGGGGAGCTTTGCTCTAAAAATTGAGCTAAAGCATCTTCAAATGATGTGAACACATCAATGCTTTATGTAAAAGTGGTAACCCCACTTGTGCTTAAACGATGAGTATGACCTATGATCAAATGTTCTCATTTGGCTCCTAAGTCAATATACTCATATATAGATGACCTAGTCATCGACAAATTGTGTGTTAGTTGCTAGTTTTGATTGTGCATGTTTGACACATATTTCATTTGCTATCTTATTGTGTGAGCATGTTGGATGCATGATTTTATCCATTCGAGGACATCCATTTGTTGTTTTGGTTGTTTTGATTTTTCTGACCAAATGGATGGACAAGAATGCCTAAGTACCTCCCCTAGCTATCTATGCTTTCTTGTCTCAAAATTCTATTCATGCTTACATCACAAACTTTGAACAAGTCATTTTCGGACCCTCTGAGTGAGGAGCACTCGGAGCCACCGATCCGTCAAGGGCTAATCACCAAAACCTTCTAATTGATTTCGGTCAGACCAACTCACTCAAACTCGGTCGAACCGAAAGCATTTAGATTGATCTAGGTTTTCACCTCGGTGAAACCGAAGTTGTGATTTTCGGCGTGATCAAGTGCATAACGCTTAGCAAGTTATCCATCTCGGTGCCACCGAAGTTTTACAACTCGGTCCCACCGACAAACAAAGGGGTATATATACTCCGAGGGCCACGCGCTGATTTCTCCTTCAAACATTTCGCCCCACACACCTTGCCGCCGCCGCCTTGGTCTCCGGATCGTCATTGCCGCCGCCAGGCGCCTCGCCGCAGGTCTCCGCCGCCAACGGACATCTTCTCAGCGCCGTTGCCGCCGAGAAAAACTCCACCAAGTTAGGGTGAGTTTTGATCCCACTCGTGCTCCCATCTCCGATTCAATGCACGCTTGATTGCCTAGTATCTTGCCACGATTGAAATCTTCCCGTACACCGATTAGTTCGTTTGAACTAGATTCGAGTAAAAGTTTTAGGTTAGGTTTCCCGAACACATCTCGGTGAGACCGACTTTATAGTTTCGTATGACCGATTTGGCCTATGGCCATTTGATCGCACCTTTCGTCCAACCGAAGTTGTGCAAATCGGTGTGACCAAATGAAAATTTGTGAAACCCTAGTGTTTTCGGCAGATCGAAACCCACTTCGTCCAACCGAAAGTGGTGTGAAAGCTCTGTTTAACACTTCGGATTCACCGAATCTTAAACTCGGTCCGACCGAAATGTCTTCTCGTGAAAACCTAATACTAGAATTTGAACTCTTTTTTTTTGCAAAACTTCTGCATTTGTGATGACTCTTCTTTCTCGCCTACACCTTATCTATTCACAAAGTTGTCACCATGTCGATGCCGTGATAATGTAACAGGTCGAGACACCCATTGCGATATTCCAGAGGCAGCACTAGTCCCGATCCTAGCAGCTCATCCGATGATGGTGAGAGGAGTACACCAAGTGGTTTGCCTCCCGCAGCCACCGAGCCGTAAAGAAGAGGAACTCGATGAAGAGGACTCAGATTTTGTTGTTGAGGAAGAGGTAACCTCAAAGCCTAAGAGGAAGGTTGTTGCCAAAGAGCAACAAGGTCAACAAACTAAGAAGGGCACCAAAGAAAGTCAAGCGATCAACTGCTGCCAAGAAGCTGAATTTGGGAGAGGCAGCTGCAATCAAGGTGAAGAAAACCTCCAAGAGAAAGAGGACAGTGCATGATGATGCAGCAGCAGAAGATGAGGATGAGGAAGCACCCCAGCCTCCTCCTGAGAAGCCTAAGTTCATGGGTGATGCCATTAAGGCTGGAGCCACATCCAAGCCCAAGCAATCTGCTCCAGCTAAGGCAGCTCCAAAGAAAGCCGCCGCCAAGCCCAAGAAAACTGTCGAAACATTCCAAAGATCTCGAAAATGATGTGCCACCAGTGTGTCAGATGATGAAGGACCAGTTTTGCTGAAACTTCGTCCAAAACTGCCACTACATAATGATGCTCATCCTCAAGCCGAGGATATGAAGGCAAGGAAAGATAGAGGTCTCGGGCTATGGAGACAAGTGACCCATATGCCGTGAGGAGAAGAACTGCAGAGATCCCAGATTTCACACCGAGAGCAGCAGAACTTCTATGAGACCGTCTTGATGGACAAGAAGCCCATAGTCGCAGACACAAGATATGTTATTTGGAAGTACATTGACAAATGAAGAGCACAGAGATTTCTTTCCACATGTGCATGAAAGTTTCACAAAGATGTGGTGTTGCAGATTTTGTAGGTCGAAATTGACCAGCTTGGAACGATGAGATGATAATGCAATTCTATGCCACACTCACTTCTACCCCGATGGGAAGATTGTATGGATGGTGAAGGTCGAGATTTTCTTCTTCTGTTGAAGAATGGGCAGAAATTTGAATGCTCCAAAGGCAACGAGAAGATGATATTGATGTATATGGGATTCCAAAGAAGAATCATGAATCCATGAAGAACATGTACAAAGAGGTTCCAGCAAAGGATTTGGGAATCTGGAAGCTCGGCTCAGTCTACTATCTCCAGGCAGGCCTATCTACCACCAATACTATTGGTAGAAACAGCTAGGGTTCTACCAGGCCTAGGGCGTAGGTTGTAGGGGCAAGGAGGGCGAGGGCGTGGGGAGGAGCGGTTGCTTGGCGTGGCAGGCGCCGCCGCAGCTAGGGTTGAAGGCGGCGGCGGCGGCTAGGGTTTCCGGCTCCTCTGGGAGCCGGGCAATGTAAGATAATAATAATCTTTATTGCTTGCCTCAAATCGATGTCTTACATGAGTATTTATAACTTTAGCCTAAGATAACTTTCCTAAGATAATTTCCTAAGATAACTTGTGGACCAAGTCACTAATACTAATGCCTTATGGGCCTCTTCCTAGTATAGACCGCTTGGTCATAACATCTCTCCCCTTTCATGCAAACAGCTCGCCCTCGAGCTGAAAGTCTGGATAGTGTTGAAGGAAATCTTCACGCTGTTCCCATGTAGCCTCCTCCTCAGGAAGGCCCGCCCATTGAATCGAATGAACCGAGACACCACGACGGATCCGGGCCCGCAACACCTTCTCGGCTCTAGAAGAATGCGACCTTCGGCGGTGGGAGGAAGCGCCGAGGAGCAGCTGGTGGATCGCCCGAAAGGCTTGAGCAGCCCCACATGGAACACGCCGTGGATGCGTCGCGGGCTGGAAGTCAAGACGATAGGCCACCTTCCCGGCGCGCCCACGACAGGAAGGGCCCGCGCGAAGCGAGGGCCAAGCTTGCGCCGCTGCTGGTCCGAAGGATTGCGCAGAGAGCGGTGGAGAAGACGCAGCCACACCCGGCCGCCGACGCGTAACTCCGCCGCAATGATGATCGCCGAGTAGTGCTTGGCCGCTCGCTGGGCTTGAAGTAGGCGCCGATGCACTCCGCTAGTATCTCATCACGGTGCGGATAAGGTCACCTGCAGCCACCGTCCGAGCCGTCTCCGGGTCGACCGGAAGTATAGGCGGAGGAGGTCGACCATAGACCACCTCAAATGGCGTTGCACGCAGGGCGGAGTGATAAGAAGTGTTGTAGCAGTACTCCGCCCAAGAGAGCCAGTCCACCCATGCGCGAGGCCGATCACCTGTCACACAACGTAAATACATAGTAATGACCTTGTTAACCACCTCGGACTGACCGTCCGTCTGAGGATGGAACGCCGTACTGAGGCGGAGCTGGACACCCGCCATCCTGAAGAGGTCGCGCCAGACATGGCCTGTGAAGACTGGGTCCCGGTCACTGACGATCGAAGTCGGGAACCCATGGAGACGGACAATGTCGTCGAAGAAGGCCCGGGCCACGGACGCCGCCGTGTACGGATGGCCGAGTGCAATGAAGTGGGCGTACTTAGAGAATCGATCGACCACCGTGAGGATGACCGACTTGCCCCCAACCTTGGGAAGGCCCTCGATGAAGTCCATGGAAATATCCGCCCAAACCCGAGATGGCACCTCCAAGGGCTGAAGGAGTCCTGCCGGCCTCAGGGTCTCCGTCTTATTGCGCTGACAAGTCTGACAAGACCGAACCCAGTCACGGACCAGGGCACGATCGCCAGGGATGTAGAAGTCGGCGCAAAGACGATGGAGGGTTTTCTGCACACCCTCATGGCCGGCCGAGTGGGCGAGTTGTAACACCTGGTGACGGAGATCATCATGCGCGGAACAAAGACCCGCGCCCATGGAGGAACAGTCCGTCGAGAAGCGCCAAGGCTCCTCCAAGGTGCCACCGCTAGCTGCTTGTAGTAGGGCGGCATCATCTGCCGCCTCAGTGGCGCGTCGAATGTCGGCGAAGAGACGGAATGAAGGCCCGGAGCGGATGCACAGGATCGTCCCATCGGTCGAGTCGGCGGTCGGTGCGAGGTCGGAATCGCGACGGGACAGCGTTGCCGGCCACGCAGTGTTAAGACGTCTTGGCCGATACTCGACGAAGAAGTCGGCCAAGAGCTTGCTGATCCACCGTGCTGCGCGCACGGTTGACAAGCGCTGATCCAGCAAGAACTTCGATCGTAGTGGTCCGTATGCGAATGTGGAAGGTCCGTCCCCACAAGTATGGCCGCCAATGACGCACACCGGACGAGGCCAATGAGCTCCCCGCCGTAAGCAGCCAACTTAAGATGGCGCGGAGCGAAGGGTCGGTGAAGAAAGCTAGGGCCCATCGCTTGATGAAGTACGGCGCCAACCCGGCGCCTAAGGCGCCTGATCCACCACGAACGGGCGGTCGGTCGGGCATCTGGAGGACGGGTCTGCCGTGAGGGCCCCTTGAGGGCCTCGAACGCCGCTGTCGCCTCGTCGCCCCAAGCGAAGGCGTCGCGCGGCAACCGCGGAGAGCGCGCCGAATGAGTCCGAACTCCGGATAAATTTCCGTAGTAGCCGGCAAGTCCGAGGAACTCGCGAGCGCCGCGGCGAACGCGGCGTCGGCAGCGGAGACGGCCGCTACCTTATCGGCGCCCATAGCCACCCGTCTACCGAGATGACATGGCCGAGGTAGGCGACGGTATGCCGTCGAACGAGCACTTCGAGCGCTTAAGGTGGAGGTTGTGCGCCAAGCTCGTTGAAGATGATGGCAACGCTTTGGAGATGTTCGCCCGTGGCGTTGTAGATAAGAATGTCATCAAAGAAAACAAGCACAAACCGCCGTAAGTAGGGCCAAGGACGCCGCTCATTAGGGCTCGAACGTTGCCGGGCGTTGGCGAGACCGAAGGGCATCACCAAGAACTCGGCGGCTATGGTGGGTGCGAACGCCGTCTTGGCGATGTCGTCCGGATGCATGCGCACTGATGATAGCTCGACCGGAGATCGAGCTTGGTGAAGAAGCGTGCCCTATGTAGCTCATCCAAGAGCTCGCCGACCACCGTATAGGGAACTTGTCCTTGAGCGTGAGCGCGTTGAGGGCTTGGTAGTCGCGCAGAAGCGCCATGTGCCGTCGGACTTACGGACGAGAAGCACCGCGCCGAGAAGGGTGACGTGGAGATGCGGATGATGCTCGCGGCGAGCATCGGGCACACCGGGCGCCCAACTCATCCTTCGCAGCTGTGGGTAGCGATAGGGCCGCATCGCTATCGGAGTGGAGCCCGCACGAGGTGAATACGATGGTCGACACCCGGCAGGCGGAAGACCCCGCGGCTCGTCGAAGATGTCATTGTCGCCGCAGAAGAGGATCCAGAGGGGTGCTCGACCTCGAGGACGCGGGCGGCCAACTATAGGTGTGGCACGGCCGGTGCGGCGCCCCAAGGCCTTCCCATCGAATGCGGCGGCCCCGCCGCCGAATGTCATTGTGAGCGTCGAAATCCCACAGATGGGCCCGAGGGTCCGGAGAAAGTCCACCCCGAGAATGAAGTCAAGCAGCCCGGATCGATCCCGCATGTAATAGAAAATTTTTCGTCGCCGATGGAGATGGGAACGTCGCGGGCCAGCCCATGGCACCGGAGGTGATCGCCGCTTGCCACCGTGATCCTCAAGCGCCCCGCCCGCTGTTGGGAGTGCTAACCGACGATGGTCGACTCGGCAGAAGTTGTGTGTGGAGCCCGTATCCAGCAGGCCACCATCGCTCGCCATGGATCGCCACGGCAGCGAAGATGGTCTGCCGCCCGGATGCTCGCCAGGCGTGAAGGGAGACGACGACGCCGTCGCCGCGACTCCACCGCTGTGTCCTCGGTAGCCGCAGCGGTGGTAAGCGCCGCCGAGGCGTCCTCCTCGGTGTAGTCAACCGCCTCTAAGTAAAAGAGGCGGGGCGTATATGGGTCGGCGTGTAGGGCTCATCGCAGATTGAAGAAAAGACCGACGACGACGCCCCGCTGCTCGGCCGGTGACAGACGGCGAAAAGGCTGGGTGGCCGCGGGGGTGTGGTCGTCGAGCCGGGAGGGCCGACCGAGGCCGAGGAAGTCTGAGCGGGCCGACCGGGCTGACGGCCGCTTCGCCCAGTGGTTGCTCTGAGCTCGGGCTGCTGCTCAAAGGCCCGGCGTAGTACATCGCCGCTCGAGGTCGTGGGGGTCCGGAGCTCGACGCCGACGCTGAATATGATCCGCAACCCGCCCACAAAGAGCTTCAGCGCGCTGGTCGCGGAGACGCTGGCGATGGCATGCCAGGGCTCGAAGCGGTCGGCATAGTCTCGCACCGTAGATGTGAACGGCAAACGCCGAGGGCTGCCGATCCGCTTCCGCGGATAGGAGGCCCAAAGCGAGGGAGACAGAGCTCTCAAAACGCTCCCAAGGGGCATGCCGCTTCGCCCCGCCGAGAGCGTAATACCAGGTCTGAGCTGCACTCAAGATGATAGGACGCGAGCAAGTGCGATCCGGCGGCGCCCGCTGCCCTCGAAGAACTGCCGCACTTTGGTTGAGCGGTTGAGGGGTCCTCCGTGCCCTCGTATGTTGCGAAGTCCGGTTTGGCGGCGAGGGGTGTCGGGCCGCCGTGCGTTCGGGCGGCCGCATGTTCGGCGGCGCGATGCTGGCTCGGGAAGCGCTGGGGCGTAGTTCGCCGAGCTGGAGGGATGATCAAACCGCAGTGGAGGCCTCGATTGTTCCGGCGGCGTGGAGTAGGCCGGGCCCGAAGACGAGCCGGTCGCCAAGCGGGATCGTGACGGCGACGGTGGGAATCGCACTGTGCAGGGCCGACCCATAACCCCGGTGCCGGGCGGTTGTCTTTGTCGATGGCGGCGGCTCTCGGAGGGCGTCGCCCGACGCCGCGGCGTGGTTGCGGTGGTGGCGCCGGGAGGAGCTGCTGGGCGGGCTCCTCAACAGACGTAGAGGCCGCCAAGCCGCCACGGCCGACCGCAGCTGGTAGGGCGGCAGCAGAGGGCGGCCGAGACGCCCGCCGTAGGGCGCTGGAAGGCTGTGGCTGGCCACCGCAGCCGCGGCTGCCCGTAGGAGGTGGTGATGGCGTTGATTGGCGTAAGCTGGGCCCCGGCGAGAATAGGGTGATACCGGACCGCTGAACCAACTCCCCGAAGGGTGCCGATACTTCCTCGGGCGAGAGCAGCGGAGGCGGTTCGCCGTGGGAGCGGCGATACGTGGCGTTGTGGTGGTGGTGGTGACGCCGCGGTGCGGTGGCGGTGGTGTTGGTGCGGATGCGCCGCCACGTTAGCATCTGGCGCGGGGGTGGTGGTGCCGATGGCGCCTGGGGAGCGAGAGCTGGGCGGTGGCGGATGGTAGCGGCGGCGGTGATGGAGGCTGGGACATGATCGGCCTGGTAGAAACAGCTAGGGTTCTACCAGGCCTAGGGCGAGGTTGTAGGGGCAAGGAGGGCGAGGGCGTGGGGAGGAGCGGTTGCGCCCGGTGGCGCCGCCGCAGCTAGGGTTGAAGGCGGCGGCGGCGTTAGGGTTCGGCTCCTCCGGGAGCAGGCAATGAAGATAATAATAATCTTTATTGCTTGCCTCAAATCGATGTCTTACATGAGTATTTATAACTTTAGCCTAAGATAACTTTCCTAAGATAATTTCCTAAGATAACTTGTGGACCAAGTCCCTAATACTAATGCCTTATGGGCCTCTTCCTAGTATAGACCGCTCCGTCATAACATCTCTCCCGCTTACATAAACAGCTCGTCCTCGAGCTGAAAGTCTGGATAGTGTTGAAGGAAATCTTCACGCTGTTCCCATGTAGCCTCCTCCCGGAAGGCCCGCCCATTGAATGAGAATGAACCAGACACCACGACGGAGCTGGGCCCGCAACACCTTCTCAGCGCTCGAAGAATGCGACCTTGGCGGTGGGAGGAAGCGCCGAGGAGCAGCTGGTGGATCGCCTGTAAAGGCTTGAGCAGCCCCACATGGAACACGTCGTGGATGCGGGCGCGAGCTGGAAGTGAAGACGATAGGCCACCTTCCCGGCGCGCCCACGACAGGAAGGGCCCGCGAAGCGAGGGCCAAGCTTGCGCCGCTGCTGGTCGATGATCGCGTGAGAGCGATGGAGAAGACGCAGCCACACCTGGGCCGCCGACGGCGAACTCCGCCTCGCGATGATGATCGCCGTAGTAGTGCTTGGCCGTCTGCTGGGCTTGAAGTAGGCGCCGACGGACCTCCGCTAGTATCTCATCACGGGTGCGGATAAGGTCACCGCAGCCACCGTCCGAGCCGCCTCCGGTCGATCGAAGTATAGGCGGAGGAGGTCGACCATAGACCACCTCAAATGGCGCGCACGCAGGCGGAGTGGTAAGAAGTGTTGTAGCAAGATTCGCCCAAGAGAGCGATCCACCCATGCGCGAGGCCGATCACCGTCACACAACGTAAATACATAGTAATGACCTTGTTAACCACCTCGGACGACCGTCCGTCCGAGAATGGAACGCCAGATCGAGGCGGAGCCGACACCCGCCATCTCAAGAGGTCGCGCCGGACATGGCTGTGAAGATCGGGTCCGGTCATCGACGATCAAGTCGGGAACCCATGGAGACGGACAATGTCGCCGAAGAAGGCGAACCGCCACGGACGCTGCCGTGTACGGATGGCCGAGTGCAATGAAGTGGGCGACTTAGAGAATCGACGACCACCGTGAGGATGACCGACTTGCCCTCAACCTTGGGAAGGCCTCGATGAAGTCCATGGAAATATCCGCCCAAACCTGAGATGGCACCTCCAAGGGCTGAAGGAGTCCCGCCGCCTCGTGGTCTCCGCCTTATTGCGCCGACAAGTCTGACAAGACCGAACCCAGTCACGGACCAGGGCACGATCGCCAGGGATGTAGAAGTCGGCGCCAAGATGATGGAGGGTTTTCGCACACCCTCATGGCCGGCCGAGTGGGCGAAGCTGTAACACCGGTGACGGAGATCATCATGCGCCGGAACAAAGACCCGCGCCCATGGAGGAACAGTCCGTCGCCGAGAAGCACCAAGGCTCCTCAAGGTGCCAGCCGCTAGCTGCTGCTTGTAGTAGGGCGGCATCATCTGCCGCCTCGATGGCGCGTCGAATGTCGGCGAAGAGACGGAATGAAGGCCCGGAGCGGATGCAGTGACCGCCCCGTCGGTCGAGTCAGCCGGTCGGTGCGAGGTCGAATCGCGACGGACAGCGCGTTAGCCAAAGCAGTTAAGACGTCTGGCCGATACTCGACGGAGAAGTCGGTCAAGAGCTTGCTGGTCCACCGGTGCTGCGCACGGTTGACAAGCGCTGATCCAGCAAGAACTTGCATCGTAGTGGTCCGTGCGAATGTGGAAGGTCCGTCCCCACAAGTATGGCTGCCAATGACGCACAGCTGGACGAGGCCAATGAGCTCCCGCCGAAGCAGCCAACTTAAGATGGCGCGGAGCGAAGGGTCGGTGAAGAAAGCTAGGGCCCATCGCCTTGATGAAGTACGGCGCCAACCCGCGCCTAAGGCGTCCTGATCCACCACGAACGGGCGGTCAAGTCGGGCATCCGAGGACGGGTCTGTCGTGAGGGCCCCTTGAGGGCCTCGAACACCGCTGTCGCCTCGCCGTCCCAAGCGAAAGCGTCGCGCGGCAACCGCGGAGAGGCGCGCGATGAGTCCGAACTCCGGATAAATTTCCGGTAGTAGCCGGCAAGTCGAGGAACCCGCGAGCTCGCGGCGAATGCGGCGTCGGCCAGGCGGAGACGGCCGCCACCTTATCGGCGTCCATAGCCACCCCGTTACCTGAGATGACATGGCCGAGGTAGGCGACGATAGGCGTCTCGAACGAGCACTTCGAGCGCTTAAGGTGGAGGTTGTGCGCTCGAAGCTCGTTGAAGATGATGGCGACGTGCTGGAGATGTTCGGCCCAGGTGGCGTTGTAGATAAGAATGTCATCAAAGAAAACAAGCACAAACCGCCGTAAGTAGGGCGAAGGACGCCGCTCATTAGGGCTCGAACGTTGCCGGGCGTTGGCGAGACCGAAGGGCATCACCAAGAACTCGGCGGCTATGGTGGGTGCGAACGCCGTCTTGGCGATGTCGTCCGGATGCATGCGCTTTCGATGATAGCCCGACCGAGATCGAGCTTGGTGAAGAAGCGTGCCCCATGTAGCTCATCCAAGAGCTCGCCGACCACCGGTATAGGGAACTTGTCCTGAGCGTGAGCGCGTTGAGGGCGCGGTAGTCGCGCTGAAGCGCCATGTGCCGTCGGACTTACGGACGAGAAGCACCGCGCCGAGAAGGGTGACGTGGAGATGCGGATGATGCTGCGGCGAGCATCAGGCACACCTGGCGCCCAACTCATCCTTCGCAGCTGTGGGTAGCGATAGGGCCGCATCGCTACGGAGTGGAGCCCGCACGAGGTGAATACGATGGTCGACACCCGGCGGCGGAAGACCCCGCGGCTCGCCAAAGATGTCGCTCGCTGCTGCGAAGAGGATCCGATGGGGGTGCTCGACCGGAGGACGCGCGCCAAGCGTAGGTGTGGCACGGCGGCGCGGCGCCCCAAGGCCTTCCCATCAATGCGGCGGCCCCGCCGCCGAATGTCATTGTGAGCGCTCGCCAGACCCCAACTCAATGCCACATCGATCTAGCATGTAACACTCATATCACTTTGCGGCCTCACGCACGGTATTCCCACGGTGTCGCCTTACCTTTGCGGGACCGTTTGCGCCTTTTGGCACACGATATGATAGTGTCGCTAGCATCCATATGATAAGGAGCCCGGCTGACATGGCTAGTCGTAAACCCAAAGTGGCACAAACTTATCGACAGCATCCATGACCCAAAGATCGAACGTGTCGGTCATCAGCGAGTAAGTTCCGGCTGTAGCACTGGGCTAGCAGACTCGGTGAACCGGCTGTAGCGGCTAGCAGGACTCCGGTACTCACGCGTGACATTTTCGAAGGGACGAACCTGAGAACGAAGAAGGACACATGCCGCCAGCCTAAGTGTTAGGAGCGGTAGCAAGCTACCATGGCTCGGTGGAGACACTAGGAGACATTTCCCGGTAAGAGGGGCTACTAAGGATAAACAACTAGATAGTCAGATCCCACACATACCAAGCATTTCAGGGGTGTCCCACACAGATTCTTGGAGAAGGAGTGATTTATAAGAAAACCAACTTGATCACGAACTCAATATAGCGGTCAGGTGACAACCTGGTAATACTTCCGAGAATATATATGGAAAATCACGAACCACCGGTATGTTACTAAGCTCGAGAACAATCTTGCTTTTCAGGGCAAGACGATATGATCAAATAAGCAAGGGACTGAATAATCCTAACTCATTGATCGAGGAGTGCACCAGAATAAGGACTAGGTAGCACGATCAATCCTAGGATAATGATTCAATATTCAGCACGCTAAGAATGAAGTTGTTGTCCGTTTGACTACCAAGCAACGGAGTTGCCAGCAGTATTGATTTCACACACCACGATTCACTTGTCGGCATTCCGGTACAATATCACGGAAACCGAGGAATGAACAATGATGGCAAGGAGTATCACTATACCAAGAGTTCATAGGATGGTGTGCAATTCCTATAATAATCCCGATATAAAAGATGGTAATACTCCAAGGTAGAACAGGACAAAAGTTGGATTGGCATTTTAATTTGCGGAGCACAACTATTTTGACCCAATCCTGGATATGGATGAGATACTGGAGTTTGTTTCTCCTAGTCATCCTGAATAGAATGGCTTGACGGACCACAGGAATAATAAGCATTGATAACACGAATGAACAATTACTCCTGACTATCAATTGATAGATGAAGGTCAGAATACATCTAAAGAGGGACAACTTCAAAGAACATATGATTTTCTGAGTTGTGGATGCATGGACTAGCATGTCGAACGAGTTCAACATATTTCTTCCGGATAACCCGTGCAGAAAGGTGGAACTGGCAGAATCACAATTATGAATGGAGAACCCATCGAGAGCACTCCGGCTGTGATCTTTTGATCCAACAAACATCTGCTGTAAGTGATTCATAGTATTTGGAAGAAGGAAATACCACGAACCTCGAGGACTAATGCAAAGGTTACTAGTATCCTAAAGGAACGAGCAAATACTAACAACATGAGGTAGGGTGAATCTCGGGTTCAAAACCCAGAAGTAGAATACCTACTACTAAATGGCATCATGGGATGCTTTCGAGAATAAAGGCCAGAATCATCACACTGGGACGCAAATCATGGCTAGATTACTAGATGATACTCTAAACACCTAGGGTCATAATAATAGCTCCAACATATATACCGAGGCAACAAGTACCTCAACTCACCGATTAGTGTGATTAACCTGGCCCAAGGAACATCGGAACGGTAAGAAGGGATTTGCAAATGCATCAGACTGTTTAGAAACCTGGGATGACTCGGACAGCATAACGGCTGTAAATGCTCAAAAAGATTTGAGACATGCTACAAAAATGGTGGCATAGCCACTCGATCATCACAATATCAAGGTTTCGAGATAAAAAATCAACATACGGAAGTAGTAGGAACTTAACTAAGGCTTGAAACCAACAATCCTATAAGTCTACGGATTAGTAACACGTCATCCTGATAGACAGATGAGAAGGCCTAGTTCTTAATCCCCATAGAAGAGAAGAGGTTGACTCAGATCAGAAGGCCATGAGGTATAAGGAGTAAAAAGAGCCTTACGTTCCATCCCACAATCAATTCCCCTACATATAACTAAAGCATTTCTAGACTCAACTTCACCAGTTTGGCTTGGTAATCCCACAGCATCAAGCTCGATACCAAAGCTGTCAGACCCGACTCAATGCCACATCGATCTAGCATGTAACACTCATATCACTTTGCGGCCTCACGCACGGTATTCTACCGGTGTCGCCTTACCTTTGCCGGGACCGTTTAGCCTTTTGGCACACGATATGATAGTGTCGCTAGCATCCATATGATAAGGAGCCCGGCTGACATGGCTAGTCGTAAACCCAAAGTGGCACAAACTTTATGGGACAGCATCCATGACCCAAAGATCGAACGTGTCGGTCATCACGAGTAAGTTCGGGCTGTAGTAGCACTTTGGGCTAGCAGGACTCCGGTGAACCGGGCTGTAGCGGGCTAGCAGGACTCCAGTACTCAACGCGTGACATTTCCCCGAAGGGACAGACACAGGAACGAAGAAGGACACATGCCGGCCAGCCTAAGTGTTCCGGAGCAGTAGCAAGCTACCATGGCTCGGTGGAGACACTAGGAGACATTTCCCGGTAAGAGGGGCTACTAAGGATAAACAACTAGATAGTCAGATCCCACACATACCAAGCATTTCAATAACATACACACAATATGCTCGATATGTGCAAATACAACATGGCATCACAACATGACTCTACGACTTAAGTATGTATTCATTAGGCTCCGAGGAGCGAGATATTACAAACATAGGTCTCATGACCCAACATTGAGCATACAAGTCAAAGCACAAGCGAAGCTTATCATGTCCGAGTACGACATCTACAAATGAAAAAGGCTTAGAAGCCCGACTATCTACTAGATCTGCCGAGGGCACAAGATCGTAGCTGAGGTAACAAGCTAAACGTCAAGTCCACGTGGAACTACTAGCGAGACCGAAGTCTCTCGCAAAAACATAAAATAGGCAAACGTGAGTACAAATGTACCCAAGAAGACTTACATCGTAACTAACTACATATGCATCATTATCAACAAAGGGGTGGTGGAGTTTAACCGCAGCAAGCTAGCTTTGACTCGGTGGCTATCCTGAACTACATCGCAAGTAACTCTTTTGAGGTGGCGCACACGAGTCCACATATTCACCATATCAATACACCACTATGGATCCGCCCGCCTCCCTCACGAGAACGCCATCCATAGCACTCATGCTTATCTTGCGCATTTTAGAGTATCCACTTTCACTTGTCTATGAACTGTACAAGGGTCCAAGTTTCCATATCCGAGGAATCCGCTATTCAATAGATAATGATAACCCCGCAGGGTGTACTTCTTCACACACGCTCTCGCCACTTATCGCCCTGTACACGTCATGTACCGTGGCAACCTTCAAGCGGAAGCCGGGCGAGGGAGTCGGCCACGGCCTACCTAAACACTCAAGTCTCTCATCCAGGTTTATCGCCTATTTGGGTTCCATCCGCAAGGAGATCCGGCCGGGGTCTCGCTCACGGCCCCAAACGATGTGAGCAGGGTTCCCAAGCCCACCTCGACGGGTGGATGTACGCTTGGTACACCGTGCCACGGTGCCTAGTCTGTCCCAAGCCCACCTGTACCGGGTGCCACTTGGTAGACTACTAACACTACCTACAAACACCAGAAACTAGTTGCAACTCCTGGACAGAGAACAAGGGTGATTAAGAAGCCGAGAGGGCTTGGAGCGCCTGAGCCCAATGTGTGTAGTAATGGCTGTTCATGGATCACAAACACGTAACTCGGTTCCCGAGGACGGCTGCAATGAGACAACCCACCATGTACTCCTACATGGCCTCTCACCGCTACCTTTACCAAATCGTGTTCACACACTTAGCTCTCAACAAGAGGACATGTTTACACACCTCCGATTCATTCTCGATGAATCGACCGACACAACTCTAAGCAATAGCAGGCATGATGACAAGCATGAATGAGTAGGCACATCAGGGCTCAAACAACTCCTACTCATGCTAGTGGGTTTCATCTATTTACTGTGGAATGACAGGTCATGCAGAGGATAAAGGGGTTCAACTACCGCAACATGTAACAGTTGAAACGTTGTTGTCCTAATGCAGTAAAATAGAGCAGGAGCGAGAGAGTGGGATTGTATTGGAATGAACAAGGGGGTTTTGCTTGCCTGGCACTTCTGAAGATAATATAGTTCTTCATTGGTGTCATCGAACTCGTCGTCGAAACATCGTCTACCGAGAGGGGACAGTTACCGGCAACAGAGAAGGAATACAATCAATGCAATGCACAATATGATGCATGCTATGACATGGCATTATGAATGTGTTTTGGGCTAATGCAAGCTAGAACAGCAAGTTAAATGGAGTTGGTTTGAACCCTAGGTTCAAATTCAAACTCCACATGTGATTATTTAAATGCCATTCATATGATTTGTGCTATACAGCAGCTATAGGTTGTTCTAACATGCATGAAAATGGTACAGATGGATAGATTGGATTTTTCTGATCATTTTTCATATATAATTCATTTGATTTGGAGCTACGGTTGATTTTCTATGAATTTTTGAAGTTTGTGGTATTTTCTGGATTTTTCAGAATAAGAATAAATACAGAAAAAAGATTAAGTGCGTCAGCATGACGTCGGGGTGACGTCATCAGGTCAAAGGCACCAGCCCAGGTCAAACCTGACGGCTGGGACCCGCATGTCAGTGTCTAACTAAACTAACCTAGTTTAATTAGCACTAACCTAGGTTAAACTAGTTAAATTTAAACCTAAACTAGATTAATTAGTCGGGGCCCGTATGTCGATGGGGGGGGAAGTCAACCCAGCCGGTGGGGTTAAACCACGCCGGTCGGTGGTCAACCCTCTACCGGCGACGTGTCGCCGGCGGCGGCAAGCGCGGGCGAGCAGCAGCGAAACGCTGCTCGGCGACTATTTGACGGAGGAGACCACCCACGGGAGCCGAGGCTCGCCCGCATCCAGCCGAGGTGGTGGCTCGGCTCGGGTTGGCCGAACGACGACGGCGGCGAAGCAGGCGGCAGCCGGAGCTCGGTGTTCGCGGGACCGCGCTGCGGTGTGCAAACAGCGCAAGCGTGGCGTTGGGAAGACTCTACGCGCGACGGTGAGCATGTTGGCGACGCCGGACCAAATGGTCACCGGGCGTCACCGCGGCGAAGCGCGGCGGCGCGTGCCGGCGTCATGGAAAAAACGGCGCTAGAGCGAGCGCTAAGGCCACGGGTTAGGGGAAACGGTGCAGCTCACGGTGATTACGATGATGGGTTCGGCTTGCTTAGGGATGTCTGTGGCGGCGAATCGACGACGGGCGTGGTCGGCTCCCGAGGATGAGGACGACGGCGATGGCGAGGCTGAGGGGCTCCCGGGCTTGTTTTGTTCTTCTCGCCGACGCGAGAGAGCATGGCGAGCCTAGGGATCTGATGGGGAGGTCAGCGAGCTCGGTGGTGGGGCAGCAGCAGCGGCGACGGTGGCGGTCGGGTGTGCTCAGGGGAGAGAGCCAGGGGAGGGAGAGAGCAGCGAGTTAGGGAGAGAGGACAAGGGCTTGGGCGTCTCCGTGGCGCTCAGAAGGCAGGGCTCCCTGTGGAAGCAGGAGGTGGCGGGGGGCTCTCGGCTGGCCACGCCTCTCCGCCCTCTTGGTGAAGGAAGAAGACAGGCATGCCCTCGGTGGGCTGGGCCGCATGATCTTTGGCTGTGGGCTTCGTGTGCGCTGAGGTAAGTTTCGAGTAAGTTTACATTCTGTTTTCTATTTTGTTTAATTTGTTTTGATTTGATTTTATACCAAATCATTTTATATAAATCCTGAAATTAAATATGGGCAATAACAGAATTATCTCAGAGGCCCTTAGATATTTCCAGAATTATTGGAGCATTTAATAATATTATTAGCAATTAAATGCCCCAATTCAAATATTTATGACTTAAATTCATTGCCCAACTTGTTCCCTAAAAATGTTCATTATTTTTGGTATGGATCAAAACCATTGCCAAAAATATCAAACATCAAAGAAGAGCATTTTGGGTTCTTGAATGCAGTTTATTTAAGCTGGACCTATTTGGATTTCAAGGTGCTAGGGTTTGATCATCCCCCATTTCAAAGTTTCATAGAATTTAAACATGATGCACACATGAAGCTAGCCTAGTGCATTGCTAGAAGCTAGGGATGTGACAACTCACCCCCACTAAACAAGAATCTCGCCCCGAGATTCAAGACGTGAGGTAAGTAGACAGAGGGAACACAAGCTAACAAGCTCTTCATGATCCAATTGCACTTCAAAAGAACCTTGATTCGATCATCATCTTGTCTCGACGTCTTGCTTTGGAGATTTGCATCCAACACGAGGACAGAGACACTCTACAAGGATGGATCATCTTAATGATCACAAGATCAACTCACAGAATGAGATGTAGAACATCTCTTGAGCTGAGAGGCAAAACACACATCATGAAGGGCGGAAGAACAATTTGATGAGGTTTCAAAGTAGCGAGGAAAAAAAAGTTGGCATGATACCACAATGAGACACCTTGGGAGAGGTGACTCGTAGCATTGTTCCCTCAGGTGGCAAAAAGAATTACTTTTGATACGTAGATCATTGAAACTCTTTATACCAGCCTAAGGCAATTCTCGAGCGATCGTTTGATGGAGTTCGAAGGAGTAGCATACTCGGACTAGTATGGATGATGTGGATTACCTTGTTGAAAACAACACAATGGATGATTTTAGTAACTGGGGAGAAGCTCAACAGTAGAGAGTGAGTCCTTTGCTTGAAAAGTTATAGTATAATCGAGGAAACCGAGAGCAATCCCGCTTAGTGCCGATGGTAACACCTAACGCCAGCGTGCTCTCAAGAACTTGAGCATTTCCATAGTCATCAAGGTTTTACCAACATCCATGTCAAGGGTGCTTGACAACACAACATACTACCATGATGAATAGCGATGGACAATGCAGATGCAAAGGAGGATAACACTTTCTCAGATTTCACCTTAGCGAGGCCAAGGGGACGAAATCTGGATGATCGACCGAGAGACATTTAGCACTCCGCTTCTAATGTTCTCCTTGATGTACCAGTTTAACCCAATACCAGTTAGTATCTGGAACATCAAGTAAAGGTCTGGCTTCGGGAGAACAAAGGATCCATAAGGAACAACTTCTAAAATAAGTCGCACGACATCCTTATGGAGAGGATGGTCAACTTGCTCAGTTAAGATGCTATAATAATAGATCTTCGGATAGGTGTGTCGGCCAACATCATCCTTGTCGGGACCTACATCATAGACCTTAGAATAGTTCCAACCATCATATCTGCCTGAGATTCAGATCCGGTTGGTGTCAGATTATTCCAGACTCGTCAAGTCTAGAAAGAAAAATTAAAGTTTGCAACACAAATCGACGAGATGAAGTTGCGAGATTCTCGGGAAATGAACTACAATAGCAAGCTCCAAAACATGAGCTGGTTCTGCTACATACATGTGAACACGTTGTCCAAGACAAGCATGACCACATAGTAGTCCTACAATAAAAGACTGCCGAGTTCAGGTGGGGAACCATCAACGAGGATAATGAAGTCTTGTGCATGAACTAGTATTCGCACAACAACTCCTTTTCCCTTGAACAAATCAATCAGTGGCTTGGTGTGCTAGGGATACATATGGAATAAAGGTTGCGAGCCTGTCAAACCATAGCATACTTCGCACATGCATGACTGACTTGGGATGGTACCAGGGGGGAACAAAAACAATCTTTCTCGAACTTACGGCGGCAACTTGCACCAAATGCACGTGAATCAGAGAAAGTCACTTCTTTCATCCAACATATTCTTCACGGATGGGACATGAAGATAATGCTCATAAAAGTTTCCAACACTAGGTTGATGTTCAACATGAGTCATGGGGGAGACAAAATGCTGCTGATGGGCTCAACAACAACTCATCGGAATTTCCATATCATCGACTTCCACCATCATGTGAACACGGGATAGCATTGGTCGGACCAAATGATGTAATGGTGTATGCTCGAGGATCAACCACGAGTAAGACAACATTGCGAACATCGTTATTCCGATTTGATTTGAGGATAGCCCATACTCAAATCAAAGATTGGTTAAGATGATAGGTCCATTAACGAACACGAGGGTCAATCGATGAAGATACCATCTTTCTTCAACACGCACACACACAAGGATATCCCTAGTGATGAGCTAAGCTAGGCAAGCCTTTATCTTTCAACTCTCCAAGTTGTTGTTTAGCTTGACCAACTAGCTCGGGGTGTCCCACACAGATTCTTGGAGAAGGAGTGATTTATAAGAAAACCAACTTGATCACGAACTCAATATAGCGGTCAGGTGACAACCTGGTAATACTTCCGAGAAGATATATGGAAAATCACGAACCACCGGTATGTTACTAAGCTCGAGAACAATCTTGCTTTTCAGGGCAAGACGATATGATCAAATAAGCAAGGGACTGAATAATCCTAACTCATTGATCGAGGAGTGCACCAGAATAAGGACTAGGTAGCACGATCAATCCTAGGATAATGATTCAATATTCAGCACGCTAAGAATGAAGTTGTTGTCCGTTTGACTACCAAGCAACGGAGTTGCCAGCAGTATTGATTTCACACACCACGATTCACTTGTCGGCATTCCGGTACAATATCACGGAAACCGAGGAATGAACAATGATGGCAAGGAGTATCACTATACCAAGAGTTCATAGGATGGTGTGCAATTCCTATAATAATCCCGATATAAAAGATGGTAATACTCCAAGGTAGAACAGGACAAAAGTTGGATTGGCATTTTAATTTGCGAGCACAACTATTTTGACCCAATCACGGATATGGATGAGATATTGGAGTTTGTTTCTCCTAGTCATCCTGAATAGAATGGCTTGATGGACCACAGGAATAATAAGCATTGATAACACGAATGAACAATTACTCCTGACTATCAATTGATAGACGAAGGTCAGAATACATCTAAAGAGGGACAACTTCAAAGAACATATGATTTTCTGAGTTGTGGATGCATGGACTAGCATGTCGAACGAGTTCAACATATTTCTTCCGGATAACCCGTGCAGAAAGGTGGAACTGGCAGAATCACAATTATGAATGGAGAACCCATCGAGAGCACTGCGGCTGTGATCTTTTGATCCAACAAACATCTGCCGTAAGTGATTCATAGTATTTGGAAGAAGGAAATACCACGAACCTCGAGGACTAATGCAAAGGTTACTAGTATCCTAAAGGAACGAGCAAATACTAACAACATGAGGTAGGGTGAATCTCGGGTTCAAAACCCAGAAGTAGAATACCTACTACTAAATGGCATCATGGGATGCTTTCGAGAATAAAGGCCAGAATCATCACACTGGGACGCAAATCATGGCTAGATTACTAGATGATACTCTAAACACCTAGGGTCATAATAATAGCTCCAACATATATACCGAGGCAACAAGTACCTCAACTCACCGATTAGTGTGATTAACCTCGCCCAAGGAACATCGGAACGGTAAGAAGGATTTGCAAATGCATCGATTGTTTAGAAACACAGGATGACTCGGACAAAGATAACGGCTGTAAATGCTCAAAAGATTTGAGACATGCTACAAAAATGGTGGCATAGCCACTCGATCATCACAATATCAAGGTTTCGAGATAAAAAATCAACATACGGAAGTAGTAGGAACTTAACTAAGGCTTGAAACCAACAATCCTATAAGTCTACGGATTAGTAACACGTCATCCCGAGCAGATGATGAGAAGGCCTAGTTCTTAATCCCGTAGAAGAGAAGAGGTTGACTCGGATCGAGAAGGCCATGAGGTATAAGGAGTAAAAAGAGCCTTACGCTCCATCCCACAATCAATTCCCTACATATAACTAAAGCATTTCTAGACTCAACTTCACCCGTTTGGCTTGGTAATCCCACAGCAATCAAGCTCGATACCAAAGCTGTCGGGACCCGACTCAATGCCACATCGATCTAGCATGTAACACCTCATATCACTTTGCGGCCTCACGCACGGTATTCCCACGGTGTCGCCTTACCTTTGCCGGGACCGTTTATGCCTTTTGGCACACGATATGATAGTGTCGCTAGCATCCATATGATAAGGAGCCCGGTGACATGGCTAGTCGTAAACCCAAAGTGGCACAAACTTCTTGGGACAGCATCCATGACCCAGATCGAACGTGTCGGTCATCACGAGTAAGTTCCGGGCTGTAGCATTTGGCTAGCAGGACTCGGTGAACCGGGCTGTAGCGGGCTAGCAGGACTCCGGTACTCAGCGCGTGACATTTCCCGAACGATACAGAACGAAGAAGGACACATGCCGGCCAGCCTAAGTGTTCGGAGGAAGTAGCAAGCTACCATGGCTCGGTGGAGACACTAGGAGACATTTCCGTAAGAGGGGCTACTAAGGATAAACAACTAGATAGTCGGATCCCACACATACCAAGCATTTCAATAACATACACACAATATGCTCGATCGTGCAAATACAACATGGCATCACAACATGACTCTCGACTTAAGTATGTATTCATTAGGCCCGAGGAGCGAGATATTACAAACATAGGTCTCATGACCCAACATTGAGCATACAAGTCAAAGCACAAGCGGAAGCTTATCATGTCCGAGTACGACATCTACAAATGAAAAAGGCTTAGAAGCCCGACTATCTACTAGATCTGCCGAGGGCACAAGATCGTAGCTGAGGTAACAAGCTAAGCGTCAAGTCCACGTGGAACTACTAGCGAGACTGAAGTCTCTGCAAAAACATAAAATAGGCAAACGTGAGTACAAATGTACCCAAACAAGACTTACATCGTAACTAACTACATATGCATCATTATCAACAAAGGGGTGGTGGAGTTTAACTGCAGCAAGCTAGCTTTGACTCGGTGGCTATCCTGAACTACGACTGCAAGTAACTCTTTTGAGGTGGCGCACACGAATCCACATATTCACCATATCAATACACCACTATGGATCCGCTCCCGTCTCCCTACGAGAACGCCATCCATAGCACTCACGCTTATCTTGCGCATTTTAGAGTATCCACTTTCACTTGTCTATGAACTGTACAAGGGGTCCAAGTTTCCATATCCGAGGAATCCGCTATTCAATAGATAATGATAACCTGCAGGGTGTACTTCTTCACACACTCTCGCCACTTATCGCCTACAGACACGTCATGTACCGCGGCAACCTTCAAGCGAAGCGGGCGAGGAGTCGGCCACGGCCTACCTAAACACTCAAGTCTCTCATCCAGGTTTATCGCCTATTCGGGTTCCATCCGCAAGGAGATCCGGCCGGGGTGTCGCTCACGGCCCCAAACGATGTGAGCAGGGTTCCCAAGCCCACCTCGACGGGTGGATGTACGCTTGGTACACCGTGCCATGGTGCCTAGTCTGTCCCAAGCCCACCTGTACCGGGTGCCACTTGGTAGACTACTAACACTACCTACAAACACCAGAAACTAGTTGCAACTCCTGGACAGAGAACAAGGGTGATTAAGAAGCCGAGAGGGCTTGGGCGCCGGAGCCCAATGTGTGGTAATGCTTGTTCATGGATCACAAACACAGAACTCGGTTCTGAGGATGGCTGCAATGAGACAACCCACCATGTACTCCTACATGGCCTCTCACCGCTACCTTTACCAAATCGTGTTCACACACTTAGCTCTCAACGATGGGACATGTTTACACACCTCCGATTCATTCCCGATGAATCGGACTGACACAACTCTAAGCAATAGCAGGCATGACAGACAAGCATGAATGAGTAGGCACATCAGGGCTCAAACAACTCCTACTCATGCTAGTGGGTTTCATCTATTCTTGTGGAATGACAGTCATGCAGAGGATAAAGGGGTTCAACTACCGCAACATGTAACAGTTGAAGCGTTGTTGTCCTAATGCAGTAAAATAGAGCAGGAGCGAGAGAGTGGGATTGTATTGGAATGAACAAGGGGGTTTTGCTTGCCTGGCACTTCTGAAGATAATATAGTTCTTCATTGGTGTCATCGAACTCGTCGTCGAAACATCGCTCACCGAGAGGGGCGATTCGCAACAGAGAAGGAATACAATCAATGCAATGCACAATATGATGCATGCTATGACATGGCATTATGAATGTGTTTTGGGCTAATGCAAGCTAGAACGACAAGTTAAATGGAGTTGGTTTGAACCCTAGGTTCAAATTCAAACTCCACATGTGATTATTTAAATGCCATTCATATGATTTGTGCTATACAGCAGCTATAGGTTGTTCTAACATGCATTAAAATGGTACAGATGGATAGATTGGATTTTTCTGATCATTTTTCATATATAATTCATTTGATTTGGAGCTACGGTTGATTTTCTATGAATTTTTGAAGTTTGTGGTATTTTCTGGATTTTTTAGAATAAGAATAAATCTGAAAAAAGATTATCTTGTCGGCATGACGTCGGGGTGACGTCATCAGGTCAAAGGCACCAGCCCAGGTCAAACCTGACGGCTGGGACCCGCATGTCAGTGTCTAACTAAACTAACCTAGTTTAATTAGCACTAACCTAGGTTAAACTAGTTAAATTTAAACCTAAACTAGATTAATTAGCTGGGCGGGGCCCGTATGTCAGTGGGACAGGGGGGAAGTCAACCCAGCCAGTGGGGTTAAACCACGCCGGTCGTGGTCAACCTCATCGGCGCGTGTCGCCGGCGGCGACAGCAGGGGCGGAGCAGCGAAACGCCGCTCCGGCGACTATTTGACGGAGGAGACCACCCACGGGAGCCGAGGTCGCCGCATCCAGCCGAGGTGGTGGCTCGGCTCGGGTTGGCCGGAACGACGACGGCGGCGGCGAGGCGGCAGCCGGAGCTCGGTGTTCGGGACGGCGCTGCGGTGTGCAAACAGCGCAGCGTGGCGTTGGGAAGACTCTACGCGACGGTGAGCATGTTGGCGCCGCCGGGACAAATGGTCACCGGGCGTCACCGGCGGCAGCGCGGCGGCGCGTGCCGGGCGTCATGGAAAAACGGCGCTAGAGCGGCGCTAAACCCACGGGTTAGGGGGAAGCGCGGTGCAGCTCACGGTGATTACGATGATGGGTTCGGCTTGCTTGGGATGTCTGTGGCGGCGAATCGGCGACGGCGGTGGTCGGCTCCCAAGGATGAGGACGACGGCGATGGCGAGGCTGAGGGCTCCGGGCTTGTTTTGTTCTTCTCGCCGACGCAGCAGAGCCTTGGCGAGCCTAGGGATCTGATGGGAGGTCGAGCAAGCTCGGTGGGGCATGGCAGAAGCGGGCGGCGACGGTGGCGGTCGGGTGTGCTCGGGGAGAGAGCAGGGAGGGAGAGAGAGCGCGAGTGAGGAGAGAGGACAAGGGCTTGAGGCGTCTCCGTGGCGCTCGTAGAAGGCCAGGGCTCCCAGTGGAAGCAGGAGGTGGCGGGGGGCTCTCGGTAGCGCCACGCCCTCCTCCTCGCCCTCTTGGTGAAGGAAGAAGACGGGCATGCCCCTGGTGGGCTGGGCCGCATGATCTTTGGGCAGTGGGGGCCGGTGAGCGAGGTAAGTTTCTGTAAGTTTCATTCTGTTTTCTATTTTGTTTAATTTGTTTTGATTTGATTTTATACCAAATCATTTTATATAAATCCTGAAATTAAATATAGGCAATAACAGAATTATCTCAGAGGCCCTTAGATATTTCCAGAATTATTGGAGCATTTAATAATATTATTAGCAATTAAATGCCCCAATTCAAATATTTATGACTTAAATTCATTGCCCAACTTGTTCCCTAAAAATGTTCATTATTTTTGGTATGGATCAAAACCATTGCCAAAAATATCAAACATCAAAGAAGAGCATTTTGGGTTCTTGAATGCAGTTTATTTAATTTGGACCTATTTGGATTTCAAGGTGCTAGGGTTTGATCATCCCCCATTTCAAAGTTTCATAGAATTTAAACATGATGCACACATGAAGCTAGCCTAGTGCATTGCTAGAAGCTAGGGATGTGACAACTCACCCCCACTAAACAAGAATCTCGCCCCGAGATTCAAGGCGTGAGTAAGTAGACGAGAGGAACACAAGCTAACAAGCTCTTCATGATCCAATTGCACTTCAAAAGAACCTTGATTCGATCATCATCTTGTCTCGACGTCTTGCTTTGGAGATTTGCATCCAACACGAGGACAGAGACACTCTACAAGGATGGATCATCTTAATGATCACAAGATCAACTCACAGAATGAGATGTAGAACATCTCTTGAGCTGAGAGGCAAAACACACATCATGAAGGGCGGAAGAACAATTTGATGAGGTTTCAAAGTAGCGAGGAAAAAAAAGTTGGCATGATACCACAATGAGACACCTTGGGAGAGGTGACTCGTAGCATTGTTCCCTCAGGTGGCAAAAAGAATTACTTTTGATACGTAGATCATTGAAACTCTTTATACCAGCCTAAGGCAATTCTCGAGCGATCGTTTGATGGAGTTCGAAGGAGTAGCATACTCGGACTAGTATGGATGATGTGGATTACCTTGTTGAAAACAACACAATGGATGATTTTAGTAACTGGGGAGAAGCTCAACAGTAGAGAGTGAGTCCACTGTTTGAAAAGTTATAGTATAATCGAGAAGCGAGAGCAATCCCGATTAGTGCCGATGGTAACACCTAACGCTTGTGCGTGCTCTCAAGAACTTGAGCATTTCCATAGTCATCAAGGTTTTACCAACATCCATGTCAAGGGTGCCGACAACACAACATACTACCATGATGAATAGCGATGGACAATGCGGATGCAAAGGAGGATAACACTTTCTCGATTTCACCTTAGCGAGGCCAAGGGGACGAAATCGGATGATCGACGAGAGACATTTAGCACTCCGCTTCTAATGTTCTCCTTGATGTACCAGTTTAACCCAATACCGGTTAGTATCTGGAACATCAAGTAAAGGTCCGGCCGGAGAACAAAGGATCCATAAGGAACAACTTCTAAAATAAGTCATACGGCATCCTTATGGAGAGGATGGTCGACTTGCTCGATTAAGATGCTACAATAATAGATCTTCGGATAGGTGTGTCGGCCAACATCATCCTTATCGGGACCTACATCATAGACCTTAGAATAGTTCCAACCATCATATCTGCACGAGATTGAGATCCGGTTGGTGTCGATTATTCGGACTCGTCAAGTCTAGAAAGAAAAATTAAAGTTTGCAACACAAATCGACGAGATGAAGTTGCGAGATTCTCGGGAAATGAACTACAATAGCAAGCTCCAAAACATGAGCTGGTTCTGCTACATACATGTGAACACGTTGTCCAAGACAAGCATGACCACATAGTAGTCCTACAATAAAAGACTGCCGAGTTCAGGTGGGGAACCATCAACGAGGATAATGAAGTCTTGTGCATGAACTAGTATTCGCACAACAACTCCTTTTCCCTTGAACAAATCAATCAGTGGCTTGGTGTGCTAGGGATACATATGGAATAAAGGTTGCGAGCCTGTCAAACCATAGCATACTTCGCACATGCATGACTGACTTGGGATGGTACCAGGGGGGAACAAAAACAATCTTTCTCGAACTTACGGCGGCAACTTGCACCAAATGCACGTGAATCAGAGAAAGTCACTTCTTTCATCCAACATATTCTAAACGGATGGGACATGAAGATAATGCTCATAAAAGTTTCCAACACTAGGTTGATGTTCAACATGAGTCATGGGGGAGACAAAATGCTGCTGATGGGCTCAACAACAACTCATCGGAATTTCCATATCACTGGACTTCCACCATCATGTGAACACGGGGATAGCATTGGTCAGACCAAATGATGTAATGGTGTATGCTCGAGGGATCAACCACGAGTAAGACAACATTGCGAACATCGTTGGTTCTGATTTGATTTGAGGATAGCCCATACTCAAATCAAAGATTGGTTAAGATGATAGGTCCATTAACTGAACACGAGGGTCAATCGATGAAGATACCATCTTTCTTCAACACGCACACACACAAGGATATCCCCTAGTGATGAGCTAAGCTAGGCAAGCCTTTATCTTTCAACTCTCCAAGTTGTTGTTTAGCTTGACCAACTAGCTCAGGGGTGTCCCACACAGATTCTTGGAGAAGGAGTGATTTATAAGAAAACCAACTTGATCACGAACTCAATATAGCGGTCAGGTGACAACCTGGTAATACTTCCGAGAAGATATATGGAAAATCACGAACCACCGGTATGTTACTAAGCTCGAGAACAATCTTGCTTTTCAGGGCAAGACGATATGATCAAATAAGCAAGGGACTGAATAATCCTAACTCATTGATCGAGGAGTGCACCAGAATAAGGACTAGGTAGCACGATCAATCCTAGGATAATGATTCAATATTCAGCACGCTAAGAATGAAGTTGTTGTCCGTTTGACTACCAAGCAACGGAGTTGCCAGTGAGATGATTTCACACACCACGATTCACTTGTCGGCATTCGGTACAATATCACGGAAACCGAGGAATGAACAATGATGGCAAGGAGTATCACTATACCAAGAGTTCATAGGATGGTGTGCAATTCCTATAATAATCCCGATATAAAAGATGGTAATACTCCAAGGTAGAACAGGACAAAAGTTGGATTGGCATTTTAATTTGCGGAGCACAACTATTTTGACCCAATCCTGGATATGGATGAGATACTGGAGTTTGTTTCTCCTAGTCATCCTGAATAGAATGGCTTGACGGACCACAGGAATAACAAGCATTGATAACACGAATGAACAATTACTCCTGACTATCAATTGATAGACGAAGGTCAGAATACATCTAAAGAGGGACAACTTCAAAGAACATATGATTTTCTGAGTTGTGGATGCATGGACTAGCATGTCGAATGAGTTCAACATATTTCTTCCGGATAACCCGTGCAGAAAGGTGGAACTGGCAGAATCACAATTATGAATGGAGAACCCATCGAGAGCACTCCTATTTGTGATCTTTTGATCCAACAAACATCTGCCGTAAGTGATTCATAGTATTTGGAAGAAGGAAATACCACGAACCTCGAGGACTAATGCAAAGGTTACTAGTATCCTAAAGGAACGAGCAAATACTAACAACATGAGGTAGGGTGAATCTCGGGTTCAAAACCCAGAAGTAGAATACCTACTACTAAATGGCATCATGGGATGCTTTCGAGAATAAAGGCCAGAATCATCACACTGGGACGCAAATCATGGCTAGATTACTAGATGATACTCTAAACACCTAGGGTCATAATAATAGCTCCAACATATATACCGAGGCAACAAGTACCTCAACTCACCGATTAGTGTGATTAACTTTCGCCCAAGGAACATCGGAACGGTAAGAAGGATTTGCAAATGCATCGATTGTTTAGAAACCAGGATGACTTGACAAACATAACGGCTGTAAATGCTCAAAAGATTTGAGACATGCTACAAAAATGGTGGCATAGCCACTCGATCATCACAATATCAAGGTTTCGAGATAAAAAATCAACATACGGAAGTAGTAGGAACTTAACTAAGGCTTGAAACCAACAATCCTATAAGTCTACGGATTAGTAACACGTCATCTGATGAGCAGAGATGAGAAGGCCTAGTTCTTAATCCCCGTAGAAGAGAAGAGGTTGACTCAGATCAGAAGGCCATGAGGTATAAGGAGTAAAAAGAGCCTTACGTTCCATCCCACAATCAATTCCCCTACATATAACTAAAGCATTTCTAGACTCAACTTGACCAGTTTGGCTTGGTAATCCTACAGGCAGTCAGGCTCTGATACCAAAGCTGTCGGGACCCGACTCAATGCCACATCGATCTAGCATGTAACACCTCATATCACTTTGCGGCCTCACGCACGGTATTCCACGGTGTCGCCTTACCTTTGCCGGGACCGTTTGCGCCTTTTGGCACACGTATATGATAGTGTCGCTAGCATCCATATGATAAGGAGCCCGGCTGACATGGCTAGTCGTAAACCCAAAGTGGCACAAACTTACTGGGACAGGCATCCATGACCCAAACATCGAGCGTGTCGGTCGGCCATCGAGTAAGTTCCGGGCTGTAGCATCGGGCTAGCAGGACTCGGTGAACCGGGCAGTAGCGGGCTAGCAGGACTCAATTACTAACGCGTGACATTTCCCGAAGGATGTAGACCTGAGAGCGAAGAAGGACACATGCCGGCCAGCCTAAGTGTTCCGGAGCAGTAGCAAGCTACCATGGCTCGGTGGAGACACTAGGAGACATTTCCCGGTAAGAGGGGCTACTAAGGATAAACAACTAGATAGTCAGATCCCACACATACCAAGCATTTCAATAACATACACACAATATGCTCGATACGTGCAAATACAACATGGCATCACAACATGACTCTACGACTTAAGTATGTATTCATTAGGCTCCGAGGAGCGAGATATTACAAACATAGGTCTCATGACCCAACATTCAGAGCATACAAGTCAAAGCACAAGCGGAAGCTTATCATGTCTGAGTACAGACATCTACAAATGAAAAAGGCTTAGAAGCCTGACTATCTACTAGATCCTGCCGAGGGCACAAGATCGTAGCTGAGGTAACAAGCTAAACGTCGAAGTCCACGTGGAACTACTAGCGAGGCCAGAAGTCTCTCTGCAAAAACATAAAATAGGCAAACGTGAGTACAAATGTACCCAACAAGACTTACATCGTAACTAACTACATATGCATCATTATCAACAAAGGGGTGGTGGAGTTTAACTGCAGCAAGCTAGCTTTGACTCGGTGGCTATCCTGAACTACATTGCAAGTAACTCTTTTGAGGTGGCGCACGAGTCCACATATTCACCATATCAATACACCACTATGGATCGCTCCGTCTCCCTCACGAGAACGCCATCCATAGCACTCATGCTTATCTTGCGCATTTTAGAGTATCCACTTTCACTTGTCTATGAACTGTACAAGGGTCCAAGTTTCCATATCCGAGGAATCCGGCTATTCAATAGATAATGATAACCCCGCAGGGTGTACTTCTTCACACACGCTCGCCACTTATCGCCTGCACACGTCATGTACCGTGGCAACCTTCAAGCGAAGCCGGGCGAGGAGTCGGCCACGACCTACCTAAACACTCAAGTCTCTCATCCAGGTTTATCGCCTATTTGGGTTCCATCCGCAAGGAGATCCGCCGGGTCTCGCCACGGCCCCAAACGATGTGAGCAGGGTTCCCAAGCCCACCTCGACGGGTGGATGTACGCTTGGTACACCGTGCACACAGTGCCTAATCTGTCCCAAGCCCACTGTGCGGGTGCCACTTGGTAGACTACTAACACTACCTACAAACACCGTAAACTAGTTGCAACTCCTGGACAGAGAACAAGGGTGATTAAGAAGCCGAGAGGGCTTGGGCGCCGGAGCCCAATGTGTGGTAGTAACTGTTCATGGATCACAAACACGAACTTCGGTTCTGAGGGCGGCTGCAATGAGACAACCCACCATGTACTCCTACATGGCCTCTCACCGCTACCTTTACCAAATCGTGTTCACACACTTAGCTCTCAACAAGAGGACATGTTTACACACCTCCGATTCATTCCCGATGAATCGGACGACACAACTCTAAGCAATAGCAGGCATGACAGACAAGCATGAATGAGTAGGCACATCAGGCTCAAACAACTCCTACTCATGCTAGTGGGTTTCATCTATTTTGTGGAATGACAGGTCATGCAGAGGATAAAGGGGTTCAACTACCGCAACATGTAACAGTTGAAACGTTGTTGTCCTAATGCAGTAAAATAGAGCAGGAGCGAGAGAGTGGGATTGTATTGGAATGAACAAGGGGGTTTTGCTTGCCTGGCACTTCTGAAGATAATATAGTTCTTCATTGGTGTCATCGAACTCGTCGTCGAAACATCGCTCACCGAGAGAGGGACGATTCATCGCAATGAGAAGGAATACAATCAATGCAATGCACAATATGATGCATGCTATGACATGGCATTATGAATGTGTTTTGGGCTAATGCAAGCTAGAACAGCAAGTTAAATGGAGTTGGTTTGAACCCTAGGTTCAAATTCAAACTCCACATGTGATTATTTAAATGCCATTCATATGATTTGTGCTATACAGCAGCTATAGGTTGTTCTAACATGCATGAAAATGGTACAGATGGATAGATTGGATTTTTCTGATCATTTTTCATATATAATTCATTTGATTTGGAGCTACGGTTGATTTTCTATGAATTTTTGAAGTTTGTGGTATTTTCTGGATTTTTCAGAATAAGAATAAATACAGAAAAAAGATTAAGTGCGTCAGCATGACGTCGGGATGACGTCATCAGGTCAAAGGCGCCAGCTCAGGTCAAACCTGACGGCTGGGACCCGCATGTCAGTGTCTAACTAAACTAACCTAGTTTAATTAGCACTAACCTAGGTTAAACTAGTTAAATTTAAACCTAAACTAGATTAATTAGCTGGGCGGGGCCCGTATGTCAGTGGGACAGGGGGGAAGTCAACCCAGCCAGTGGGGTTAAACCACGCCGGTCAGCGGGTCAACCCCTACCGGCGACGTGTCGCCGGCGACGGCAACAGCCAAGTGAGCAGCATGAAACGCCGCTTCTCGGCGACTATTTGACGGAGGAGACCACCTACGGGGAGCTGAGGCTCGCCCGCATCCAGCCGAGGTGGTGGCTCGGCTCGGGGTTGGCCGGAACGACGACGGCGGCGAGCGAGGCGGCAGCCGGAGCTCGGGTGTTCGCGGGACCGGCGCTGCGGTGTGCAAACGAGCGCAGCGTGGCGTTGGGAAGACTCTACGCGCGACGGTGAGCATGTTGGGCGCACGCCCGGGACCAAATGGTCACCGGAGTGTCACCGGCGGCGAGCGCAGGTGGCGGCGCGTGCTTCGGGCGTCATGGAAAAAAACGGCGCTAGAGCGAGCGCTAGGCCACGGGGTTAGGGGGAAACGACGGTGCAGCTCACAGTGATTACGATGATGGGTGTAGGATCGGAAGTATGTCTAGAGGGGGGGTGATTAGACTACTTGACAACTTAAAAATTTTGCCTTTTGATTGGAGTAGTTTCTTAGCAAGTTCACAATGACAACCAAGTCAAGTATCACCCTACACATGCAATTCTAGAGTTGTGGCAGCGGAAAGTAAATTGCACGTATAGTAAATGAGAGGTGGAGAAGAGCAAACGCAATGGAGACACGGAGATTTTTTCTCGTGGTTCCGATAGGTGGTGCTATCGTCAATCCACGTTGATGGAGACTTCAACCCACGGAGGGTAGCGGCTGCTTGAGTCCACGGAGGGCTCCACCCACGAAGGGTCCACGAAGAAGCAACCTTGTCTATGCCATCATGGCTTACGCCCACGGAGGACTAGCCTTACTGGGGTAGATCTTCACGAAGTAGGCGATCTCCTTGCCCTTACAAACTCCTTGGTTCAACTCCACATCATGACGGAGGCTCCCAAGCGACACCTAACCAATCTAGGAGGCACCACCCTCCAAAAGGTAATAGATGGGGTTGGTGATGATGAACTCCTTGCTCTTGTGCTTCAAATGATAATCTCCCCAACACTCAACTCTCCTCACTGATTTGGCTGTGGTGGAAGAAAGGATTGAGTGGAAAGCAACTTGGGAAGACTAGAAATCAAGTTTCATATGGTGGGAGTGGAGCAACTTGATCTCAACACAAGGGTAGGTAGTTTTCTTCTCGAAATGTAAGGTAGGAGTGGTAGTTCTTTCGATGGCTCTCTCCATGAATGAAGAGGAGGTGGAGGGTATTTATAGCCTCCACACAAAATCCAACCGTTACACACATTTGACCAATCTCGGTCGGACCGAAGTTGACAACTCGGTCGGACCGAAAGTTCAAATCTTGTGAGCGTTGGGATTTTCAGTGGGACCGAAAATACAATCTCGGTTAGTCCGATTCTTCCAAAGTCTAGGGTTTGCCAATCTCGGTGGGACCGACTTTCTCATCTCGGTGACACCGATTTGAGTCTGAAGGTTCTGAAGCTTGGCAACACCAATTTCGAATGACCGAGTTTGGAATCGGAAAATCCGAGATTCTTAGGGTTTGGCTATATGGTGAGGTGGTTCATCTCGGTGTGGTGAGTTTGGAATCGGTGGGACCGAGATTACTTATGAGTTTATGTTGGAATGAAAGATTGCTGATAGTTTGAGAGATAAATCACTAAGCACTTAGAGCAACAGATCATCTTCATAACCTCACCCCTTTTAATAGTATTGGCTTTCCTATGGACTCAATGTGATCTTGGATCACTAAACCAAAATGGAGTCTTGAGCTTTTGCCAATGTTTTCCTTAGCATTTTGAGGGTCCACATCATCAGTCATTGCCATACCCATATCTTGAACTTTACGAAATATTCTCAAGAAATGATTAGTTCAATGATATATATGTTGTTATTAATTACCAAAACCACCGGGATTAGTTGCACTTTCAATCTCCCCTTTTGGTAATTGATGACAACATATAGATCAAACTTCGACAAATGATATAATCAATGAATAACATCGTCGCTTTGAGAAGTATGTGATAAGCAAGAGCTCCCCCTAAATTTGTGCATTATTTAAGATTTGCGTTTGAATGCAAATGCACAATCGATTAGGATCATGGGTTACTCTTCCATGTCACATACATCTTGGTGGAGCGCACAAAATGATAAGAATGAATAACATGCACCCAATCACCAAGACATGAGTAAATGATCATACAAGATATGAATGGAATATGATAGGCATCAAGCACACATTAAGCACAGTATGATCAAGCACTCATCAAGATAGAAACAAACGTAGTATCAAACACACGAAGTATCTCAAAGAACTCAAAAGTATCTCAAGGAAAACCGCAAACGAAAGAGCAAAACGAGCACTCTCTCTCGAAGTCCTATGATCTATACAATTTCTCCCCTTTGGCAACAAGTTACCAAAAGTTCGAAGGTATAGAGCTAATCGTCACTCGGGACTCTGCTGGCGGCTCTGTCTGCGTCGATGGAGTGGAGATAGCTGCATCTGCAACCTGCTGAAGTCTGTGGAGCTGGAGGAGTGGATCTTGAAAGCTGGTCTTTGGGCCGACGGAGCTGTAGGAGGTCTTGATGTAGTAGCCACAGGGTCGACCTTTGGAATAGCAGTGATCTGGGCTTTGTGGAGCCTTTGGGCAGGCTGCTCATAGTCATCTGGACCATATCACCTTCCATCTCTCTCATGAGTTCTCGCCTTCTCCTCTTAGCTTCCTCGATGTCGCCTCAAGCTTGTTGACGGTGACACGCACTTGATCGACAGCGTCGAGCATGGAACTTATCCTCAACGATCCTCTCAAGGCTCTCCTGAGGCGCACTATCTTTGGCAGGCGTAGCTCAATTCTCCGAGTGGCTTCAAGAAGTTGTTTCGCAGCGCTCTTGGGCTTAGCTGCTGCTTCCTTCTCGGCTTTAGCTTGTTTGGCAGCTTCGGACTTAGCATGTCCTTCTACAGATGTGGGAGCATCCTCGGTCATCACAACCTCGTTATCCTCATGTTCAGGCTGCGGTGGCAAGTGGGGTCTATCCAACGGTAGGTGTCCGTGCCAAACTTGGCATTAATGAGCATCTGAATATGCGGAGCAAACCCACACGACCTCTTCTGGTCTGCTGCTGTCCTCTTGATAGTCTCAACTATCAGGTCCATCACCTTAAAAGGTGTCTTCTGATCTAGAATGTGCAGCATGTTGATAGAGTACCCTCTTATCATGCGGTGGTCCCCTGACTTAGGCATCAAAGTATGCCTCAGAATGGTGTTGGTGGTTGGGAGACCTGCCTGAAGATAGTAGACTGAACCAAGCTTCCATATCTCTACATCCTTCTCCTTTACTTCATTGTACACGTTCTTCATTGACTCGTGATTTTTCTTCGGAATGCCATACACATCAATATCATCTTCCCTAGAAACTGGTGCATTCAGCAATGCTCTCCATTCTTCAACAAGAGAATGGAATCTACGCCTATACATCATCCATACAATCCTCGCCATCGGATAGAAGTGTGCGGTGGCATAGGCGCATGATCATCTCATCGTTCCAAGCGGTCAATTTCGACCAACGAACTCTGCAATCCCACAAGCGGTGAAGCTTTCATGCACATGTGGGAAGTAGTCTCTGTGCTCTTCACTGTCGATGTATTTCCAGTCTACATATCTGGTGTCAGCAACAATTGGCTTCTTGTCCATGAGCACTGTCTCATAAAAGTCTTGTTGCTCTCTAGTGTGGAATCTTGAGTCAACTGCTGTTCTTCTCCTGGTGGCATATGGATCAACTTGCCTCCATAGCCTGAGACCTTTATCCTTCCTTTCCTTCATATTTTCAGCTTGAGGATGAGCTTCATTATGAGCTGGCGGTTTACATGCGAGCTTGAGCAAAACATGAGCCTCATCATCGATTCTGCAGTGGCACGTTGTCCTTCTTCTTCTCTGAAGCGGTATGTTCCTCACAGTCTTCTTTGGCTTGGCAGCTGGTTTGGCTTGGGCTGCCTTTCTTTGGAGCTGATTGCTTAGCCTTTGTGGGTGCTCCTTACGATGGCATCACCCATCAACTTCGCTTACGAGGAGGCTGAGGTGCTTCCTCATCGAATCATCATCATCATCAGTTTCTTCATGAACTTTCCTCTTCCTCTTGGAAGTCTTCTTGATTTTCTTTGGAGGTTTCTTCCATCTTGAGCTTCGGCAACAGAGGATTTTGCCACTTTGCTTGTGCCTTTCTTTGTTGTTGCCCTTGATAGCTCTTGGCAACCACTTGCCTTTTTGGCTTAGAAGTTATTTCCTCATCTGCAACAAAGTCTGAATCTTCCTCATCTGAATTCCTCTTCCTCCTGGCCCTGGTAGCAGCTGCAGGCAGTCCACTTGGAGTGCTTCTCTCTCCATCATCTGAAAAACTGCTTGCTCCTGGACTTGTAGCTGCCTCTGGAATCTCAACTGGCATCTCAGACCTGTTCTGACTGTCACTTCCTTCAGACATGTCTGACAACCTGTGAAAAGAATAGGTATAGGCAGAATAGAAGAGTTATCACAAACTGCAGAGGATTTTGCAAAAAGAATGAGTTCAAACTTTAGTTTTAGGTTTTCACAGAATACATGTCGGTCTGACCGAGTCTATCAATTCGGTGAAACCGAAATGTCTAAACAGACCACATACACCACTTTCGGTTGGACGAAATGGGTTTTGATCTAGCCGAGACTACTAGGGTTTCACTGAATCTTCACTTGGTCTTACCGATTTGCACAACTTGGTTTCACCGAAAAGTGCGGTGCAATGGCAGAGGCCAAATCGGTCGATCGAAAATGTCAAATCGGTCACACCGAGATGTGTTCGTGAAACCTAACCCTAAAATTTTCACTCAAAATTTGTTCTATGACCTAAACGGCTGGATAGGAAGATCTCAATCTTGGCAAGAAACATGGCAACGCCTATCGTGCATTGAATCAGCGGTTGGAGCACGAGAGGATGAAACTCACCCAATGCGGTGGAGCTTCACTCTGGCAACGGCGCGATGAGAAGGACCGTTGACGGCGATGGAGACCAGCGGAGGGCGCCTGAGCGACGGCGGAGGCGATCCGGAGACCAAGGCGACGGCAAGTGAAGGGTTTGAGGCGAAGCGTTTGAAGAAGTAATCAGCGCTCGTCCTCGAGTATATATACCCTTCGGTGTCGGTGGGACCGAGTTTGAAAACTTCGGTGGGACCGAGATGGTTAGCTGCGTGCGATTACTCACCGATCACGCCGAAATTTGAAACTTCGGTTTCACCGAGGTGAAAACCTAGATCAATCAAGTGATTTGATCTGTCGATTTGAGTATATCGGTTTGACCGAAAGTACTTAGAAGGTTTTGGAAGTTAGGCTTTTGACGGATCGGTGGCTCAGAGTGCTCCTCACTCGGTCTCGTCAAGAAAAAGTCTTGTTCAAAGTTTGTGATATAAGCATGAATAGAGTTTGAGACAAGAAAGCATAGATAGCTAGGGGAGGAACTTAGGCATTCTTGTCCATCCATTTGGTCAAAAAGAAAAATCCAAAAGACCAAAGCAACAAATGGATGTCCTCGAATGGATAAAATCATGCATCCAACATGCTCACACAATAAGATAGCAAATGAAATATGTGTCAAACATGCACAAACAAAACACTAACAGCTAGCACACAATTTGGCGATGACTAGGTCATCTATATATGAGTATATTGACTTAGGAGTCAAATGAGAACATTTGATCATAGGTCATACTCATCGTTTAAGCACAAGTGGGGTTACCACTTTTCCATAAAGCATTAATGTGTTCACATCATTAGAAGATGCTTTGGCTCATTTCTTTAGAGCAAAGCTCCCCTTGATGTGAGAACCCTTTTACAGGTCAAACTAACCTTGGGTTGTCGTTGAAGACTTCATGTAGATGTTGAAGATGTGGATGCTCAATGTTGATGAAGATCATCAAGAGTTGGGAGCAATCCTTTGGATTGGGCACTTTCAATACCTACATGGGTTAGTCCCACAAGGAACAAACAAGGATATCCATGGACATAGATTGAGGTACACAATAGATGATGTCCATGAAAGCAATGATTACCTTGTCCCTTGACTTACCAACATGAGGGTTTGTGACTCCATGAACTAGTGCAAGATGTGGAAGTTGATTGCACAAGTCCTTGCCAAAATGAATGTGAGTGAAGTATGTTGGCGGAGTCACCCTCAAGAACTCTCTAGTTCTTCTTCTTCGGGATCCACATCATCTTGATGGGAATCCTTGGGGTAGTAGTTGAGCTTGTCGAAGTAGAACTTGAAGTTGCCTTGGGAACCCACTTGACCATGGCCTTGGGTGCTTCAATGAATGCATCAATCTCCTCTTGAAGCTTGTCCTTGCCTTTTAGCTTGTGGTCTTGTGGTGGAAGGTCATCTTGAGCTTGTTCCTCATTGGAAGAAGTAGGATCATACTTCTTCTCTTGAGAAACAAACTTTGGAGTGGGATATTGACCTTCTTCCCATTCAACACCCTCGGCGTTGAACTTTCGCTCAAAACCAATTCCTTGATTCTTCCGGTGTCTTCCTTGCTTGCGAACAATTTCCTCAAAGCTCTTGCTTCCGGCAAGACTCTTGTAGACACCTTTCTCTATAATCCCTTTCAATAGACTATTTTCTTGCTCAAGTGAAACTTGGCTTGGAACATTGTTAGTGGAATCAAGAGAATTACTAGAAGTAACAACATTTGATTTAGCATGATTATTGTTACTACTAGATGAAGAATTTTTCTTATGCTTGTCATGCTTAGTTTTGATAGGTGGCAAGAAATTAGACAAGAGAAGTCGTTTGGCAAGATATGAAGAACTCTTCTTTGAAGATCGTCATTGATAGCTTTTAGAAACTCATGTTCTTGCTCTAGATTGAGCTTCTCGAGCGTAGCTTCTCATGAGATCTTAGGAGCTCTCTATGATCTTCTTGAGTTGTTTCATGAGCTAACTTAAGAGTGTTTAGTTCTTTAGTTAGATGCTCAATCTCCTTCATAGCATTGTCATTCGACTCTTCTCGACTATAAAGACTACTAGCATGTTCATCATTACTAAGCTCACTAGATTTATCATGTAAAAGCTCATCTTCACCAAGCAAGTCATCCTCATCACTATCAAAGTCAATAAACTCAGGATGTGATACCTTGGGGCCTTTTGCCATGAAGCATCTTCCAATTCCCTCATTTGGTGAATCAAATATGTCATAGGAGTTGGAGTTGGAGGATACGAGAGCAAGACCGGCAACACCTTCATCTTGACCGTATTCGGAGTTGGAGTGATAGCTTCTTTTGGAGTGATTGTCGAGTCGGGCGGAAACCCATTCACCAACATGAGCTTGATGTTTTCTTCTTGTGTAGCTCCTTGATGACTTGTCTTTCCTTTCCGAATCCTTGCTTCTCCGAGAGGATCTTCGTTCATAACGATCATCTCTACTCCTTCTCTCTCTTCGAGGCGACTCTTCTCTTGAGCTTCTTCTTCTTGGAGATTCTTCTCTTCTCTTGTGGGAGTCGAACACTCATTTGAGTAGTGTCGGGTCTTCCACAATTGTAGCAGTTCGATCACGACTAGAAGATCTCTTTTCATCATATGATCTAGACTTTGAGCTTCTTTCCTTGCTTCTACTCTTGTAGAATTTGTTGAAGTTCTTCACCATTAGGCTTATCTCTTCATTGGAAACTAGCTTGTCACTTGAGGATGTGGGAGCTTCAAGCTGCAGCTTTGTAAGCACCACTTGACTTGTTGTGAAGCTCTTCCTTATCTTTAAATGTCATCTCATGAGCAACAATCCTTCCAATGACTTGGTAGGCTTGAGATCTTTGTAATTTGGCATCATTTGGATCAAAGTGCACACGGTGTCATACTTTCCATCCAAAGCTCGAGGATCTTCTTGATGATGAATCGGTCGGTCATTTCTTCGCTTCCTAAGCCTGCCATCTCATTGGTGATCGAGCAAGCCTAGAGTACATTTCAGCGACTCCTTCACCTTCCTTCATCTTGAACTTGTCAAGTGACCTTGAAGAACATCTAGCTTTGATTCCTTCACGGACTCGGTACCTTCGTGCATTTCGACCAAAGTATCCCAAATCTCTTTTGCATTCTCAAGGCGGCTGATCTTGTTGAACTCCTCGGGACACAAAGCATTGAAGAGAATGTCACAAGCTTGAGCATTGTTACGTAACATCCGCAACTCATCCGCAGTAGCTTCGCGATCCGGAACTTTTCCTTCCTCGAAGAACTCACCTTGCAAGCCAACACAAATAATGCCCCATGCGGCGGGGTTATGTCCAAGAATATGCATTTTCATTTTATGCTTCCAACTAGCAAAGTTTGAACCATCAAAGTAAGGACCTCTCTGAAATTACCCTCACTAGGCGACATACTCTCCTAGGTTGTGAAACCAAGCTTATGGAGTCAATGCAATGGAAACCAATCAATGGAGACCAAAGCTCGATACCACTTGTAGGATCGGAAGTATGTCTAGAGGGGGTGATTAGACTACTTGACAACTTAAAATTTTGCCTTTTGATTGGAGTAGTTTCTTAGCAAGTTCACAATGACAACCAAGTCAAGTATCACCCTACACATGCAATTCTAGAGTTGTGGCAGCGGAAAGTAAATTGCACGTATAGTAAATGAGAGGTGGAGAAGAGCAAGCATAATGGAACACGGAGATTTTTCTCGTGGTTCCGATAGGTGGTGCTATCGTCAATCACGTTGATGGAGACTTCAACCCACGGAGGGTAGCGGCTGCTGTGAGTCCACGGAGGCTCCACCCACGAAGGGTCCACGAAGAAGCAACCTTGTCTATGCCATCATGGCTTACGCCCACGGAGGACTAGCCTTACTGGGGTAGATCTTCACGAAGTAGGCGATCTCCTTGCCCTTACAAACTCCTTGGTTCAACTCCACATCATGGCGGAGGCTCCCAAGCGACACCTAACCAATCTAGGAGGCACCACCCTCCAAAAGGTAATAGATGGGGTTGGTGATGATGAACTCCTTGCTCTTGTGCTTCAAATGATAATCTCCCCAACACTCAACTCTCCTCACTGATTTGGCTGTGGTGGAAGAAAGGATTGAGTGGAAAGCAACTTGGGAAGACTAGAAATCAAGTTTCATATGGTGGGAGTGGAGCAACTTGATCTCAACACAAGGGTAGGTAGTTTTCTTCTCGAAATGTAAGGTAGGAGTGGTAGTTCTTTCGATGGCTCTCTCCACGAATGAAGAGGAGGTGGAGGGTATTTATAGCCTCCACACAAAATCCAACCGTTACACATTTGACCAATCTCGGTCGGACCGAAGTTGACAACTCGGTCGGACCGAAAGTTCAAATCTTGTGAGCGTTGGGATTTTCAGTGGGACCGAAAATACAATCTCGGTTAGTCCGATTCTTCCAAAGTCTAGGGTTTGCCAATCTCGGTGGGACCGACTTTCTCATCTCGGTGACACCGATTTGAGTCTGAAGGTTCTGAAGCTTGGCAACACCAATTTCGAATGACCGAGTTTGGAATCGGAAAATCCGAGATTCTTAGGGTTTGGCTATATGGTGAGGTGGTTCATCTCGGTGTGGTGAGTTTGGAATCGGTGGGACCGAGATTACTTATGAGTTTATGTTGGAATGAAAGATTGCTGATAGTTTGAGAGATAAATCACTAAGCACTTAGAGCAACGGATCATCTTCATAACCTCACCCCCTTTTAATAGTATTGGCTTTCCTATGGACTCAATGTGATCTTGGATCACTAAACCAAAAATGGAGTCTTGAGCTTTTGCCAATGTTTTCCTTAGCATTTTGAGGGGTCCACATCATCGGTCATTGCCATACCCATATCCTTGAACTTT